>OX596380.1:201981435-202581435 GCA_951394425.1 Tipula unca
TTACTTTTTGTTGTTAGTATATACTTATCTAAAGATTTCCTTATATATTTATATGTATTGTATCCGTCTTATTATTTTTATTCAAATCGTATTTAAATTTTTGTTGTTATCTCTTGTGTTGATTTTAGTTACAGCCATTTTTGTCTTTATTAGGCCACAGAAGATTAAATTCGTTGTGTTGGCATTATTCACTCTGAATTATCTCATCATTGTCGTATAGTTCTATATGTCATACTCCTATATATTGGTACATATACATCCGTACACAAAAATTAGGTTAAAATTCATTTGTTAGGGTGTTTGTCAGTTGTAGGGGTTTTATTATATATCCCATTAGTTAATTTAAATACATTTTTATTTTGGATATAGTATGTTGGATAAATTTATTCGAATCCAAAATAGACAATCGTTATATATGGGTGTTCCATATCGCAAAAATACAACGCTGCTACTTGTTTTGTATGTATGTACGTATGTACATTGTACATATTATATAGATGAACTTCACAACAAAAAGGTCAAAATTCATATTTTAGGGATTAAATTTTGAAATTTAGATAATTTTTGTTGTCTGAGGCTGAAAAGGGTAAATCTGAATTTAATATGAATATGGAGCATCATAAACACAATGAAAATGTATTTATATATGTACATATATAGATTAAGGAAATAATTGTAAGGACATACGAACGTGATAGTAACTCTCGTTGTAAAAATCAATTAATTCGTTGAGGTAATTTTTTAGCTTGGTATAAATGCAACTAATACAATACGCTACCTATACTCCTGTCGTGCTGGTGTCACACTGTATAAAGAAGGGTTTACCATAGTCGCAGGATTTGCCAGGACGGGTGATGTTGATAAGGCAGTTTTCAATTGATTGAAAGCGGATTCAGCCAAAGGGGACCATTTTATTTTGGAACCCTTTTTAAGTAGGTTGCGGAGATGGGCAGAAAAAATTGTATAATTTTTTATAAAGTGTCGATACCAATCGCTCATTCCTAAAATTCGATGGATTTGTTTGGGGGTTTTAGGAACGGGAAAATCTATAATCGCCTAAACTTTCTCGGGGTCGGTCCGAAGACATCCACATCACCAATAATATAGCTGAGATATTTCGACTCTCTTAAAAGAAATTTGCTTTTCTCTTCTCTGGCGCTGGCCAGTTAATTTCCGAGTTTCTGGAAATTATTCGCGCTCCAAAAACTTGCCTTAAAAGTGCCATTATGTCTCGAGCAGGACGCAAAAAATGTTTTATCATTACCGATACCGCTCTCCATTTACGGTTACAGCACTTCCATCTTCATTTTCGAAGAAGTAAATCCCAATGATATTTTGAGATGTATAATGCCACACCATACTGTACACCTAATGGGATGCAACTGGCGTTGATGAATGGCTCTAGGATTTTCAGAACCGCAGAACCTACAGTTCTGCTTATTAATAAAGCCATTTAAATAAAAATGAGCTTCATCACTCATAATCAGATTTTCAATAAAGTTGATTTCATTTCTGGCCAACTGTTGAAATTTAACTGCAAAATTTAGACGTTGCCGATGATCTGCGGGTTTTAATTCTTACACCAATTGCACCTTATATGGAAATAACAATAAATCTTTTTTTTAAATGCGCCGTAATGACATATGAGAAATTCCTAGCTGACAAGAACGCCCTCTGGAGTTTTGTTAACGCTTTGCTGTACACGTTCAATATTTTCCGCAGTGCGAATTAAACGTGGTCTACCGGTTCTATGCAAATCTCTTACAGTGCCATGTAGGTGGTGACGATCAACTAAGCAACGGATCATGGCTTCAGAGGGCAAAAGTCTGACGTTAAAATTTCGACGATATGCTCTTTGCGTTAAAATAATTGATTGCTGATTTAAATAATAAAATTCTATTATTCTTTGATCAGTTGTGAATCTCTCCATTATTTATTCTCCAGGTGTTATTTATATAATCTGAAGAAAAAAAAAAGAAAAAATATATAAACCAAAAAGTTATTAAATTTTTAAACCCCATGGTGGCTTTTGGCCCACCCTGTATCTTTATCACCGATGATAGAGAATACATATTATCTAACTTTTAGCAAAGTCTTAACGGTTCATGAGGCGCAAGGACTAACGTCACCTAATGTTATATATGTGTAAGAACAAACACTCATCCGCTTGAACCATTTAGTAGTTTACCACATGTAATAGTTGCGATATCAAGCTCATTTACATATTTCGCTCCTGTTGTAGATGATTTGCTTCACTCGTAAGTGATGAAGGCGCGCAATTCAGTCAAAAATTCAATTTATTATCACAATGTTCTTCAAACAAACTAAAATAGATAAACGACATCTATTTATCATATACACATGCCAGCTGCGTCGATACGATCGATGAAGTCATGAAAACATCCAAATCATTAGATTCAGTTCCTCGGTAGTTAGTACTTCAATCTTCTAAATATCATCTAGAATCATGACAACGAATTGAATTGGATTGTAATATAAAAACTGACGCAGAACCTTTATTCGTGACTCCATGCTTGGCTTTAATCTTAACTAAATTAACACGATTGCCAATAATTTGGAAAGGTTCCTGGGTTTTGTCTTCATTACTGAGACTGACGCTTTCAAAGTAGGTATTGAAATCAATGAATCCATTTGTGGTAAATGATATCAACCACAAATCTTTGACATAGTATTTGACACAACCTACTGTAAGCTGGAAAAATTGTAATACAACTTGCATGCATTCGGGTTTTCTGTTAATTGGTTCAAATCATATTTAACAAATCGTCTGCAATATTTATTAATTGGAAATGAAAAATCAAAGGTTATTAATTGTGAGTGGTGTGTTTACAATTCATTGCACTTAAATATTAAGTAAGACTATGTCGTTACATCGTAAAAGAAACCCAATAATTCCAGCATATGATATAAATGATACAGACGTTCCTAGAGTACGCGAGATTACTGATCTAGGAGTTACATTTGTCGAGAACGTGAGTTTCAATCGTATAATATCGATAATTGTATTGCTACAGGTAACTACTTGTTTAAAGCATACAACAAAAATTCCTAATATTCCCGTTGAACAAAACTGGCTGACATATACCATTTTATGAAAATGGGCCTCGCTTATACCTCTTTATTCTACAAGATGCAAGTAATATCAAATGTGCACCCTGTAAAACAGACGTTTTCTTCTGGAGGCAGCTTTCGACGAAAACGTCCTTCCCGGCCACATTGATTCATCCTACGTATTGGGAAACATATCTATTAATGTTCCAAGCAGGACTTGGCGTAAATATCAATTTTTGGCAATCCAATTAATAGATCAGCAAAATCTTTCAATACCATAGAGGATCAATTCGATTTTAATTTATCAAAACGTAAGTAATTTCAAAATCATTTTTTAGATAGACTGGGGCCTTATGAACATCCCCAATATGGTGGCTGTTTTTGTAAAATGAGTTTAATAGAATAGATTTTTCGAGATTTTTAGGAAGGGATTAGCATCTTCAAGGTTTATATTTTCAGCGGCATTGGTATTTTTCTGTCTGAGTCGAGCCTTATGGTCATTCTCTATATGGTGGCTATTTTTGTTAAATGAAATTAATAGAAATTATGAAGTTGTGAGTAAATTATAGTAATTTCCTATATGGTGACTGTTTATGTAAAATGCCTCTATTGAAATTATCAAGTTGCTAGTGACGTCATATATTCGAGAATATCAGGAACGGATGACACACTTCCTGGTCTACATTTTTTATTACTTTAGTATTTTTTTGATATACTGGAGTCTTATGTACATTGTCAATAGGGTGGCTATTTCTGTAAAATGAGTTTAATAGAAATTATCAAGTTATGAGCCGCGTCATATATTCACATAGATTTTTCGAGATGTTTGTGATGTTTGGGATGAGATTCTTTAGGGTCTATATTTTCAGTTGCATTGTATTGTATTGTATTTTTCTGTCTGATTAGAGCCATATGGTCATTTTCTATATGGTGGCTGTTTGTGCAAATTTACTATTTAAAAATTATAAATAATTTTAATGAGACGTGATAATTAGAATACTTCAGCTGTTTTTTAAAATAATTTATTCGTTTTAAACTTTTAAGTCTATTTTCATTTTTAATTTATACTATTTTTAATTTTTTCAAATTGCACCTATCGCAAGCAGGTTTACGCACTAAGCATCGAAAACGAAACCATCAACTTTTTAATCATATGTAGATATTAATGGTTTTTATGGAACGGTACAAAACCTATCAAATGTCGAATTGTCTCGTGAAAATTTATTAAACAGTTTCGAATAAAACAAATTAATTTATACAATTTTAAAATTATAAAACTTAAAGTTATTACTCAAACTACTAAAAGAATAGTTTGAGTAATAACTTTAAGTTTTATAATTTTAAAATTGTATAAATTAATTTGTTTTATTCGAAACTGTTTAATAAATTTTCACGAGACAATTCGACATTTGATAGGTTTTGTACCGTTCCATAAAAACCATTAATATCTACATATGATTAAAAAGTTGATGGTTTCGTTTTCGATGCTTAGTGCGTAAACCTGCTTGCGATAGGTGCAATTTGAAAAAATTAAAAATAGTATAAATGGCGTGACCGTAGTTTTACTAATTCGAAATGTATGGTTAGGTTTGAGAAATCTATATAGACTTAAAACAGTTTTGAGATTAAAATTGTTATCTAAATTCGATTGAAGGTTGTCACATTTGAGTGAAATGTGAAATAATTCAGTTACTTGAACAATAAAGTAAGATTTGTAATCCGAATGTTCAAATTGTCTTATAATTCTGGATAAATTTCCACTCAAAATTAAATAACATTTTCTCAAATATGTATTTACTAAATTGGGAAGAAAAAATAAAGCAGTCTTAATTAGAGTGAAATTTAATTTTTTGAGTTTTAACGTCAGGGTCCGGAAAATTTCGAGTATCGAATATGTTGCATTTTAAACAATTTACAAAGTGGTCAATATTTTGAATAACAAACTCAAAAATTATATTCCATAAAAACTCCATAGAAACTTCATGCCCGTAATTTAAAACCGTTTTGTCTAAATTATTGTAAATAAATCTTTTGGCAGCTTTTAATTTTAACTTTTAATTTTTAAAATTGTGAAATTTTTAATTTTAAATTTAAATTTAAATTTATATTTTGAATAGATTATTTGTTTTGCATCGACTTCTTAAATCGACTTCTTTAAATAAATAAAATAAAATGAATTCAATATAAAGAGGTTCGTCGCCAATTTGAGTATTTCAATTGGGGAAAAAATATAAAAAGTCCAATTTGGTAAAACCACAAAGAATCCAATTGAGATTTTTCTAATAAAAACTATTCAAAACACCGCAATTCCAAATTCTATAAAACTGGTAAAATCTATCAGAATTGAGTACCAACTCACGATCTGGTACTATACAGACGTGAGTATATATATAATCATATATAATTATAGAAATTTTTATTTCAATTCTGTAAAACTAGTTAACCACAAACATTCTACAATAGTTGTGGCCTAAACTATTCGAGAGTATCTCTAGGTGAACATTTCTAGGATCGGCAGTATAGAAATTATTAAAAATCGTTCAAAATAATTTCTAAGTTCTGATAATATGTGAGAGCCCATTTCCAATAAAATCCCAATGAACACAAAGATAGCATTTGGTTTGACATATAATCGGTTATTCTTTTTTCTATTTTTGTTTAATTCATATATAAGAAATACAAAAATATGAAAACGGGCAACTAAAGATTATTTTTTAGAACAGTAGTAAGTAATAAAATCTTTTTGCGTTGATATTTTTGGAATCTGGAGACGTATCAATCGTAATGATATCATTTTATTAATCAACGTCAATTTGTGTGCATTTGTTTCATGAAAAACTATGATAATTAGTTTTCGAGTTTATATAAGGTCACAGACAACCAGAGAAGGCGGGAACTATAGACGGCTCATGCTTTTTTTGTTAAATGGTAATGGTGGAGATTATTAAAAATAAAAAATAAATTACTTTGCGTAACAACGATCACAAACGTCTCACGAGATTATCAGGTCAACAAATTTAACGATGGGGAAAGTATTTTATTTTTATTTTTAGTAAATTGAAAATGTCTTACTAACATATGCATAATTGAAAAATCGATCAGTAAATTTCTTCACATAAAAACATCATAAAATCATTGAATCGAATTAAGAGCTTTTAAATTTGCTTGCTTTGCATATATATATATATATACACAAATAGAGTTGTTAGCTAGAGTTACATATTGTTGTTGTCAAGAGCTATAAAATACAATGTTTCGTTTAATTTCAATCAATATTTTATTTCTGTGGATATGAATTATTTAGTACCCAACCTATAAGAATATTAGAGTCTGTGCGTTTGCTTGAAAATTACGTGAAAATCACAAATTTGGCAGTTCGCTCTTATTAATCTTTATTATAATGCTGGCAATTTAATATTTTATGTTATTGTATAATTTATTACATATATTTTTTATCTTTACTACCTTTAGGCGTGTTTTGGCTGTAAGTATGTGTGTATACATTTATATACTGTGCTTTGTATATCTGTAATATAGAATATTCGCTTGTTTATTTAGATTTTTTATCTGTTTTGTTCGTGTTTATTCTAAAGTTCTCGTTCCACAAAGCATATTTCTCGCTCATTTTATCATTTTATTAAAGCTGGTGCTTTTGTAAACATGTTGCAAAGTTGTTCTTTAAACTTTACTATCAGACTCAGAAACACTGATGTATATCTTTAGACATTTAATTAGTTTTCTAAAAGAAATTGCGTTCGAAAAACTAGAAAAGCAAAAGTTGTATTTACCCTAAGGGAGCGAACAACAGAAATTATTTATTAAATTATTAGGATCGTTCCAAAATTGAAAAATTACTAGAATAAATATTGTTTTAAATGCCAGCAGTGTACATAAACTATGGAATTAATTCTACACCGCACGTTATGTTCAATATTAGAATAAACAGTCTGGCATCGTCTACACCTCTGGATAATTCTGTTAATTACACGTTAATATTATTAACACGCTGGTGTATCTCAAATAAAAACAATCTGTTTATTATGGTTAATTGCTTTCTTATAGTACCTTGGGATTGTTATTTTGATTTACGAATGTAATTATAGAATTTAATATGTAATTCCAGTTTAGGAAATTAAGGCACAATGCTATTAGATTTGTAGGCATTGATTCAAGTTTCAGTGTATTTCATAATTTAGAAAAATATAAATTTTTAGAATTTAAAACGAGATTTAGAAATTTCCTAAATCTACGCAACGTTTTGCAAATGAATTTATTATGTTCGGAATTTCTCTCAATTTAAATTGTTACCAGCTTTGTTGTTACCAAAAGGCCATTACTGGCCCCTTACTGCGTCAACAAGCTGGCTCCAACGGTTTCATTCCTGGGCTTGGTCTTCATACTGTCCTACACAACCTGACAAAACCAAAGTCATTCGCTACACCATGGAACCATGTCGCCTGCAACGACCTCTGCGCCTACCATATGGTGGCTCTTCTTTCAAAGATCGCTACATAATTCGTTCCGGATCAGCCAGCAGAACGTGGCCGAGCCAGCGTCCTCCCTAAAACCATTCCTAAATGGGATGGATAAATCTCCGCAGGTGACTCAACTACTGTATGTGACTGTAGTTGAGTCACCTTAACTGTACAGCATGATGAACACCAAGCAGGTCGGTGAATGTCCATTCCATGCGTCGAGCACTGCGTTAACACAGAGGTTTCCATCCCAGTCTCGAATGGTAATTGACGCTGGCTTGAAAGTATAGAGCAATCCAGTAATTCCTTTAAAGAAATTACGTGAACTGCGCACATAGCTGAGTTGTTGTACTTTCAGAGCCTCGGCCTTCCACCATTCTCGCTTTTTCCTTCTACAAATCGGCTTAGCTGCCCTCCTAGTAAGAGCAGCTTTGTTTTTCCTCGCGATTGTGAGATATTGTTGCACTTCACTATGTACTATATTTTGTTGCTCAACTGCAAGACGACACTCGTCATCAAACCGATCATTCGTGGGTTTGACTTTCACTATACCTAAAGTCTGTTGAGCAGCACTGACAACGGAAGTTTTCAGTAACTCTAAAAAGAGTTCACACAATCAGACTGGTAATTAGCTCCCTCAATGTTGTCGCTGACAAGATCCTGAATATCGTTTCTTTTGATCTGCATTTATTAGACCTTCACAGTCGAAACGTTCTATGCGTTTTGCTGTGTTCCCGGACCTGTTCGAAAACTTCCACCGTAGCTTAGTGGTCAATTTGGCTGCAGAAATTTTGCGAGGATGGATCCATGTATCCAAATGTATCTGTTTGTAAGGGAAAAATGTGCTTGCTACTCTAAGATCGTGAGCAATTGCAAAGAACATCATTCTCTTATCATTATCGGTCGCAGTTTTGTGTCGGGAGTATGGACCCATGTTTTCACACAAATCTGTCTGATTTCTGCCAGCTCTAACATTAAAGTCCCCTATTGTCATTCTAACATCGTGTTCGGGTATAAATCCCATAAGATCGTCCAAGTCATTGTAAAATGAGTCTTTATCTTGATGCTGACTTCTGTGGATGCATGTACACAAATTATTGACAGGTTACCAACTTCATGCGCAAGCGAAGCTTACGAAGCTTGGAAAACAAACAGCCTTCTTTACCTGCAGCCCAAGAAGAAATCCAGCTCCAAGATTCCCGAGGTTATCTCTACTGTAGAGCAACGTATAGCCCTGGGAGACATGGTCTCCACTTTTAGGCCAGCGACTATCTTGAAGAGCAACAAGTTCCAGCCGATACTTCTTCATGCATGCGTGATTAGGCCCTCTAACGTTCCTGGTTTCTTAAGTGACTGCACGTTCCACTTGCCGATCCTTAACCTCATGTCCGGGTACTTGAACGGGGGTCCGGTGTTGTTTTGGCGATATCCATTTTTCGTTCTGTTGACTTTATAAACAGCTTATTTTTTACGGATGCGGGTCGTCAGCCCAGCGATCCAACCGTGCCTCCGACCACAGGGGCCAAACCAATTATATCTATATATGATTAAAAAGTTCATGGTTTTGTTTTCGATGCTCGTTGCGTAAACCTGCATGAGATAGGCGCAATTTAATTAAAAAAATTAAAGACAGTATAAATGGCGTGACCGTAGTTTTACCAATTCGAAATGTATAGATAGGTTTGAGGAATCTAGACTTAAAACAGTTTGGAGATTAAAACTGTTATCTAAATTAGATTGAATATTGTCACGTTTCACAAATTTGAAATAATTCAGTTACTTGAACAATAAAATAAGATTTATGAAATCCGAATGTTCAAATTCTGATAAATTTTTGTCAATGAAACATGAGGCAATTTCCACTCAAAATTGAATAACATTTTCTCCAATATTTACTAAAAAAATAAAGAAGTCTTCAATTGAGTGAAATTTAATTTCAGGGTCGAGAAAATTTGAGTATCGAACGTTCATCATTTTAAACCATTTACAAACTGGTCAATATTTTGAATGCAAACTCATAAAAGAGATAGAGCTTTTAAAATTCTGAGATTTTCAGAATTGGGTCAAATATTAAATTTAAGAGGAGTCACAACTGTACGGTTAATTTGAAGGTTATATCTGAATACAACATATAGTTGACAATTTTGTGCACACGATTACTTAGCGGTTAGCTGTTTAGAAACACTGGTGTAATGAGTCAACAATAATTTTTTGGTTTTTATAAAGCACTCACTCGTATACATATAGCATAATCACATGTCACCGTATATCTGACAGTCATCAGAATCATAAATTTGCGGTTTTTTGTAGTAGCAAATAAATTTTAATTACGAAAAGTCGTTATCAGTCACCCACCACCACCACCCATAAAATAGTTGGAAAAATATACTACAACTAATTGTATACAAGATATATCACAATCTATCTTGTCTGTCGTGAAACATATTGAAAAGTAGATGTTATATAAATACACATAAAGATTACTTGATGACACAAAAAGAAAAAAACAAACCAATTAATGATGTAAAGATGGTGTTCATAGAAGAAAATGTATACAAAAAGACTAAACTATCAGCCATGCAATCATATGTATACGTACGGTAACATATACATTAATGTGTTTTGCGAGTTAAAAGCATTTATGTATATTTATATATTTATAAAATAAATAAATAAAAAATTTCATCTCTTATCTTATAGTTGTATAATTAAAAATCTCACAGTAACTTGCGGAGGAATTAATGTAATATACTCGTAACTATGTAGGTTGATATGTAGCTTTGATAAATCGATAGTTCAAAAGTATATGCATATAATGTAGTGTACCTACTCTGGTTCAAATGAAAACGTGTATCATATATATATTGTCTTGGAATAAAATTGAAGAAGCCGCACAGAAGACTATAGAAACTGGAATTATAAAAAAATAAAGTTAATTAAAAATTATTTACTCTAAAATATAAGAGCACGTGCTTAAAGATTCTGTTAATCTAAGCGTTAACAGCACAATTAAATTATCGTATTATTACTATAATTCAATTATTGACTTCTTTGAGGGACATCTCGTGAATTAGTCCCACATTTTTCGAAATCAAACAAATTTAAATTTAACGATATGTATCCATTCTTTTTAAACTATTCGAACAAAATTGTAGTTTTTTGTGACACAAAAATATTATAAAGGGCATTAAAGGTTAAACTTAAAATTAATGAAGAAACTAAAAACGCATCTTTTCTGATTCAAGAATACTCGTTGTGTGATATATAGGTGTTTAGAATTTGGCATTGGCCTTAGATGATACAGAGAATGGCTGCCAGCTGCCAGCCGCACTTTAATATCCTCACCCACAATGTTATCGCGAGTGACAATATTTATAGGAATTTCATATATTTTGGAAACTTACCGAGTGTTTCCATCATTGTGGGATTGTATATCATTATTATTTTTCAATATTCTAAAACTTCATCTCTCACTTAATCTCTATATATTACTCACATGATATATTCGCCCATGGCCTTAACTACAAGCTTAAGTCTATTATCGGACAATATGAAAAACCTATGTAAAACGCTTCATATATTGTAAAAAAAATCGAAAATCTAAAGCTCATGCTAGAATGATAGAAAGCGGGCTGGAATCGGATAAAATGATCTTACTCCAATTCAATGATCGGTGTTTACTTTAAGTTAAAATACACTTCTTATCTAGCTGATGCCCAAGATAATATTAGAACCAACCCTAAACAATTTTGGAAATAATTTAGAACTACACGAGAATTTGAGGAGTACCCAACCAATATGTCTTACAATAACACAAACAGCTCTGATGCCAAGGAAATAGCTGATATGTTTGCTTCCTTTTTTCAATCTGTGTACAAACCAACAATAACGTGAATCACAGCACAAACATTGAATAACAACAATATATCGATCTTTCCTGCTAGTATTACTGATGAAATTATTATGTCTACACTGACTGGCTTTGGCGACGGATATGTGAACTGGATAATATACCATCATCTATGAGTATATGAAAGAAACATATGTACATTTTTTGGTGCATCCATTGCAGAATCTCTTTAATTTGACGTTATTAACCAGTGTGTTCCCAGATAAATGGAAAATATAAAAAATCACACCAATCTTTAAATCGGGTATAAGAGGTGACATTTCATGTTACAGAGGGATTTCAATGACATCATTCATTCCAAAATTATTTGAGCTGGTTGTTTGCAACACCTTTAAAATTACATTGGCACGTCACATATCTGACAAACAATATGGATTCATACCAGGCAGATCAACTTCCACAAATTTAGTGGAATTTACTAGTAAAACAGTCTGATGTTGCTAAAGGCCCCCTATATATCCAATGAAAATTGGCTTACATCCGATATTACATATATTTAAGCTAGTACTTAAAATAAAATCAAGGAGGAACTCACCTTGCCTGTTTATATCTGTACTTCCCCATATTGAGTGATGCGCATTAGCATCACTGCCCATGATGACTCCTACTTCTCATCTTTCAGCTTCCGTTATTGCACTGCCCAACCTACCTGGTGGTATATTTTCCTCCTCGTATTGTAAGTAGGCCGATGATATAAGCCAGAGTTTGCCCACCCATCTCGATGTTAACCACCACTAGATCAGCGTTGCTGTAATTTAGTAGTATTAAAATATTCAAATTGTTTCTAGCGAGAATGCAGGAAGCTATCTTACCTTCATTTTTCGCATGTAATATTTTATATTTGGTAGTTCTAAGCCCCAGCACCCGGTCTCCACTGACCCAAGGTTTCTGGACCAGAACCATATCAATGGAGTCAGATTCCATTTTGAGCAGAAGGGCCGTCGAGGTGGCTTTACAGTGATGGAGGTTGATCTGAAGGATCTTAAGCATTAGATAGTACTTACCTCCACCACTGTTGAGTCAGACTCCGCCTCTGTCGGCGATTCGTCCATTCGGAGCGCACATAGTGCAGCCTCAATGATCTCGACATCTCCGAGTCCAGGGATAGTGCCTCCTGAGCGTCTTCCGGGGTGCTCCGAACTTCTGGGTCACCAACCCCAGGCGGGACATCACAAGTGGTATCCCCACCTGCTGCAGATGCCTCAGATCTGTCTGATGCCTCTCTGTGCCTTGAGCGTAATCGCATCCAAATCCATAGCTGATTAGGCCTCCAGAAATTGCCAGAGCACCCAAGGATTCTCTCTTGATGATAATGACGGCCGATCTGTGATCTGCTTCCGCCTTTACCTCCTCTAACCTAGTAATCTCCCAAGTGGCCGTTGGAAGATCCGGATTGCTGATTTTTTGCATTTCCAGGATCTCCTTTGGATTGGTTGGCTCCTCAGTGATCCAGGTTCGTGCCCTAGGCCTGCAGGGAATTTCTTCCCTCATCACCACTTCTTCCCTCGTCACAGTTTGGCCCCCAGCCAGACTTCGCACAGGCTACCGTCCGCCTTTTTATAGAGAGTCACAGACCAAAAAAAAGTTAAAGTCCTAGTTAAATTAAACGAAAAATGTTTTGGTATATTATGCTAATTTTGCAGAGAACATTTCATTGACTCGATGAAGATATTTTCGTCGATACTATCCAGTATATTGTCTCACAATGAAATGCAAAATATATTTGAATAGAAATATAGTTTAGTTCTAGTTTTATTGATCCAAACTAGACAAATTTTTCATTGTGTCAGTTACATTGTAGAAGAGACAAAGATAAATTTATAGTTTGTAGTTTGAATTAGTGTTAAGCTACTAATGGTCTCGGAATATTATTATTTTAAAGTAGAATAGTTTTGTTGAACATCGCTTTTATGTAGATATTTCGAACAAAGTTTTTATTTAAATTTAAAATAATTTTATATTTGTTCTGCATTACGGTCTTATTTGAACAAATAAAATCAACAAATATTGACTGGATTTCGAAAAGGATATTATTATAGATAATCATCTATAGAACTGTAATGTAATGCCACATCGATTTAAATTTTTGGTTGAATATATGTCTTAAAAACGTACATATATAGAAATAATTAATTATCCAAGTTTAGCTTAACGCATCAAAAATATTTCCCATTTTCATTATACTCTTTATAGCTATTAATAACTTCCAACATCAAGATTGTTTCGGCTAAGATTTATTGAAATATATAATTTAATTTAAAAGACAATTTTTCATGTCGCTATATAGTATATATAATGGGTTTATCTAACATGCGGAGAACGGTCTTCACTTTGGTTTAATGTTCTAAAATTATTTAAAAATTATTCATCGTCTTGCCTTAAGATTTAATTTCTGAATTCTAGTAATGGTTTGGTTTAGTGCCTCGTTGGAAAAACACACAAAACAAAAATGTTTTCGCTATACATAAACATATAAATTCAAAGTTTATTTCACTTGCGCGTATTCCCTAATGTGAATTAATCTATATTTTAGTGATATTGTTATTGTTGGTTTGTTGCTGTCGTATATGTACGAGTATATATGCTTTATTTATAACAAAATAATTTTATTTTTTGTTCTAAGTTCTAACAAATTACTGCCAATAAAATAAGTTACATAATCGAAAATAAAATCATGGATGTGGAACAACTTAAAATATGTTGCTCTATATCCACTGAATGTATACATGTACGTATACACTTGTACACAAATAAGAAAAATAATAAACTCGTTATCGATTTGAAATGAAGATGGGAAAAATGTTTTTCTTGCTCTTAAAAGTTTCAATTAATAATCGTATGTCTGTTTCATGATTCCGCATCTTTGAAAGACCAAGCTAAGCACCAAAAATGAAATGACTGCAAAGCACATATGTGTTTGGAAAACAAACTTTTTTTTTATTTTGAAATAATTATTGTAATCTGATTTAGTTCTTAATTCGTTTCTTAAGCTATCTACATATGTGGAAGGGTAAAAATCTTTGATTATATTATTATGTAATACCCTAAATTAGCTTTTACGACCATTCTCTTTACTCAGATTTCATCCAAATGATTAAAAAAGATTGTTTTGTATTATCAGTAATTATTGTGATTTGTATATAGAAGATGAAACGTGTATATATGTATAAGTATCTTAAGTGTTAATGGAAACATAATCACCCGTCAAAACAAAAATGAGTAAAGTATTTTATTAGATATACATACGAGTATGTATATACATAAGCATGTACATATGTATATAAGAAAATTGTTATGTTTGTCAATCAATCAAGATGATTTTGTGAAATTGTAATATTACAACCTTCAAGACATATTATCGCCGTGGTGCACCTATTAAATTGAATGACTATATTTCTGGTAAATCACTGTCAATCTTGAACGAACTCAAAAACTAATTATGCAATTTTATATTTATTTTAAGTGAATATCTGCAATGAGGTCTCACAAATATTGTATTTTTTTGAGCGAGTTTTGAAATTTTGTGTGTACACTCTGTATACTTACATAGATCAATTCCTATAAGAAATACAAAATCAAATTCAATCGGAATACAGAGACAACATAAATGTGTTCATATTTTAGTTAAACTGACGTGACTATCGAAGTGAACTGTGATTTAAATATTACGAAAATATCTTTATTTGACCAAATATTTTTATTGGAAAAAGTAAATAAAAATAAATTGGAAACTAAGTGGAAAAATAAATTGAATTAGATTTATCTTGCTTGATCGTTGCTATAGCAATGCATTTCAATTATAGTATATAGCTCTTGATGATGTAATTTATTTCAGTCATTCATTTTAGTCCCTTGTCGCAATACTAAACTCAATTCATGGTGTATCACCTAGAAAATAATTTGTACTCACTAAATGAATGAATGAAGTGGATGGAGTTAGAAGTGGATGTGTGGAAGTATAAGCCAGCCGTCATCCCACGTAAGTCGCAAGTATCTTTAATTATTTTTTTGTTATTCAAGGTCACACGCCCACTCTAAACCCAGAATTTGATGTAATTAACATTCTAATTGTTAATATTGAATGATCAAGTATTTGGTTTAAAATCCGATATTGGACATTTAGTTTAAAATCCGATATTTGCAGGACAATAATTTTCTTAGAATTCTTAGAATTGGAAATAACAGTTTTGCTTTTTAATTTACAAAAAATTAAGTTTTAATGTTTGAATCGTTTTAATTTGGCACCAAAGTTTTATTTGCAAATCGAGAAATCTTCGTTAACCATAATGGTAATCAGATCTAATATATATGTTATTTTTTTTGTTAAGGTTGCATCTATATTGCTCGTTTAAATAGAAAAGCTATCTGAATTGTTCCTATCAATATACGCACCCGCGCTAGAAAGATTGAGTTCACTAAAGAAAAGTTTAATTTTCTTATCGGTTGTATTTTTCTTGCCTACCCACCAAAAAATTGGTTGACATCTGGTGATTATACTGGAACATAATCACCATAGATGCTAACAAGTGACAGTTGTACCGACAGCCAAGTATTAATGACAAATAAGTTATAGTCTTGCGACCTATCTGAAATAATATTTTTCGTCGTGTGAGAATTTTACATGATACATATAGTAATCAGCTTTAATTTGTACAGTTTTATCGTCGAGGGGCAATTGCTGTGCAATATTCCTCAATCCAACTTCAATGGATACCATTATAAGAAAAACAGTTTAATTATATTGATGCACAATCTACTGAAGTCTCAACATAATTCTGAATATGCAGTAGTGTCTCTCATGTGAATGAGACCACCAAAACCATTAATGCTTCAGCTTTAACATAAAATTCTTCTAATTGATACACTGAAAGCTTTGACAGACCATACACCGATTGACTGTAGTTTTGCCGAATGGTGTGCGACCAACAATATAAGTTAATTAATACAAAATTGTTAAATTTTCCAATCTCAAAATTGATGAGGTCTTAGTTTATGTAATTAATTTAATTTTTAAAACCTAATTTTTCTTTCAAATTCTGAATTTCAAATTTTTTACCACCGAATTTTTAAATTTCGGACAAAACAACGAATAAATATTTAAACTACCTCAAGTCGATTTAGCTACACAAATCAAAATATCAATCCAAATTATTGAATTTGGATTACTTTTAGTGTTCTGAAATGTTCATGCAACTTTAACAAACTTTAGTATAAAATTCATATACGAGATAGTTCGTATCTATTTTTGATTTTTGTTTTATATATTTTTTACAAATCTGAATCTAAAATAGAAATTCGTTTACGGAATTTTTGAAAAGAAAGTTGAATTCTAGCTATCGAATTTTATCATATTTCAGTCTCTCCAACCACATATGTATAAATTCATAGAATTTTGAACCAATGTGAATTTTACAATTCTAAATTCTAAGTTTTAATTCGGGTCAAATATTTAATTTCAAAATTTCATTTTGAAAAGTTTTGGAAAAATCGGCGAACTTTAGAAATATAATTCGATTTGAATTTGGTTTAAAAAAATATATATTGAATGAATATGTATTTTGGGTGACCAATAATAAACTCAAAAAATTCATTCTTTATTATCATTTGAATGATTATATTATTTCTTTCAATCAAATGTTGGTCGCAACAAAAAGATCTTTATTCTCCGGATCATTTGATTTTCGGGAAACAGGAATTATGATGCCCAATTGTGGCGTAAAAGAAATCTTTTAAGACCACAAGAGCGAGCGTTTAAGGTGCGATCCAAACGTGACGATGGTTTTTTAGTTCAAAAATTTGATGACGATGAAAACTGTTTCTTTATATTTGTTGTTGTGTTACCGGTAGCTTCGTTAAATTGAATTTCTATTTGTAGAGTACTCTTTTGGAGTACGTGACATAAGGCAGGTTTAGACATCATCGAAGCTGTAATTGTTTCGGCCAGCATTTCCTTTAAATTCGGTTTTTCTGTGTTTTGCCAGTTTCCTTGCTCGTCATCTTCTGCTGCTCTTTCCAAATACATTTACTGTGTAACCTGAGTCAGATTCCGATGCATCGTCTACAATAATCTATTCACTGCGAATTTGGTTACTGATGTTTTTGGCGAATATATCAGTTGTTGTTCTGTTTCGCTTTCATCTCCCAAATTCAGAGTATGTAGAAATTTAAACAACGAGACATGCTCGATATTTCGACGCTCTTTGATTCGCGGTAATAAAGCATCAAACGGCTCATTTAAAAGCTCTCGTTTTTATTCGATTTCAGCGACTTCAAAAATTATTTTAGGATAGCGTCCGCAGTGAACAAGTTTGCATCACGTCTTCCCGGCGCTTCAATTGCTAATTTCACGTGTTTCAAAACATTGTGCCAAAGCAATCACATACGACTTTTAATATGAAGATTCAATTAGAAGATAAGATCTTAAATCAATTATTACCGCACGAATTGTGTCTATAGTGTTCAAGAACCGTTCTAGCATTGCGTCCATACTACTCTATCTGAGTTGGAAAATCCAAGAGCAAATTCAACTCTTTTCCATGTTTCTGTTTTACTTAATGTTGCAAAATAATGTTTCGCACTGGTGAAAATAAAAAACTTTACAATGGTTCGAACCATTTTAATTGCCGACCTCAAGTCACTTCGGCATCACATTTTGGCTTGATGTGGTTGTTCAACAATGAGCTAATTCGGATTCGTCTCTTCGTCATCGGTTACACTATCATTAATGTCCTCTGCTTCTATGGTTCTCCTGTTGTATGTATTGCTACGTTTCTTGTAAATGACATGTAGAAGATCCTTTGCAACTTAAAACTTTATTTGGGCATATCAGGTATTTAGCATTTTCTCCTTATCCATCCTTTTTAAATGTTTCCAGACTTCGACAGACATGGTTTTTATTTGTGATGGGAATCGCTTTTTAGTTAAAAATAAAATCAATCAAGGTTATTATTAGGTAATCTTATTATTATTTACAGTTACAATTAAATATCAATGATAGTTTTCCACAATTTCGAACTCGCAGAGTGTGATGCGAGCAAGACGAATAATTATGAACAATAAATATGAAACAAGTAGACGCATTACATCTACCATGTTTTACTTGACTTTTTGTGTTTTGATAGTTGTTTAAATGAAACTAAGCTTTAAAACAAATCCTAGGAAATACTAAACAAAATCTCGGGAAACGAGAAATAGAAAACCAATCAAATTCCCGCCGAAGAATTCCCGGGAGTTACCCTCTAGTCCGCAACTGTGATTAAGATAGTCCATTCTGAAGGTCTAATTTTTGATGACGTGTTCGAGACTGGCGAATGACGCGCATATTGGTGGCTTCCAATGCCTCAAGTGTATAACTATGGTTTATCGACGTAGACTATGGACTTTTCGTAGCCTTAAAGGAAAAAGTCTAGAGGTGTAATATCACACGATCTAGGTGGCCAATTCTCCGGTCCAGTGCGTGAAATAAACTTCTCGCCATAATGATTTCTCAATAAGCTCAATAAGTGCTTGTTGGAACCAAATCGTTGAGATCGCGAACCTCAATTCCAGGCAGCAAATAGTCCGTGATGAGCAAATAGTTCAACCACATCAAACCGTTGTTTTCTCTGGATGTAATATCTGTAAGAAAATATTGAAAAAATCACCTCTATAGATAAATCACTCTTTAGAATTTTAAATTTTAAAATTCATTTCAAATTTTGAAATTTTAAACTTTTTGGTTGAACACAAATTAGTTAAATATCGGTATACATATGTACATACAAAGTTTTTTTTTTTGGAATTGAACCTTAACTTTTCAAATAGGTATACATTTGATTACCGAATCTTAAGAACTATGATTTAAGAATTTTAAAAATCTAAATGAAAATTTAAGATTCGTAAGAATTTGTAAGAGAATACACGGAATTTTGAATTTAAAATTTTATGAACTTTACAATCAAAAATAGTGAAAGTAAAACAACGCCCTAGTTGTTTTTGTAATTTGAATCGAAATTGGCATAAACTTCAGAAATATTCAGTTAGTTTATTATAAATACCATTTTTGAAAAGAAATACATTGTAGCTAAAATTTATTGTGGAAATTCAGCATCACTGCTATAACTGTCTTCTTATTTATAATTATATACTGGGTGTGTAAAACAACTAATAAACAAATAAATTTTACTTTTAATTTCCAGATACATTCTATCACTAGCATTAGCCGATTTACTAGTTATCATAATTTGTGTACCATTAACATCGATCGTATATACATTTGAATCTTGGCCATGGGGTGGTACACTGTGCCGCGTGACCGAATGTGCTAAGGATATATCAATTGGTGTGTCCGTATTCACATTGACCGCCCTCTCAGCTGAACGGTATTGTGCAATTGTTAAACCACTTAGGAAATTACAAGTAAGTACATACATATTTATATTTCAATTTACTATATTTGTAAAAAAGTATGTATATAGTAAAGTAATATGTGATACAATATTTATACTTTACTTATATAAATAAAACTAATTAAGAAACCAACAATTTAGTGTTTATTTTTATATGTGTTAAGCTACTGTACAAGCATAAATATAAAAATAATAATAAAAATTTGTTTGTTGTAATTTGTGTGCACATAACATTTATATAAATACTGAGCGTTCCCCTATGAATGTGAGGTGGTATATTTTACACATATGTACTTATATGTACATCCGTATTATAGAGAGACAAGAACAAATTAATTACTAAGCACATAATTATGTTGATATAAAATAACATTTTTATGTTGAGTGTTGTCAACATTAAAATTTTTTTTTTAATTGCTGTTCTTTTTATGTGCATATACCATATGCATACCTATTATGATCTATTTTTTACGTTAAAAAATATAAAAATGATTTTTATGTCTTTACTATTTCACCACAGACCTACATTATGTAAGTAAGTGTGTGGTATTGAATTAAATTATTAATAACATAAAAATATTTCTATAAAATTCTAATTTATGATCGCGTCTTTCAACGATTCCGTTTAAAAGATACAGTGGAACCCAGTTTTGCTACCCCGGTATACTATTCTGCCAATGGATTAATTCTTTCATTATTTCAAAAGGTCAGAAACAAATAAATACAAATTTTCATACCATATTTTTAATTTTTTCGAAAAATATCTGTGGGGACCACTTGAGTCCTTCAACCCCGGGGTTGGCTCACTTTAAAATTTCAAAAGATCAACAATCAACGTGGTGAAATTACATGTACCAAATTTGAACTCACTATACATATATAGTTTGTAAAAGAAAGACATAAGAGTCCATCAATTTGTATGGGAGTCTCTTGAATCTAGTGCACATTCTAAAATTGTAATAGATAAAAGCGTGAGCCGCTTTGTCAAGGGCGTTTGAAGATCGTGGTTTGTATAGTCTGGTAACCTTGCTGAAAGAACTAACCCAATTGAGCTGTCTGATGGTCAAATCAAAGTAAAAAACGCTGGTGTAGAAATAACAGATGAAATAACTACATCGCTAATGTTGGCTGGATAGACTGACGTGTACAAATTACTAGTAATGGCAGTATAAAATTCAACAGCAAAAATGACAACGGAGACAGTGAAAACATTGCTGTTACAGGAAGTAAAATGGAACATCAAACGATCAGAGAAAAAAAATCAAATTTCAAGCTCAAATTTCATTTGTGTGGTCAGAAAGGACATTTTGCCAGAGATTGCCCAAAGAAGTCGGAGAAAATTAAAAAAAATATGAAAATCTTTTGTATACGACATTTCTAGTGAATAGTTGAATTTCATGTGATTGGTTTATTGGTTCTGGCGCATCGGCACACATGTCAAACCTTTATTCGATTATCAATAAAAATATAGAATGCCATTGAACAAAAATGTTGTTGTTGCAAACAAAGGAAAATTGAAAATTGATTGTGTTGTTGAAGTAAATATACAACGGCGAAGTTGGTTAACGATATGTATCGGCTGAACTGTAAATATCACTGAATAAAACTGAACTGAATGGCAAAATTCAGCGTTTAGGACACATTTGTGACGAAAATTTAAAAAATTTATGTGGCACCGTATAATTGGAGCCAATTGGGAGGTAGGAAGCAATAACAAATGTATTATTTGCATTAACGGAAAGTAAACCCGCGAGTAGTGCGAAATAATTCGTTTAATTTGTCCATGAATATTCAGCAGAAAGGTATTTGTTTCCCGTGGAAAGAGAAAAGTGAAGTGTTCAACACTTATTTGGAGTTCACGGCTCTCGAAAATCAGTGTTTTTATCGGACGCTCTATCAACAGTAGCATATTTGATAAACCGAATACCTTGTAGGAATATGAAAAATGTTGGTCAAAAACGAAACCAAATTTGACCATGTTACGAGTGTTTGGGGATGTAGAACAATGGTTCATGTGCGCCAAAGGAAAAATGGCAGAAGCTCGAGACGAAGTCAACTGAATGTATTATGCTTGGGTATAGCAATGAATCAAAAGTATATAGGTTGTACAACATGGTAACAAGACAATTAATTAACCATTCCTGAAAAGCCAGAACTGAAGGTAATTGAGAAACAAGATATAAGCACTGATTCATATCTGTCACCAGTAATCCTGGACCAGTGATGAATGCGAAGATGACGCCAATCTCAATTTAGGTGGCGTGCGTAATACTGATTCTTCCATTGTTGATAAATGAAGAATCTATATGACGTCTGATGACCGAACTGAAACATCTGGCGAAACCAATGCAATTGAGAATGTCTATATACGAAACCGAAGTAAAGGACTTAAATGTTGAAAAAAACCTACGGGTCACGGTTGACACATCCGATAGCAACGTTACAACTTATAATGATCGTGAAGAATTGTATATTCCAGGTGAGGTTGCGAAAACACCACAACATTTAAGTTTGACCTAAATATTCGTCGAATAGATGCAGTAACAGCTTTTCTGAATGGTGAACTGAAGGATGACATAGACATGTGTCAACCCGAAGAATTTATCAATAATTCGAGGAAAGAAACTGCATAAACTGTGATTTGAACCGTTCGAATTCCGAACAGTATGTGTACGGTATGATGACGTGGATGACGTATTGTTTTTCTCTATAACTATGACACACGCGAACAATTGCTAAAGAACGAGTTGTGCAACCACTTCAAGATGAATGATTTAGGTGACGCATCATCTGCATTATTAAGAGTTCGAATCACTCGTGACAAGAGGGCAGGCACATATCCAAAATCTTTACGTGTCGGTATGAGATGATTGTAATCCAATCTCAACGCCGATGGATTTAAATCAGAAAATGTCCTCTAGTATGTGTCCAAAGTCGAATGATGTAGGCAAGCAATTGATAGTTTATTGGTCACTCATAGTGCAGATAACTCGACCAGCTATTTGCTATGTTGAGTGTATGTTGAGTATTTGCTAAATATGTTGAGTCGATATAGTAAAAATCGGAGAAATCCACTTTGGTCAGACAAGCCTGCTGCGATACTTATGAAACAGCAATTGATAAAAATAATGTATCAATCAGAAGTTTTCAAAGGCTATTGTGAGGCAGATTGGGCTAGTGATCTCGATGAAAGAAAATCAACGACTGGTTGGTCAAATTGGCCATCAACAACTCATCATGTGCGCTGTTGGTATACCAAACATATCGAAAACAAATCAGATTATATTCGTGAGAAGATCGAAAAAGGTCCCATCAATATTCAATACAAACCAACTGATGAGATGCTGGCCAACATACTTACGAAAGCAATCGTAAGCAACAAGCAAATACTATTTTCGAAACAGTTTGATCCCATTTAACTCCAGCTGTATAGGTGATATCAATGCTACTGTTTAACTGTCAATTTATGGTTGTCTGAATAGACCTTCATCATCTTATCATTATTGATTTTGACGGATGACATCCTCACCTCTAATCACAGGTGTACCTCGTTTAATATTAACCTTAAACGACCGCCGCTTAAACCATACCGCAATCGGAATTTAACCGATTGGGGACTTTTCTCTCTCGAGCTAGGTTCTTTATTTACGCCAGCGCGGGTTATTCAATCGAGTAAGGATATTGAAAATCAAGCACCGTCACTTGCAATGGCTCTTATCACTAATCAAAAGATTCGGAACAAACCCTTCTGGATGACTGACCTTAACAAATTAAGGAAATCTAGTATGAAACTGAAGAAAAGAGCAAAAGTCACCAAGTAAAGGATAGTAACATACAAGAATCCAGTTATAATAACTCTGCACCATTAACTAAACCACAAAAGCAAAAAAAGAGTCAAATATTTTACTTGCAAATGTAAATAGTCTTCGAAAGCTGCACAATTTCACAATTTTAAGTTGAAAACGGTCTTTCCAATTTATATGTTTAGTGAGACGTCATTATTCATTTCACAATGAGATAATGAGTTCTGAATACTTTTCTAGCCAATATGTGCTTTATGGATGATCGTTCGCCTCAAACAAATTCTAAAAAAACTTAGGGTGGGCAGCACTTATAACCATCGATTCCCTATTATCAAATGAGTTAGTTGAAATATTCAAGCAATACGTTGAGCAATTGTGTGTTAAAATAGCTATCAACAATAAATAAATAACCATATACGTTGTATATCTTGATACCAGTGTTGATACCGAGATTTGATATAAATCTAAACCAAATTTACGAGATAAAAAATGGTCGTGACCAACTTTGAAAACTGGAACAAATACCTAAATTATATTTATGCAACTCATTCAAATAATTAATTCCACTATAAGTTTCACATTTCCAGCATTGTTTACTGCCAAAAAGATCAACGAACCTCATTGAATTTACCAGCAAATCCATTAAAGAAATTGGAAAACGCAAGCAAATTGATTAATATCCAAACCCTTTGATTCCATCAGTCAGTGCAGAACATTGGAACGCTTGTATAAATTCGCCGTCTCTGAATAGTTCGCAGCTTGATTTAAATCGTGTGTAACCGCATTCAATATACTAAGCTAGGGAATAAAATGTAATAAAAATTAATGCGAGCTAACTCCAGAGAACCACAAGGTTCTTATATTGCCCCTTGAACGTGATTATAAACATTCACCAATGGGATTGCAGAAGTAATTCAGCAATCTAAAGCATTGATGTTTGCAGATGATCTTAAAATCTACAAAACGGTGAGACCCTTGTCCATACAAACCAACTGCAACAAACTATCGACAAACTAACGATTTGGTGTGAGTCTAATCTTCTTATAGTGTCAATTTTAGCAAGTGCTTATCGTTTCATCGGGAGATGAATCCTGCCATACAATAATATCAAATTAATGGAACACTTTTACAAAAAGTATTCGAAATCAATGACTTAGGGGTTACTTTGGTTTACTAAACACATTGAAGAATGCGTCGCTATAGAGGAAATTCCATGCTTGGTTTTGTTAAGCGCTGGAAAGGGGATTGGGGCTTACTCAAATTAAATAAATAAATATTTAAAAATTTTAAATAATGAGGATTCCTAAAAAATTATCTATACAAGCGTTCTAACCTAAATTCATAATTCTCCAACACGACATATCGTTTTTGTACATAATATGTCTAAATGTTCTATTATAGTTCCTGTCGTTTCGTTTAAACTTTCATTTGATTTTCCGTTTTTCATTTTTTGGTAGATGGACTTTACGGTAGTTGTATATTTCAGAACATAAATATTTGGAACATTACGACACAGAAAAACTCAATAGTTTCGTTATAAAAGTTACAAAATCAGTTACTCCTTGTTCAACGTCATGTTTTTGTTTAAATTTAAAAAAAAACGAGGTTATTGAAGACAATTGAATGTGTCATGAACGTTGAAGAAGACAACTGACCCCACATAAAGGTAGAGATTTTGGGGTATGAGATAAATGAATTGCTATAGATGCAAGGGCCAGTTGCCCCATACTAAGAAGTTCTGACATCTATGTAAGGTTGGAGCACTTTGGTCTTGAACTCGTTCCAATTGAATCCCGTATTACAACTGCGGATGGAACTGTTCATCTTTGTAGGCACACCGTGGGCAGACATTCATTCCTGGTCGATGGCCAATGTTAAGTGATTAAGTCTCTGGTCAATCCCATTCCCAGAGATCTGATTTGCGGTATTAATTTTCAGGAAGCTTTCCACATCTGACCATCAGGCGACCAACGATCTGCATAGTACTGACTGTATTAATGTTGTTGAAAACCTTGATTTGAAAAACCTACTAAGTCAGGAAGTCATTTCTAATCACTAAACCCGATTAAAGGAGTTGTACGAGTCAGACGGAACACAACTATTGATATTGGGGATGCCTAGTCGATTAGAAAGAAGGTTCGACCTATCTCCCCATACGTTCAACCGTAGTGTTTGTGTGCCGAAACCTTCAAGCCGCGTACATGATACAAACAAAAATATTCTGGTGCACAAAAATTCACCACAAAGTTACTATCTGAGTTTTTTGTATCATATACGCACCTTCAGTGGGTCAAAATCGTCGATCCAATGATTTGTATAAAAATGTAAAGTGATTCCGAAATTGGTATAGAACCTCTGAACCCGGAGGCCAGTTATTTTAAAACTTGAACAGAGCAAAACATTCAGCGAGATAAAGCTTGTGACCCTTCAAATTAAGAGTAAATTAAAGATTTAATTATGCATTTGGCGGATAACTGGTTGGTTGTTTTCACAACCCGACAAGTCGATTATGTTATTGT
This sequence comes from Tipula unca, assembly GCA_951394425.1. NCBI lineage: Eukaryota > Metazoa > Arthropoda > Insecta > Diptera > Tipulidae > Tipula > Tipula unca. Next base: position 202,007,602 of record OX596380.1, read on the forward strand.
ATATTCTATAGTTTATCGATGTTCGTTCATGGTTTTGTTCATAAGTGAACAAAATTTTTAAGATACATTACAGGAAAACTCTAAAAGTGTTAAGCCTGACGAACTGGAGGACTTCGTACTATCTTGCTATAAATTAATTTCGCGTTAATGTTCAATTTTTAAAGAAATGCCAGGTATTTTTTTCATAACGAGACGGTCCAATTAATTTGTTTCCTAGTATTCCGCACCACATATATTTTATTCCTCAGGCACCGATGACTATATCTAGAGTTAAAAAATAGTGCGGGTTTTTGATTTTTTTATCATTCAATTTATTAAAATTCAGTACATTACTCAAAATTTTGAAAATCCTGGAAATAAATGTAGAGTTTACCGAAATTTGAAAATACTGAATTTGACATATTCAAAAAAATTCAAAAAATATTTTAAAATGTTTCTTCAAACAACCTTCAGCTATACATTTAAATAAATTTTTCAAATTTTTATGAATTTGCAATCAATTTATTCGAAAGTGGATTAATTTTAAATTCTTAAGATTGTTATAAAATTCATCGGCGCCTTCTGGTTTACATAATATACAAAAGCATAAATTGTATCGCTACCTGCATCGCTACAAAGCTTTAGGTTGTTGAACTAAACGTTTTTTTTTATGACACATTAGTCCTAACAAATTCAGGAAGCACCTCAATCGATCACTTTTGTATGGGTACAAACCGAATTACAAATTTTTTTAACAATTAGACCAGTTTATGAGTTATGTATAGATCAGTGAAGGATTTTACCCAAATTACAGAATTCTCATTTGAGTTAATTTGTTTTGCCATACTAAATTAAAATTCAGAACCACCTTGATTACCTCGACTCTCGATATGATCCTTCGGACCGGGTTACAAAATCTCTTTATATATGGACATATGTATGTACGTAACATATATCAAATCTCTTCCAAAAATTTAATCATATAATTTTCATGTTCATCTTCAATTTTCTCTGTATTGGCTTCATTAAAAAATGGTAAAAAATATTTGAAAATTTGAATACTTTTGGAACTCAGTGTATAAATACGTCTAGTTGTTCCTTAGTTGATCCTTCTCAGTCCAGCTTCATTTCTCCACTTCCTACAACGATTGGTAATTTATATATGTATTTCCAACAGCAGCAGACAAAGTAATAAGATATTTCACTAGTTTAGCCGTTTGTTTGAAGCAAAGAGCACGATTGTTAAGGTCGATCAGCAATTAGTATAGTGGAGACAAATATCAAAATGATTCTAATTCAAGTCACGTTGCTATCGTATATTAAAGACATTATTCAACATATAACGAAACCGCTTATGATTACATTACTTCATAATGACAATAATTAGAGTTATTATTTATATCAAATATGTGTGTGTGTGTCCATCCACATATAATTAATATGCATATGTCGAAATATAAAACTTATATTAAAGATGTAATATCAACTTTACGACTTTGAGATATGTATTTTAATTTCCTATATATAATTGAGGTCACCATCAGCATAATAATATTTTCTATAAAAAAAAACAATTTTAAAACTGAAATACATATCACCATATTTTATATATACGAGTACATACAATTTGTGGATGTTGATGAGATACATTAAGATATAATTACGATCTAAATGTATAATGTTTTACACCAAAAAGCATAAACATAAAATTCTGACATAAAAAACCATTAAATGAAAAATAAATATTGGAATCATGTTATTTAATATATGTATATGCATTTTTTTCATGTATTTTCCCAAGCCACTTAAAATTTAAAATAAGTCAACTGGAAAATGGGAAAATGGGTGTTTGGATTATGAACTATACACTCGTATATATAGCTGGAACTAATCTATTTCCAAGCATGCTTATTAATCATTTCCATTTTCAATTTCAGTACATAATTTGAAAATTGTCATAAAAATTAATCTCTCGCTCAAACGTGTAGTAGCCACCACTAAAACCTGGTGTGCCAATGCCCCTATGACCAAAGATCATGTATTTTGTTTTGGACTCATTGATCTGGAGTCCAACAGAATCTGAAAACTCTACAAGCGGATGTAATATTTCATTCACTGCGTTGCTATTCAGTCCAATCGCCCATATGTTATCTCCATATGCAAGCATCTGATTGGACTGGCAATATAACATGTTGCGCTGAGGTGTTTCAGTTTTACGAAAGATGTACTCCAACATGATATTAAAGAGTATCGGGGACAGAGCATCTCCCTGCCGAACACCCGAGTTAACTGCATAAATTGTCGATAGCCTGTTCTCAACTTTAACACAGCATTGAGAATGCGTCAATGTCATCCTACACATTTTTACCAATTTTGTTGGCATTCCTAGATATTGCAGAGCAGAGCACAAACTCTCTCGATTGATTGAGTCATAGACCTGCCGGAAATCCAGGAACAACTGATGTACGGAGATAGATGTCTCGTTATATTTAGATAGAACCATCCGCAGCGAAAGGACCTGATCAGTGACCGATCGATTCGAACGAAATCCTCCTTGATAGTCTGTAACCGATGTGCTTGGGTCATGCCCAACATGTGGTCGCACACATGTGGTCCCGTTATATCCACATGCGCACCAGCAGCCACATCTTACAAAAAAAACCAGTTAGTCTGTTCAATGATAAACTGAATCTATACGTAAAAGCTAAACTGAATCTGTACGGAAAAGAATATGAAAGGCATGATTAAACCCTCATCACTTATACACCATAACCCCACAAACAAAAAATGAATTAGTCCATGATCCAATCATTATACCATAACACGAAAAGGCTCTATGTTCGTCGTACATAACACAAGAACAGCGTCCTTGCTGTGTTATTCGAGGGCCTCGGGTTCAATTCCCGGTGGAGACCAAAAATCACGGTTTGGTGTTTTAAATGTGTAAGTATATGTGTTTGTCCGGGTATTGCACCATATTACACCGTGGGCTCATTAGTGGCATTGAGTGCTGGAGTAGTCCGCCCAATTTTAATTTAAAAAACACAAGAAAAACGTAAAAAAAAATTTAAAAATAAAAAGAAAAGCTCAGCAAAGATAAAAAACGAAATAAGTAATCTAAATTGAGAAATAAGTACTTAAAATTAACTTAAAAAAAATTATAAAAAAAATGATTCATGTAAAATACTTAAGGTTATAATATGTTTAAAGTCCCTGGTGTAACTCGAACGACCACTATGTCTGCTTAATTTAACGCCATCCAACTGCATTCACCGCATGCGCCCAGATGAAATCGAAATGGAAGAATTTTGTGTATCACTTAACATCCAGCGTATTTTAAATGTGGAGGTATTATTAATCGATGTCACGGTCACCGCTAATACCCGTACAGTTAACGAAGTACCAAATATGCCTGCATTTGTATTTATATACTAGTGGCACTGTAAAACTCGCCCGTTCTTTTCTTTTGTACCCACCGCGGAAGTTTGGGGGTTAGTGTAATAAGTATAACACAAAAAAATAATTTTTCACACAAACAAAAACAAAACTTGATGGTTTTCTTTTTTCTTATTAATATTTTTATTAATTTTATTGTAATTTTTTTTAAGTCTTTTTATTAATTTTCATTTGTGTTTTTTTTTCTCAACTGTACACTTAGTTTAAATAAACAATATTTCGTTAAATCTATTTCTAACAATTTTTCAATAGTTTACAATTTTGACATCACATTTTTAAGCACATAAATCATTGCTAATTAATTTTTTTATTTTATTTTTATTTTTAAAGCTTTTCGTTTTATGCTTTGATTCCGACTGACCATCTGTTTTTCCTCCCAATTTTCTTTTTGCCTCGTATTATTTCTTTTTTCGTGCCTTTTTCTTTACCGCGTTATGGTTTCATCATTCCGGTAATTTTGTTTCCAACGCTCCCTCATCAAACAAACACATCAGTATCACCACCAATACCGGCTAATTAGCTATGCAAGTCATCGAACACCTGATCAATTGCGGTTAGTTTAATATAATTAGATCTACATGTATAGGTATGTATAAAGATAAGCTTGAGACATTGTAAATGTGGTAGTAAAAAAAATATTTTGTAAGTGAAAAAAAATTTAGTGAAATCGTTACGTTAAGTCTTCCGCTAGATGGGTGATTCTATCCAATATAATGTGGGACAGTAACTTGTATTCTGTGCAAAGAAGAACTACCGCGATAATTCTCACACTTCAAGCGGTCTCTCTTCTTAAATATAAGGCATTTCGCGGCCATTTTCCATTCGTTAGGCATTACTTCGGTTCGCCATACTAATCGAATAAGGTTGAAAATATAGTTCCAGAATCTATTCCCTCCAAATATCAAGAGCTCCGAATTAATGCAGTCCACTCCACCCAGGTGGGCGGTTTCGTTTTAGTCTCTGCATGGCTTTAGTGAATTCCTCATGGGATGGATCCTCAATTCAAATCTCCGCAGTCTGTATTTGTGGTGATTTAGCCAAGGTCTGTGACGCATGATGAACACCAAGCAGGTCGGTAAAGTGTCCACTCTATGCGTCGAGTAATGTGTCGATGTTGACATAGAAGTTTCCACCCCATTAATTAACTAATTTTTTCATATAACGTGATATTACGAGAGTTTGGGCACATCCAAGATAACTTTGCATTTTTTCCGCTAGAGCGGAATAAAGTTAAATTATTTCCATCTCATGTAGTAGCGTAAAATAACATTTTTCTTTAATTTAACTTTCTAGCTTAAGTTGTCTATATTTAATATATGTATTTTTTAAAACGAATTTAGTGCATTTAAAAAAAACTACATAGTTACAATAATTCACATAGTTGTGTTTCAGGCCAGTAAATTTAATCTGAAATAAACATGATTTTTTTAGCACAGCAGTCAATATCAATTTCAATTAAAATAATTCGGAGCATTGTAATAAAACAACACTAATGAATGTTAAGTATTTTCAACTACCGTAGGAATTACTAAAATAAAGTTTGGAAAAGCATTCTCAGCTAGAACCTATAAGTACCAAATCCATGGACAAATGCACCATTGCCACGGACACAGAGAGAAAATAAAAAAATCAATAAAATTAGAACTAAATGAAACAAAACAAAAAAAGTACCTCCGAACTAGCGGAAACTAAATACGAAACACAGTACGAAAAAAAATTGTCACATACCTGGCCCTTCGAGGCGCTGAACAAGCTACCTATGGATCTACAGTCTAGTGCGTACAACAAACAAATTAAAAAAACTCAAGATTTTGTACTTAAAGTCTATACATTTTTTTTATTATTTCAATTTTTTTTTTCATCACTTTTATATATACATAATTTGAACATATAATCATAAAAACAATTAATTAGGGCATAAAAAGTTAATGTATCTAAAAAAACGTTTTGAAACGCTTTTTCAAAACATTTTACCGACAGCCAAAATAAATTAATTATGTTTCTGATATAGAAAAAAATATATATATCAAATGTCATTTTTCTATTCATTGTTGTGAAACCAAAAAAAAATATATATTTATTCCAGTCAAAAAATGTTCAACAGTTGAATGTGTCCACGATTCTACATTACACGCGCCCTTACACTAATAACAATCACCAGCTTAAAAGTAATTTCCTCATATAATGAATATGATAAAGCATTGTGAATCTGTGAAATGATGTATATATAAGAAAAAAGAAAATGTATGTCAACGGTTTTAACGTACAGAGAACAAAATAAGGATCCGGAACGAATTGTGCAGCGATCTCTGAAAGGAGGGCCACCATATGGTAGGCGCAGAGGTCGTTGCAGGCGACGATGGCTCCACGGTGTATAGAACGACTTGGCCTCTTCAGATTGTCTTAGACAGTATGAAGACCATGCTCGGGATCGAAACCGCTGGAGCCGAATTGTTGACTCAGTAAGGGGCCAGTAATGGCCTTTAAAACTGTTTTAATTAAAATTTATTTGTCAAACTTTATTTTTAATATCGATTTGCGCTTGGCTGTGATTACACCAAATAATTTTAGTAATTTTGTGATTTCTAATCAGTTTTAGTCAAGAAAATCGCCAAAAAAATTACATTCTGTGTCCTATAATATGATTCGAGAAAATAATCAATGGAAATCTTTGTATGCATATCAAAATAGGAATAATTTTATACAAGGAAATCAAACACGTATCGAGCGCTTACTGATGAGGAAAATGAGGCGATTCTTTATAATAATTTTGTGCTGTTTCGTAATGCGAATGAATTTTTGAAAATACATAATTTGAAATGAGATGAATAATACGTCTGATTTTACGTGATTCCACGGATATCACTGTATGTCAAATGCCAATGAGATCCCATATACATACAATATAGTTTGCATATGAGTAACACAAATTTTTCCTTTATATTATATATTTATATATAAAAGTATAATATATATATATATATATATATATATATATATATATATATATATATATATATATATATATATATATATATATATAATATATATATATATATATATACATATATTTATATATATATATATATATATATATATATATATATATATATATATATATATATATATATATATATATATATATATATATATATATATATAATAAAAACAAAATGACAGAATGCAAAACAACTTATTGGGCAAAATTATTGCTTATTATTTTTGTTTTTTCACTTTTTTTATATTATATAGTTGGTACGCCAGTCGGATATTTTGCTCAAAGATAAAAATATTTCATCTTCCATAAGGGGAAATAGACCATTTTTTTGCCATTTTGAATGATTTCATTGGTTTAGAAGTCGGATGTAAATAGTCAGAGTATATATCGGGCCTCGCGAACTCACCTGTAAAATTCAAATGGCTAATTAGAATTAAACAATTCCAATAAGAATTTCATTTAACATTTTTTCTAATGACAAAATCTGGGAATTTACATGAAAAGATTGATTGTTTTCTTGTCACATACATATACATTCATAAGATTTGCTTTCCCAGCCAAATTAAATGTTTGTTTCACTTTTTAATTCTAGACCCGCAATATAATATATTGCGGGTCTAGAATTAAAAAGTGAAACAATAAGATACACCCTTCTCGTGTTTTGTATCAAATTCGTAATCAGAAAATAAAAATGATGAACATACCCACACACAAAAGTGTTGTGCTTTAAATACGGCATAAGCAGTAATTAAGCTTTTTATCATTACTTACATAAGTATGATTAAAAATTGTTTCATTTTTTGTTGCTGTTGTATATTTTTATTATGTACATTGTTGAATATTTATCATTTCCCAGTTTTGTTGGAAAATTTCTTTTATACGTGCATACATATATACAATGATTTTTGCGTACGTCTATATATAATAATGCGCGGTATAATGAGCGGTGTGAGTGAGATGTTTAATGGGAGTACAAAAACCTAAAAATAAAAATAATTTTTTTCTAATTTTTTTGAATAAATTTTGGAGGGAATTAATGCGAAATGTATTTTGGGTGACATTACCATTATACGGTATATTTGCATGTGTGAATTATTCATATACAAAATTATTTCCACTCAATCAAACATTATAGTTTTATTTTATTTTTTTTAGTATAACACACGTACGTCATATATGTATATATGTAAATCCCTAAAATCAAAGAAATAAGTCGATATTAATATATACGCGTGCACAGTGTCCATTGAGCTCATTGAATATTCCGTTACGATAGATAGACAGTCGATAAAATTTAAAAATATGTCCATACAAATTGTGCACATATTTGGTCTTAATCTGCCTGGAAAATATATAAAATGAAAGTCACAAAGTTCGTTCGAGCAAAATAGGACATAGGGTGTTTGTGATTATGATTGTGTAAATAATTTCTTTAGAATAGTTGAAACTGATGATACTGTTGAATTATTCAATCTGGTGGAAAAGTAAAAGAAGCTGTCAAACGACTATATAAAGAGTATTTCTTATAGAGTTACACAAGTTTAAATCATAATAAAACAAATAAATATATTTTTAATATCAATGAAACGGGCTTTATTGGATAGAAAATTTTATGACATTAATGTTTAAATATGGCAGGTACAAGGCGCCATCTGCTGAAGCTAATCGAGGTACGAACAAATTTCTAATCATGTACCTATACCGCTCACCATTGACAGTCACATTCTGACCATCATCATTTTTGAAGACTTATGGACCAATGAATAAAGCCAATAAAACGCACCAAACAGTAATTTTCTGTGGATATAATGCTGTTTCGACAAAAGCTTGTGGATTATCCTCACTCCAAATGCGACAATTCTGCTTATTTAATTACCCATTCAATTCAAAAATGGGCTTCATCGGAGAACAAAATTTTGAATGAAAATTCAACATCTATATCAATTTCAGTCCATTCGCCGAATTGGCGGCGCATACGATGATCGTTTGGCTTTCATTCCTGCAAAAGTGAGATCTTGAAAGCTTTTAAGCCACGATCATTTCGTAAAATCTTCATCATTAAGAGTAAACGTGGTCCGAAAACGATTTGATGTTATTCGAATTAGCCGCCCTGAAGGACGATTATGTACGCCATAAAATGGACGAAGTGCACGATAAGTTTGACGAACAGTATACCATTATTTTAATAAAAAAATTCAACAATTTGCAAGCGTTGCTCTGGTGTAAGTCTATCTATAATGAAATGTCAAACCACCAAACTAAACAAAAAGCAACTGTCAGTTGTTAAATGGGTTGTCATTTTGTCATTTGGGTCTCAGAAAATCCAAGAATAATTGTTGAAAAGCCTCTCCATCCTCAACGTGTCACTGTTTGGTGCGGTTTTAAGTTTCCTGACCGTGTTACTTCTCGAACAGCTGATCACAATTGGCCACCGAGATAAATATATCTACGACTTTTTTCCATGAAGTTATCGAGGAAATACAGGCCGCAAGTGTCCGAATTGGTCATGGAAAATTTCATGAAAAGGATATGGTGCTGCAAGCGTAGCCGTGGCGGCCATTTGGCTGATATCGTTTTCAAATGTTAATGGCATACCTTCCCTTTATTATTAATACTCGATTTTTTTGAAATATCAAAATGAAACCTCATTGTATGGAAACCTCTTTACAAATGTTGACATTTGTTTTTAAATTAAAGTAAATTACTGTAAAGGCGAATTAAAATTTAAGCCAAAGCGATGCTTTACAACAATCACTCTGTATACTACTCGTATATTCATGAAGCCGATTTTAATAAAAAAAAATATTTTGTTATTCATTTCGATACATATTCCAATAAATTATTTACATAATAAATATTTTCATGTTATTGAATTATTAAAATGGCGATAAATCATAATGATGTGCGTGCTAATGGCCGTGCGTTATTAAATTAAATGGAAATTTATTTTTTTTTTATTTTGACTTTTATGTTCATAAGCTACAAACTCCAAAAACCCCAAAATTATCATGTTATGCATTATGTTTTTTTCATCATCATCATATCGTTGACAAGACAATAAAAATCTAAATTATTATTTTTTGTTTTTTATCATAATGATTTTTTATCTCTCGTGCGTATAAACTCGATTTTTTTCCCATCATCACTAGATTGTTGTTGTTTGTGAAAATATTTAACATATATGTACGTACATATACCCAGTTCTGGGAACGTTGTATACTTGACCTAAGGGGATAGAATCGAGATTATGTTTCACAATTTGGTTTTTCATATATAGAGGGTGAATAATCGCTATAATCGTATTCATCTTTGCTGTGTATACATTTGTACCTATACCTGGCAAACAATTTACATAATAACATTAGTAAAAACCGGTATTATTAGTAACACCAACAATTTTTTTAGATAAATTGGTTAGCGCCATATATAATTCCATAGCCACCCACCATAATTTTTATTTATCCTAATTGTTTAATCACACAAAATGTTTAACAAAAAAAAGAAGTTCTTGGAATTAATTTCTAATTAGATCGTTTCGTTTTTTGTATGTACGCCGAACAAAATAAAAAAAAAAAATCAGCGCACACCAGTAACCATAACAGCCACAGCAGCAGCGCAGTCATATACATATACCCGCGGACGTGTTCAGCGCACAATTATAAAATATTAGACAATTACTTAATAAATAATATAATACATAAAATTATTTTATATACGAACGGGCGAGCGGATGGGTGGTGCGGCACCATAATAATTGTTTTGATGCTGGTTATGGCGGAACGAGAATAATTATACGTAAACAAAATTTATTGTCATAGCAATTTTTATAATTTTGAAATTCGTAATGAAATAATCTCGTTTATAACTGGCCTGCATATTTTGTTAACTTTATGTGCGAGATATTTGTCTTTTATGTACGTATACATAGTATCATTCTTAAATCAAATAAGATAAATGACCTGAAAGTTTTTATTACGAATTTTTAGTACAATACTAAAATTATCCATACTATAAAGTTTCCTATAAATCGTCTCAATGACTATAATAAAATCAGATTGTTTATGGACGTGATAATCGGTGTTTTAATCAAAAATTTTATGCGTAGCAATTATTTTTAAGAGTTTTGTATACATACTTTAATTTTGACTCTAAAATACTTCACATCGTAAATCATGGTTTGTTTTGACCCAATACCTGTATCTTTCTTACACAATGATTCCTATAGTAAAACCTACATATTTTTTCTATTTATATGGTTTAACTATTGCTCAATAGATGGCAGCATATGTTAAAGATAATGTTACGTTTTACCCTTGTCAAACAAGGTTCGATCATTGGATTAATACCTTGTATTTCTGTCCTTCCTCCTTGGCCAAAACTTATTGTTCGCTGCATAGGAGGTCACGATCTTGGTAGTCTCTATCTTACTTCACGGCAATCTCGTGAGATGTGATCCATTCTGCCACATGACCAATACCTTATTCTATAGCCTGTGCAGTACCGTTTATTAACGCACAAGCGATGGTTACGGCTAAGTCGGTTTAGATGATAACATTACTGCTTTACGTGTTTCCAGATTCCGTATTTTATCAATGAACGCGACCATCTTAATTCTCTTAATATAATCGGGAGATGTATTTGTATGTGCCGAATGCCCTAGCCGATCGACCATTTCTACGATACGATACATTTCTCGTTTATGATTACTTCCTTACTTTCGATCCAACACCTTCATTATCTCATTGTAACAATTTCGCTCATGTTGTGCGTCTCAGCCGCTTCACTTTTTTAGAGCCACTATTGACGCTGTTCTACGATTTCCGTCGTTCCAACCATTTTGATTAACCTTTGTCGCAGATTGAAATTTGAAAACCACAAAAGATGTGGTGCCATCAAATATCAGTGGTTTAAATTTCATCGAGGTTCCTGGCTAGGGTTTTATCTTCTAAATGTTGCACCTGTTCACCCCCATCGAGAACTTTCTGTTCCAACTCTTGAATATCTGTCTTTAATTTTCCATTACCGTCGAGAACAGTCAGCTCTAAATCCAGAATGTCTGTTTTTGATTTATGTTCAATTTGTTGAACCACTGTTTGGATTTTCTCTATTTCTCCATGTAGAGTGGTACTCATTTCTTGCAATTTCTCGTCCATTTTCTGACTCGATTGATCAAATGACTGTTCAATTTTCTGATTTATTTCTGCAATTAACTTTTTAACTGACTTTTCAACTAACTTTTCTATTGGCAGTTTAATTTCTAAATTGGACTGTTGAATAGCAGCCATTAACTGTGCCATATCGAAATTTCCCGATTGTACCGGTACTGTATCAACCACTGCGTCCTCATTCTATCCATCCTCTTCTGAGTGGTCGGAAAATGTTGATACATCAACATTTATAATCGCTGCTTCAATACATTTTTCTGACCGGCCGTTGACTATTCTTGAATAGTCTAGACACATTTAATTATGTATTACAGTTTACATTTACGATAGTATTGCTACTCAAATAGAAATGTCGCCACAATCGTAACAAGAAATTTTATTTTAGGTGACGTGTATGAATTTTACTTTATCAAAGTTAAAGTATTGTAATCGAAAAATTATTTCTTTAATAGATTTTGTTTTTTTTCACATCGCACTATGTCCCCTGAATCTAAATTGACCATTTTTGAAAAATATGTGTAAGTGTGTCTGTATGTATGTATTTTTCTATCAACGAAAGCTTAAACTCTTCTTCAGATATTTACAGTTTTTTTCTTTATATAACATCCTTGTGTTAAAATGCAAATCTGTTCGACTTTTGGTAGAAATCTACCCAAAAAATATTAAATCGGAATTTTATTTGCAAGAATTCGTGGAGTTTTTTATAAATGGATTAGAGTAAAGAAAGTTTTGTAAAAAATTGCCTAGTCCACATATGCTGGGTCGACATTTACAAACGAGTTTAAATGAATATTATTCATTTTAATGTTTTGTGTATAATCTTTTGACACTAGATAAATTATTTTAAAATAAAACTTTATGTTTTAGTTTTTTGATTTTATAGTTATTATTCCTTATAGTAACAATTTTTTATTTTTTATTTTTCTGGTAAATCGATTTCAACTTGCGTTTTCATCAGTCCTTTTTGACTATTTTTGTATAACTTTTAGATAGTTAAAAAGGTATTGATGAAAACGCAAGTTGAAATTGATTTACCAGAAAAATAAAAAATAAAAAATTGTTACTATAAGGAATAATAACTATAAAATCAAAAAACTAAAACAAAAAGTTTTATTTTACAATAATTTACTAACCCCTTAGTAAGCGTAAATTTTATAACTTGACTTCATTATTCCTTAGCGACTACTGTGAAAAAGCTTTGTTGTACCTTGGTAATTGAAAAATTGACTTTTTCATGTCTACTTCTTTCGCTGATAAACCTTACCAGCGGCACCATCCCAAGTCACGTGGTAACAGCGCAATTGCTGCTCTTTGCCTCCTAACTTTTACAATTACTTAATTTATGTTTCTCACTGCATCTTGGAGAGGAAAGGTACATGTATTACGATTTACGATGATGTTATTCCTTGATATTCCTTCAAGTATAAATTTTAATAATTGTATGATTGTTTTTAGGTTCAACTATAAAAGTATAAACTGTACCTTAATATTATTTCAAATACATAAATATGAAATACATATTACAAAAATTGTATTTGCGGTTACAAAATATTTTCCAACCATACAAACCTGAACTAATTTAATGTTGTCAAAACAGCAATTTTTCAACCGCCAACATGCCCCCAATCCAAAACAATTATAAACTATTAATTATCCACACGTAATTCAATTTCCAACTATAAACTATATTAATTGTATATTGTTGAAGTATATGTATAGTGTATTATGTTCATATACTACATTTCAATGATGTCTATATAATCACATATTTTATTAGGTTATGTGGTTCCGAGTTGCAAACACATATATTTATGATGTGGTGTGTATCTACGCATATAAAAATTTGCAAAATTTTTAATTTTATATTTTTAATTTAATTTCAATTATTATACACAAATATAAACAAGGTGTTTGTGAGTAAATCCAGCGACAGTGGGAAACGTTTTATTTAACGATTTGCGATGAATCTGCTGGTTTCAGGTTTGACAACATTTATATTAGTACAATATTTTTGTTTCTACAATCAACCGCACAAATTTCTCCAACCGTCGGCGCATATGCACACACACCATAAATTGGTGCTCTCCATTCAAGCTCATATGTGGTAATAACAACATTTTTCTGTCTCAATAATTGTGGTGTATTGTCACTCCACCAGCTCTTACATTATGGTGTTTGGTGACGGCACTACACATTTCAAATATGGAATATCCATACCATTTCAATAGAGTAGTATCGCTATTTTAAGTAAAGAAAAATACATTTTAAATACAATTGTACAAACATTAGATTGATTGAAAGAACAAACAAAATGTTATTACGCAATGTTAAGAAAAAATTAGGGCTTTTTTTATATCATATAACAATATTACGTGCCAAACCAAATTAATATTATTTCTTTGTTATTTAACTCATTATATGTTTTAAATATAGTTGTTTTTAAAGATAGAATATTGGCAGTTTTTGTGGTTTTCCTTCAGACACATGATTGAAAGCTGTTTCTGAGCGACGAATTTGGATGGCTCTAAAGCGGGCTGTTATTGAAATTTTCTACAATCTGTTAAATCATGTCCCTGTTTACACAATATACAGATCTTTGAGATTTGTGTGCGACATGTGCCGACTAGGACTATATGTGGAGTAAGTGCTCCAGAGCTGCATCCTGTGGGTTTTGTTTTCCAGCGACCATTTGTCGGGAACTGGAACTGCGAGAATCGTTTGTATTATTCTCGCCTTTTGCTTTGTTGATTGATTCGAGAATTGTTTGTATTATTCTCTTGTTTTATCATTGGTCTTTTTAAAAGAACTGTTCCCGGACCACGAAGTGAAACCATTCGTTCTCATATTTGATTATTGCTTGGATATACTTCTATTACCCGTCACATTCAACCACATTAGTGGTGGAATGTTATCATCTTTGATGAAGACTAAACATGTCCTATGGGTTTTGCTTTTGTTGCTTCTAAAGCTTGCAACCGTCGCTCTAAGAACCTGAGAAAGTTTTCTAATATTAGCATTTCTTTGGGATCCGCCATTGACATCTGATATAGCCTGAATGTTTCGTTGTCTAGCTTTTTCATCATAATTAGAATCATGATGTAATTGCATGACACTGTGAGTATGCCTAAGTATTTATTGGCATGTAAACTTTCGATTAATAAATCGTGTAACGGTTTTATTGCTGTTGCTGATTCTGAGTGTATTACTAGAAAACTGAGCATCGCGTTAACATGACGCCAGTTGCCTTTTATTTTGGTATCGGTTTAATTATCACCCGTAACCTCAAGGTGGCTTATGATTCTGCCCGCACTTCCCAGTAACGCAGTTTTTAATTGGTGCATCTTGACGGTTTCACTCATATTGTTGTTTTCGTGAATAATCCTTCTAAATGGATCGTGGAAAGACTTTTATTTTAGGGGATCGCCATGAAAGTGTGGAATTTCAATTCGTTTCAGTTTGAACTCATGTTGTTCTAGGTCTCTTGATTTTGGTTGGTTGTTCTACATCAACCAACCAAAATCAAGAGACCTAGAACAACATGAGTTCGAACTGAAACGAATTGAAATTCCACACTTTCATGGCGATCCCCTAAAATAAAAGTCTTTCCACGATCCATTTAGAAGGTTTATTGCTCTACAGCAGCTTTGTGATTTTGGGGAGCAGTATCTCGTAATTGTTAATCAAGATTTCATAGTGGTCTTCACTGAAACCGGGCACAGAGGCTTCTTCCTCTGGAGTGGCATCCACTAATAGTTTTTCGTTAAGCTGCTCGATTTGTGTCACCCTGGCATCGAATTGGTGCAGTTTGTGTTGGAGATGATCGTGGCTACTCTCAGCTACTACTAGTTGTTCTGCGTCGGCTGTTAATCTATAGCATAAACGTAGTTTAACATCTTGTGCTTTGTATTTTCATGCTTGACCGCTATATTGTATAGCCGAATCACAACCATTATGGTTTTTGATTGCATTGTAATAATTTCCCACATTTTTATTGGCTTGTGTGGTGGGAATATTTGCTTAACTGACTGTGATTGGCTCTGATGCAGGTTGTGCCATATTAGTTGGTTGTTTGATGGGTAGGTATTCATCTTTCCGTGCTGATACTGCAAGTTTTGTTTGCACCTTTGAAGTTGATAACTGATGTAAATTGATTATTTTTCGTTGAGTCAAATAAATTTGTAATAATGGTGAATCCGCACTTTTATCCAGCGACCATTTGTCGTGAATTCGAGGTTCGAGATTTGAGAACTGTTTGTATTATTCTCGCCTCTTGTTTTACCATTGGTATTTTTAAAAGAACCCTACCCGGGCCACAAAGTGAAACCATTCGTTCTCGTTGATTATTGCTTGGATGTACTTTTACTACCCGTCCCATTAACCAAATGAAGATCTGTTGTAAATTGACTGTTTTTGTTGAGTCAATTTATTTGCAGATCTTCCGTGACTGTTTTCTGTGACACCGGATTCGAGAATTATTTATATTATTCTCGCCTTTCGAACCCTGCTTTCACGACTGTTGGTCGTGAGCGCGAGGTTCGAGATTGAAGTTGATCGCTGATGTAAATTAACTATTTTTTGTTGAGTCAATTTATTTGTAGATTTCCTGTGACTATTTTCTGTGATACGGGATTCAAAAATTGTTTATATTATTCTCGCCTCTTGTTTTAGAGTACCTCGGGTAAGGTTTAATAATTAAATTGAGAACAAGCTAACTTTGGTGTTGTTGAGTGGTTAAATTATTCTGATTTTATTAGTCCTTTTTAATAACAAATAAATTACAATTCAGTAATTTTGCTAGTAAAGAATTACATTAATATAGAATTGCCGAATTGCAATTAATGGTGTCTTATTTATATGGTTGTTGTTGTATATACATATATATGATGAATTAAAGTAATTAAATATTGAATACTACGAATATTCCACAGTGAACGCATGTTCAAACCCGTGATTGAACAGAAAGACTTATTCCACATCAAAAAATTAAAATTCGATGAACTATACATTTTATAGTTGAGATTATAAATGAGTTTATGTAATTTTAAAGAAGAATTAATTATTTGAAATTCAGATTCACCAAAACATTCAGTGTTTTCCAAATATGCATTAAGTTGTTTCGAATTATGAAATGTAAAATAAGCTTTTAAAATTTCAAAATACGATAAATTCCAAATTTTCGTAATTTCCGAAATAATTGAAAATGCAGATTTACTAAATTTGGTGTTCATCGTTTAACTTTTCAAAATTGATAAATTTTATATTCGATGTTTCCAGGCTAAACTATTTGTATACGCAATCAGACCACACTAAAAGTAAATCGTCTTTCCAGATAACAATTAAATTTTTGGACCTAATTCTAACTATAGCAGCAATCATAATGTGTAACTCATGATTAGGATATTTAGAATAATACGTATAAGTGCTTAGAGAATTCAAAGTAAGTAAGTGCTTAGAGAATTCAAAGTAATTTAGCCTGGTAGAGGTATCTATCTCGCAGTCCTCCGATCAACAAACATATCAAAACTTAATTATTTTCATCTGCACTTGGATGATCGTGACTTTTCAATAATTAAAATTTGTAAGCTATATTGTATCAGTCGTCCAAACTTGTATTCAACTTTATTGTTACAATCGATTTCAGTTTTATGAATCTCCTGTTTAGCTCCAAAATTTAGCAAGTTTAAGAAACATTTATTTTAGGCAGTGGTATAGCTACGTATACCGAAGCCTTAGAAACCAATATTCATTCATTTTATTTTACATTTGATACATGTTTATACATTTACATACATAAAAACATTCAAGTACATAGTAAAAATATAAAAATTGAATCATGTTGAACAAAAATTAGGGCGTTGTTTTGTTTCATAATAACTTTAATGCCACAGTATATAGGTATGTTCCAAATTACATTTTTTGAATACAATTCTAAATAGTGTGTATAAAGTCATCAGTTGTCTAGAAAACCAATAGCATTTATCCAAAAGTGTGTACTTGATTTTCAAGAAATTTGGTAGACTTACTTGGTTTGCTTCTCCGTTTCCTTTTTATTTTTATTTTTAAAATTTTTTTTGGTTCGTGTATTTTGTAATTTTTCGATTTTCCACTATTTTTAACATTTTTAAATTGTAGCTTATAGCGTTAGTAGATAATTTGGTAATTATATTGGATGATATACTTTTGGACGTCCCGAGTTAAAGATGTAATTAATTTACAAGAGTTTTAAACATTATTGCAGAGTCAGTATACCAACCATATTTCGTTGGTATATCCGTGTTTTTTTTCTTTAGGATGGACGTGGCATAGACACTTTTTTGGTCCATAGCCTAACCTTACATTCACACAACATTCATTCAACCCATTCATTCATCCCATTCACACAAGTACAGTATATCACCTGCGCATTGCATAGCTCCATGTCACCCTGTACAGCGACATGGAAGATGGGTCAGCCCATGAGTTCTACATTCCAACAGAGGGTCATAGATGTTTTCAATTTCCGACTCTGCTGGAATTCGAACCCGGTACCCCCGGATCCAAACGTCGCAGCCGTGTTATATGTATGCGTTGTTTATTCGAACACGTACAATTCGAAGTTTCCGTTCAATTCAATTTCATCAAGCAACAGGGAAAAATAACGTCAATTTTTTCCCTCGTGCTACTCGTGATGATAACTATAAGATTTATCGACGAAATTTCGATAAACATTGTGAAATCAGAAATGTTCGAAAAAAATCCTGTAATTTCCATAAAATTATAAAATTTAAAAACAATCTTCAAATTTCAAAATATTCAAAACAAATTATAAAAATCTTGATAGTTGCAAAAAAATCGAAAAATGAGAAATAATCGGAAAAGAAAAATTCAAAATACTAAAATCGAATCGCATAAATCGAAAATATCTGAAAATTCAATAAAATTCGAAAATTCAAAAAATCCAAACAATCCACAAAATACAAAAATTTAAAATAAATTGAAGTGAATCAACAAGATATCAGGTTGGCGGAATAAAAATATAAAACTTTCACAATCAAGAAGCATATGTAGTACATCAGCAGCTCAAACTTTGAGAACACCTTGCTGGTCATGTGAATTTCATACATTTCGAAAAAAAAAAAACGTCAGTTTAAGTAACTATAGTGCCATAATTGCAACCGGACACAAGCACGTAGAGTTTCTATTTATTCAATTACTTATTATTGAGTATTTCAAAAGGTCATTATAGGCCTTAAAGTTATATACCTAACCGACTTTCTCGAACTTGACGACCAAGTACGAACTTGACGACCTTTACGAGATATTTGAATATCATTTGCGAATTAAGATATTATGTTCTTAAGAATTTCAATGTAAGAAGTTTATAAAATTTAATCAACTTTCGTAAAAATGTGTAAAATTCGGAATTTCTTATTTGATAAAACTAAAAACCCTATGACGGTCTCAAATTCGTTGGCGTTGGTAAAATTCAAATTACCCTTGGTAAAGTTCGTAGAAATCCTAATGTGTCTTATTTTAAAAATTTTGTTTAGTAGACTTTTATAAATTTACCAAGGACATGATGTATATTTACGTAATATACGGTACCACTGTTACATTAAAGTTTAAAGTTAATACAAAGGCGTAATAATTTATACAACTTTACATTTATCAGTTTTATTATGTGTAGATGTACATCTTCCATTTTTCATTCACTTTGAAACAAATGTACATCTATTATTATAGATATTTGCAAGGTAACGTAAAATAAAATGAAAACTTTTATCTTTTATTCATCTGTTTTACAAACTACACTAAAATTTATATTTTATTCCTCTATCTTATACAAATACAATTTATAATCAAGAAATTTTTACGACACGAGAATTTATCGAAAATGGAAAAGTTCGAATTGTCCATTTCTTGAAAATGGTTTTATGTACGTATTTATATAAGCGACGTCTGTGAGGATGTTTATATGTTCTGTACCTTAAAACGAAAAACGTCTATTTTTATTACTTTTAATCTTATTTGAACTTAGAACCATATCTAGCGCAAGTTGATTAATCCACTTATTTATTTCTTATATTTAATTGCACTTAATAACACGTCGATTTAACATTTAATCACATTTCTATCGCAGTTACTCTACTTGAATATAGATGACATCGCAATCGTAAGACGATCTTTTATTTTTGTGCTGCCATCTATTGAACAATAGATTATAAAATTAATTTTACAATCGTAACATCCATTTTATACGAAAAATGGCTGACATTAAATAATATTTCATTGTAAGGATATTTATGTTTTACAATTTAGCAAAATTATTTATGTTAATAGCTCATGTAATAAATCCAACATTTGTTCTAGTAATTTCGAAGTAAATTGTATAAAATTTAAAAAATATGTGTTTTTTTTTTGTTTATATAATAAATTGTGGATGTGAAGCGAAGAAGATTATATTTTGTGCGTAAAAAATCGAATACCCTTATTCATTTCGTTTATATACATAAAATACACGAAGATAATAAATGTAAGTGTGGCACCAGATTAATGTTATCATAAATAAATTTCACCAGTCCATAACAAATTTAAAGGGTAATCAAGGCAAATATTTTTTGCGTTTGTGTATAAATCCTTCCTAGAACGTTTAGGAATGTATAAATAGATAGTACTCACACACACAGAATTCAATACAAGTTCCGCATTAATAAAATGAAAAAGCCTTTTTTACGGTTATTTTAACTTGAATATATGTAATAGATTTTCAATAATAGTAATATGTTACCGTATATTATACTATAAGTATTGTATTTTGTACCGAGTACGTAGTTTGATTGATATGCAGTGGAAGAAGTTTGTGGAAATATCTTTTCGACTTTATTTGATTAGTAACCCTATTTTTTTAATTTTTTTTATTATTTATTAAAACGCTTGGAACCTACAGAGGTTCCGCACTCAATGCCACAATAGTCCCATGGTGCATACCTAGAGGATCTATCTTAACTCGCATAAGTGCACTGCAGCCTTAGCAAATTGTAAAAGTTGGAACCAAGAGATGGATAATAACTGATCTACGTTCAAAGATCCGTACGAGAACCGATAAAGGCCGGACGGCTGCAAAGGTAGTGTAGACACACATATTTAGTGACCCTCATTTTGGGTTCAACGATGAACCGTTTTGCCTTTCGACAGTTAAGAGTAGAACACCACTTCTGTGCCAGTTCAAGTAAAGCGAATTTCCTTATAGGGTCCTTACCACCGTTGACGGATAGAGGAATTGCTGGCTCGGGACCACAAAATTTACTGCGCAATCTAGCTTTCGCTAAAAAGTCAGCAACCTCATTTTCCACAACGCCACAATGAGCAGGCACCCACATGACCCTTACTCTCGCATTAGAGCAAAGATGATTAATTAAGTGTTTGCACTCTTTGACCAGTTTAGATGTACTCGGACAACTGTCTATATAGAAATCCTGGGCGAGCCACAGTTCTCTCGAGAGGAAAACGACGGAGAATGAATTGGTGAAGTTAAATTCGACAATAGCCTGCCATTCACCATTTCAACCTCCGAAATATGTGACTTAAACTTATTAAGAATCTGTCTATGCTCTGTACAAGTCCCGAAGGCGTTCCATGCAGGGGAGTAGACGACATAGTTCCGGTTATAGCCCTACAGGCTGTTATCTGTAGCCCATCCAGCCTTGCTACAGAAGACGTCAGAAGATTTGTAGATGAATAACAACATTTTGGGGGTCAGACCGCAGGAATTGCCAAAGGCCATTCTGCATTGCCAAAAGATAGCAATGGATAGAATCTTCTGGCGGAGAGCTTGGTTGAAGGAGTCCGTCCGAATCGAGTATTTTCACTACGGATAATTCTATTCCCGTACATCAGCTGTTCCCATACATCAGATGTTTCTGGAGTTCAGGCAGGCCTATTACTCGATCAATTAAGCGAGTTCGTGGTTTACCTTGAAATACCTGGGAGTGCCAACAAAATTGGTACAATTGTGTATAATGTCAGTTACGCAGTTTCAATGTTGTGTTCAAGTTGAGGCTGACACAGGCCACCGAGAATTTTCGCAGTTAAGTCGGGAAGGAGGTTACTCTTTAATCTTATATTGGAGTAAATCTTTCGTAAAACTTAAACACCTCTGCGCAACATCTTATATCGACAGTCCAATTAGGACCTTGCATATGCAGATGACCTATGCGTGATTGGACTGAGTAGCAACGGAGTGAAGGAAATACTTGATCCGGTTTGTAGAGTTTTCAGCTTCTATTGGATTCTAGATCTATGAGTCCAAAATACTCAAAATACACCATCTCTAGTTATAACGACAATAGCACACCAAATTTTAGTAGTGGTCAATACATGTTTGAGGAAGTGAGTATAAGTTCAAATATTTGGTCACTCTTATCATTCACGATAACAGTGTAGATGAGGATATCACAGAGAGGCCGGTAAGCGCACCAGCATGTAGAGATTTGTATAGAGTTATGCCACTGCTAAAATCTTAACATCTATCAAGTGTCGTGAAGCTGAAGCTTTACAGAGCGTCGATCGAGCCCGTTGTTATGTATGGATGTGAAAGTTGGACGCTGACGGACGAAATAGAAGAGATGGCTCCTTACAATTGAGAATTGAATCATGCGGGTAATTTACTCCCCAAAATGCGAAAAAGATGGTACTATCGCCTTCAAAAATTGGTTGTACAGTAAAACATAAAATTACTTAGTTAACACGATTTTGATGGCAGCAACAATCGCCTTTTTTATATAAACATTTGTAAATATAATTATGATAAAAAATAGGGTTATCTGATATCTGACATTCGTAGCAATGCATTCGGTTTTATTTTGTTTTGCATTCTAACTGTACAGAATTGAACGTGATCCAATTCACAAGCAACTGAATGTTGCCAAAAAATGGGCTATAATTTCCCTACATAGCTTTTCAGTAAGCTGCGCATAAACTTGTCTCGTAAAATGGTAAATTATATATTTTTTTCGTTAGAAAACTACTGCGAAATAGATAAAGAGGTTTTCAGAAACAAGAACCATTGATCGGTTGCCTCAAAACTGTAGATCAAAATTTTTAAATGAAGTTCAATGAGAAAATATTGTTTACTCTGAATCCATTTATGACTACAGCTGCAACTACGCCGGCATATA
Organism: Tipula unca; assembly: GCA_951394425.1. Lineage (NCBI taxonomy): Eukaryota > Metazoa > Arthropoda > Insecta > Diptera > Tipulidae > Tipula > Tipula unca. The sequence continues at coordinate 202,030,356 of OX596380.1, forward strand.
ACGTCTCTGCAGTAACTATTTCGCGAACATTAAAAGACGCTGGAGTTCAGTATCGAATTCCAGCTCAAAACCAAATTTTAACCTAACGCAGATCGAGCAGCAAGGGTAGCTTTTGCAAAAGTTAATTTAAACACGGAATGGGAAAAAGTTATGTTTACGAACGAAAAAGTTTTAGGTCCCATCATCATGCTAAGCTGCACAAGTATCACCCAAACATATAAGATATAATGAAAAATATATCCATAGGGGAAGAATAAGTGGGCAAGTATCCTGAGGGCTGTGGGGATGGATATAAGTGCAGGTGGGTGAGTTATGTGAAATTTCACAACCCATGAACAGTCGGGAATATTTGGAAATTCTAAATGAATTAATGATACTGTCAGTCACTACTGTCTATCCGAAGGAATTTTCGATTAACTTTATGTAGGATAATTCCGCAATTCATAAATCACGTGAAATTATGAGTTGGATAAATCGAAACCGGCAAATCCTTCCTATCGCTTGGCCAGCATATAGCGCCGACTTAAATCTAATAGAAATTGTTTGGGGTTATATGGTTAAGAATTGGAAGCTTCTTTACCCACAAACGAGGGAAGTGGTTTTAGAATATGTTTCTCATAAATGGGAAGAGCAAAGAGGTAGCCCGCTCGCCTTTTGCCAACAACTATAGTAGCTTGGCTGCCAAATCGATTACGTGAAGTAATAGTTAATGATGGATAGTTTTTGTTAGTATATTACCTTTCTACTAAATACTAATCCTGGATAAATTAATTGAATAAAATTAATTTGCGAAATATTTCGAAAATATTTTCTTTACATTACTAAAATGGTAATCCTTTTATGTTTTTAGGTTTACCCTATGTTTTCAATACAAAGTAATTCATAATTTTAGTGGGCTGCTTTTTTGAAAAAACACTTAGTTTATTCTCTGTGTATAAGCAATTTTTGAAAGCGATAGTACATACAGAGCTCTGTAGAAAATCGAGATCAGAGATCTGATAAAAATGTCCGATATTGTATATGAATTAAGATCTCAGAGTCCGCTGGGTTGGTTACGTTCTGCGTTCGGATCCGGAAAGGATTGTGCAGCGATCTCTGAAAGGAAAGCCACCATATGGTACGCGGTGAGATCGTTGGAGGTGGCCATGGCTCCACGGTTTAGAAAACGCCTGGACTTGTTCAGATTGTCTAAGACAGTATGAATATCGAAACCGGTGTAGCCAGATTATTGACACAGCAAGGGGCCAGTAATGGCCTTTAAAAAACTGTTACTAATAATGTAATTTGATTTACTATGTCCTGAACGTGTGTGTGTGTACGTTAATATGTATTATTTTCCATATTTAAACAATTTAGTAATGATGACAGATTTTGATGACGAAGAAAAATAATCAAATCGCTTTTATACGATTTTTATTGTACACGTAACAAAATCTGCAAACTATATATTATAGTTTCTATTTTTAATTTTGATAACAAACAAAATATTCTAGTGCTATAAAACGTATTCATATATGTATATAGATGTCTATAAATATACAACATAATATATTCTCGATTTTATTTATGTAAATGGTAGAGGCATGTAAGCCACTATGTTGGCGTATATTATAAAAATATAATAAACAAAAAATGTACGTACGAGAGAATGAGTGAAACGGGGGTGTATGTTGTAAAACTAGTTTTTTTTGAGGCTATATAATATTTACAATATACTCAAACCACTATTATATTGTATTTTTTTATGTCAATTGTAAAAATTTGTAGGCAACCAGATTTTATGAGAGCGCTAAACAGCTAATATTAAAGTACAGAATAAATGAACCTTTATGTATATACGCATACATACGTATCCATGTAGCGGACAAAACTTGGAACTTTTAATTTAGAAATTTTATATTTGAAAGAATTTTGGAATTTGGACCAATGAAAACAAAATAAATTCCAATACTGCGCGTACAAATTTAAAAATTGAGTTGAAATTTAAGGATATATGACTGCAAATATTTAAAGTATAAAAATTTACAATTTTAAAGTTTAAAAATTAAAACAAATTTAAAGTTCTCCAAGTCCTCGATTTTTTTTCGAGGAAAATAACGCAAAAAAAAAAAAAAAATTCAAAATGCACGCCGGGTCATATAACTAGGAATTGAAATTGCCGCATCGAGGCTATACAGCTGCATTTTAGTGCTTAGGAGGAAAAAAATATTTTTAAACATGCCTTGATGCATTGATACTGGCCACTTATTCATCTTGGTAAAGATTTGATATTAACTTATTTCTTTAAAATAAAAAATTAATTCCCAACCAAATTATGTGCAAAATAAACATGATACTCCGGGAACGTGTTGAATTAAAATTTTATTGTTTGGCCCTTTGGCTTGTAATATTATAACTTTATTTTGATTTATTTATTTTGTTGATGATGCACCATCAACCTCTTGTACATATAGGTCTGATTGGAATGTCCAAATTTTATACAAAATATCGTTATTCTCTGAAGGAGAAAGATACGCTATATACTATATACTATGCTTATTAATTCGGTAGAGATATTACGTTATTTTTAGTTTGTATTGGCGTAATTATAATGGCTAATAAGAGAGTTTGCATATGCTATGTATATAAAATAGGTATACAAGTCAGGTAAAGGATCATTCACAATTATTAAGTTAAAATGAGCAAGTGTTTACAGATTTTACGTTAATTGAAATTGAATTAGATACAAATTAATAAAACTAAGCTAAACTGAATTAACAATAAATAAATAGAATAACAAATTATAAATTGACCAAATATATGTTAAATTATCTTAACAGAAGCCGCCTTGAATATATGTCGGTATTCAAAGTGTTGACTCATAAGGTAGTGGGCAAAGTTTTGCCCCCGCTCTTTTGTAGACTCCAAATTTGGTTTTTACATCAGCAACTCGTATAACTCCATCCTTGCTGAGGTACAGTTAAATGATCCTACCGAGAGACCATTTTAGAGGAGGTAGGTTGTCGTCCTTCAGTATAGCACCAACTGGTCGAGTGATAGTGATTGAGACCAACTGATCTTTCTTGCTGAACATTTATGTCGTTGTTGCAGCAAATTTAAACACTCAGAGCTCCATCTTTGCCAAAACTGTTGGTGTAGTTTTCGTAAATGGACATATCTAGCTGTTAAATTATGCAGCCTTGACATCTTTAACGTCTAGCTCGATTACTACAGTTAATGGGCCATTTACCAAAAAATGACCCGGTGTTAATTCTTCAAGTCATTTGGGGCCGATGATATTTGTGTAAGAGGGCGTGAATTCAATACAGCTTCGATTTGAATGACAAGTGTATTGAGTTCTTCGAAGGTAAGCGAGGAGTTTCCTGCTACTAATAAAATGGTGATTAGCTGCTTTCACAGCACCTTCCCATATACCGCCAAAATGTGAACTTCTGGGTGGTATTGGCTTCCGATCTAACTCGATCATCTTGACACCATTGGTGGAGATTATTATTGTGTGCTTGAGACTGGAACATATTATATAACTCTCGTAGTTCCGATCTTGCACCGACAAAGCTCGTATCGTTGTCGCAAAATATTGTGTTGCATAACCCGCGTCATCCCACGAACCGTTTTAGAGCGGCGATGAAAGCTTGCGAAGTAAGGTCGGTTACGGTTTCTTGATGAACAGCTCGTATCGTGAACCATATAAATATGGCAAATTATACGCTTTTGTTGGTGTTTTCCCTCGTATTCGATAATGTTTGCGTATCGGGCTAATTCTCGATTTTTGAAATTTGCTCTAAGGTCCGACAAATTTTTTAAATATCATTATTATTCGAACATTTCATTACAATAATGAATTAATAATTTTTTTTAATTAAATAGATATGTACTCTCTAAAAAGTTTTAAAATTTATTGAAAATTAGAAAATATTTGGAGAAGTTTGAAAATCTCTAAAGTGCTCCACCCCAATTAGCCACATTTCAGAACGATATCCAGTAATACTTTTAGAATCTAGACCGGGCGACTCGAAGTCCAAATCAAAGATGAACGAGAGATCAAAGTAAAAGTCACAATCAAATTGTATGTAAAAGTATATTCCCCGGAGAAAAAATCGTTGCCAATGAAAAATAGTAAAAAATAATGTAGTATGTGTAAGTAATGGCATGTATGTGAAATTCGATCCTGATACACTACTGATTAGAATATTTTAAACTTTCAATCTGAGCCTAGAATTTTTCAAGTCACGAATTTCTAGGCAAGAAAGAAACGAATGAAAACCGTGATACTTTTAAATTTATTGAAGAATTGTAATACTTTTAAATTTATGGGTCGGATTTGTTAATTTGCAATGTTAAAATATCACTAAATTATTACTTTCCTCAAAATTCAAACCAGAATCACAGTTTCTGATAAATCAGGCTTTTGCAATGTGTAGAAACATTTAAGCTATAAAAAATTAAAAATTCTCAAAATTGCTTATTTGATTTAAATGGAAATGCATATCACGGTTTACCTTAACTCGAAATTTTCAATTCAACCGAGAACTTTAGTTATACTTAGTACAAATTTTTGTCGAATTATTTACTAAGGAAACTTGGTCAGATCTTAACTTGGCTTCTTATTAAAATTGTTAAAACTTATTAAATTCGACAACAAATTGAACTTCGCACTACTATATAAAAATTTCATTTTTCCAATAAGTGGTTCCATTTTGAATAGCCTGCTATTTGGTCAGCTGTCAATTTTGAAGCTGTCATCTTTTGACATTTGACAAGTAAAAACTACGCCATTACTAAAAATGGTACGATGCACGCTTCAACAACGCATTGAAATTGTTAAAATTCACTACAAAAATGGTGAATATTTTGGAGGCACAGTTTGCAAAACTAAACAACTTTTTGGTGCCCCGTGAAGAACCTTCTCGGCAGGCAATAGTGAAACTGGGGGAAAAATTTGAGCTGTTGGGACAAGTTTTAGTGATGTGAAGAATCGAAACCGTGTGCGACGCTTAAGAACAACGCAGAATATTGCTGCTGTAGCACGTAGTGTTGAAGAAAACCCAGGTTTATCGATTCATCGTCGATCTTTGGAATTGGATATTCCGCAAACGACGGATTTCCGATTACACCGTATTTTGCATAAAGACTGAGGTCTTAAGGCTTTTAAAGTTAAGTTAACACAAGAACTAAAGCCAGTCGATCACCATAAACGTCGTATCTGAGCTGATTCGGTCCTTCAAATGCATCAAAATGATTCGGATTTTCATCGAAAAATCATCTACTGTGATGAGGCCTATTTTCATCTCGGAGGCTACGTTAATAAGCAAAATTGTCGCAATTGGGGCTCAAAAAATCCAAGAATGATTGTTGAAAAGTCTCTCCATCCTCAACGGTCACTGTTTGGTGCGCTTTTTGGGCTGGCGGTGTAATTGGACCGTACTTTTTCGAAAATGAGGCTGGTTCCACTGTTACGGTGAATGGATTGCGCTACCGAGCTATGATTAATGATTTTTTATAGCCAGCATTGGAAGATACTGATATGGACGACGTTTATTTTCAGCAAGACGGCGCTAAGTGAAACGCAAGCAACGAATCAATCGCACTTTTGCAAGAAAAGTTTCCTGACTTGTTATTTCTCGAAGAGGTGATCATAATTGGCCACCGATAACTTGTGATTTAACACCTTTAGACTTTTTTTTTTTGGGCCCACGTGAAAGATAAGGTCTATGCCAATACTCCACAATCGATTCAAGAACTTAAAGATGGAAATCGTGAAGTTATCGAGGACATACAGCCAGAAATGTGCGAATTGGTCATGGACAATTTCATGAAAAGGATATGATGGTGCAAGCCTAACCGTGGCGGCCATTTGGCTGATATCATTTTTAAATGTTAATGGCATACCTTCCTCTTTACAATGAAATAAACATTCATTGATTTCTCTTAAAAAATACTCGTTTTTTTCAAATATCGAAATGAAACCTCTTATTGGAAAACCCTATATATAAAACTGTTTAAATAGTTTTGTTGATTTGATAAAATATCCGGTCAGATGTTAAAAATTAACAGGATTTTGTCAACATAAATATATTGTATGTATCTCCTAACTATGAAACCAAAAATCTTTGCTAAGTGGATTTATTGATTTGTATCCTTTATTTTCCGCACTATATTGCTTCATGTTTAGCCTATATATATACATATATAAGATATATTTAAGCAACGACAACAACATCATATGATAAAATCCTATATAAATTAAATACAATTGATAAATGTATTCCTTCCGTTACGATTTGTCACGTATGTACATATATACATACATACATAATATATACTCTCATTATGAGAAGAATGTGATGGCAAAATTTTCCATTTTCTTTGTGTTCAAAAACAGATACACACACACATATATAAAGTATTTTTTATTTGTATTTTGTACTTTCCTTTTCGTCTCATAAAATTCTTAGAAAAACATTTTTATTAATTTTTATCTATTCGAAACAGACGAAACACATAGCCCGCACTCTTTCCTTGCCACAATGCACATTCTTTCCCTGAGTCTCAAATTCATTTTATATATCAAGCATAACTCAAACCAACTCATAATATAAAATTATTATGGACCTTCCGTGAGCATATTTTTATAGACGTGTCGTCCTGTTCATTTATCCTATATATCTACAATAATAATTAGTGTCCAGGATGAGAAAAAACAATAAAATAATAGAGCAAGGAAAATCGATCGGTAATTTGCACTAATCTAAAAAAATAAAATTCATTATCCTTATATTCTCCAGGAAAGAATTATCCTTGTAATTTCAATAAAACCAATTGGAAAATATTTTCCATTCCGAACAATAGATAGATGGTGATGGTAGAATGTATACTAAAAATTGATAGAAACTCGCATTTTTGTATCGATGCTACATCTACACACAGCCCTATTGATACAAATTTGTGTACAATTATACATACGTCATCATGACGATGTGTAAAATTCCACCCCGACCTCAGCTTATATACGGAATTTGAAACAAACAGTGTTGTTATGTAATGTAGGTACTCGTACATGCGAAAAGATATTAAAAAAATAAAAATTCAATTTCAAAAAGTTGATTTTTTATTACAAAATTTTTATTTTTGGAAAATGGAAAACATTTAAATTGAATGGATGATAAAATTTTATTTAGCTTTTCATTCAATTTTTTTTATGTTTGAGCGACGTTGTCATTTTACATGCGACCGTATTGTGTGGATGTTTATATACATGCACTTATACTCACTGAAATGGATATAGTTAGTGGATATAGTTTTAATAATTGAGTGGACAGTCTAACATGTCAAATAAGCAGGAATCATTTTTTTTGTTTAATCGATTCGATGCGATTTTTATTGAATATTAATAGTGGACTGATCGAGAAAAATTTTTGTAACTTTTGTTTGTATTACAACTTTTAGTAACTTTTGTAACCCCCTCCAATTTTATTCAACTTTTTTATGTTTGGATTAAACGGTTGGATCGCTGGGCCTTTTTACGACCCGCATCCGTAAAAAACTCAACTGTTTGCAATATCAACAAAAGAAAAGATGAATACCGCCAAATCAATACCGGACTCCCGGTCAAGTACTCGGACACGAGATTTAGGATTGACACGTGGAACGTGCAGTCACTTAGGAAACCAGGAGCTTTGGAAGACCTAATCATGTGCATAAAGGAGTATTGGCTGAAATTCGTTGTTCTTCAAGAAACCCGATGGCCTAAAAGTGGGGACCATGTGTCCCAGGGCTATACGTTGCTCAACAGTGAAGATGGCCTTGGGAACCTTGGAGCTGGATTTCTTCTTGGGCCGCAGGTAAAGACGGGTGTTTTCGATTTCCAAGCAGTCAATAACCGATTGTGTAAGCTTCGCTTACGCATGAAGTTAGCCAACCTATCGATAATTTGTGTACACGCGCCCACAGAAGTAAGCCAACCCCAAGTTAAAGACTCATTTTACAATGACTTGGACGATCTGATGGGATCTATACCCATACATGATGTTAGAATGATAATTGGGGCCTTTAATGCTAGAGCTGGCAGAAATCAGGCCGACTTTTGTGAAAAGAGAATAATGTACTTTACTCACGACCTTAAAGTAGCAAGCACATTTTCCCCACACAAACAAATACATTTAGAAAAAAAAAAAACAATAAATAAACAATAAATACATTTGGTGTAGCGTTTCGACTGTGAAGATCTGATAAATAAAGATCAAAAGAAACGATATCAGAATCTTGTCAGCGACAGTATTGAGGAAGCTAATTGCCAATCTGATTATGTAAACTCTGTCTGGGAGGTACTGAAAACTTCGGCTGTCAGTGCTGCTCAACAGACTTTAGGTATAGTCTAAGTCAGACCCAAGAATGATTGGTTTGACGATGAGTGTCGTCTTGCAGTCGAGCAACAAAATATAGCACATAGTGAAGTGGAACAACGTCTGAAAAACTAGGCTGATCTTAGGTAAGGTTAGGTTACGTAAGGGTGGCCGTCCTAAAGAACTAGCATAGACACAAAATTGGTCCGTAGCTATACCACATTCGATCTGCCTCCTCTTCACTCGAACCGTGAGGTCTTTCAAAGGAGAAGATCCCATAAATTTTATTCTGCTGTACACTAGACAAGGGCAGGTGCAGAGCAGATGGAGCACACTTTCCTCTTTCTCCTCATCACCGCAGCTGCGGCGGAAATCATGCGCAAGGACACCCAGTCTGCTCGCATGTATCGCAATGAGACAATGTCCCGTTATAGCTCCCACGACCATACCAATATGGTGCCGGCGAAGCGATATCAGTTGGCCTGATTTGGACCGGTCAAGTCCAGGCCAGATCTGCCTTGCTATTACATACGAACTGGCGTTAGACCATCTGACGTTTGTTTCTTTGATGGCTTCTTCCTGAAGTAGCAATTTACATGAAGCAAGCGGTATCTTTATATCCTGCCTGCTTTGGGTTATTAGGCATGCTGTGACCTTGCGGGCCAGCTCATCTGGCTTTTCATTCCCTACGATATTGAAGAGCCCTGGCACCCACGTGAAGCGGATGTTGAACTGATCAGCCATCACATTTAAAGATGCCAGACAGTTCTGGGCGACGTTAGGGAGTATGATTGAATCGTTTTAATAGCGGCCAATCTGTCCGTAAAAATGCGAATATCCCACGTACATACATAGATATTACATTATACTTCAACCAGTCCATGACTTCCATTATCGCGATAAGTTCAGCCTGAAAGACACTGCTAAAGTTGGAAAGATAAAAAAAGAGGTTAACTCCTAGTGCCTCACAGAATACCCTACAGCCTCACAGAATACCTCTCCATCCCTTTTTGAGCCATCCATGAAGAAGCTTAGTGCCTAATTGTCCATAACCGTTTCGTTCACCCAGTCCTCTCTGGTGAGAAATTCAGTTTGGAATCCCACCTCAACAGACGGCAAAGGGATAGCGTAGTCGGTAGCTTCCGGAATACCCCTGTTGCATAGGATAGATGAGTGCCCTATATTGTTACAGGTCCACATAGATATGGTTTTGAGCCGAATGGCGGTGCAAGATGCAAGCGACTCGGTCGCAATATCCAAAGGGGTAAGAGGAGAGAGAATCTCTAGGCTTGAGTAGGTGTGCTCCTGCGAGCTCCACTTATACACAATCAGGCCGTTCGTTGGACTTTCATTAATAGTTTCAGGTTGGCCATAATTTTTAACGCTGGCCATCAAATGACAACCCCATACAGCAGTATACCACTGGCTGCTCTTGCTCAGAAGGCAGCTAAGCGGATTTGCAGACAGAGGAAGCGAGAATGGTGGAAGGCCGAGGTTCTGACAACACAATAGCAATGAGCGCAGTTTGCATAATTTCTTTAAGGAAATTACTGGATTACACCATACTTTCAGAAACGCAGGCCTGCAATCGATGCAGTATTCGACGCATGGAGTGGACATTTTACTGACCATTAGCTGAGTCACCTCAAATACAGACGGTGGAGATTTGTGTGGACTGCATTAAGTGATACTTTGTGAAACTGTCTGTAGAATGACAGTGACGCAGTCTCAATGCTGTGTTAAAGTTGAGAACTGGCTCTCGACAATTTTTACAGTTAACTCGGGTGATCGGCAGGGAGATGCTCTGTCCCCGATAATCTTTAATCTCACGTTGTACTCCAAATCTTTCATTAAACTAATACACCTTAGCGCAACATCTTATATCGTCAGTCCAATCAGGTGCTTGCATATGCAGATGACATATGCGTGATTGGACTGAATAGCAACAGAGTGATTAAAATACTTGATGCGCTTGTAGAGTTTTCAGCTTTTGTTGGACTCCAGATCAATGAGTCCAAAACAAAATACATGATCTCTGAAGAACAATGGCACACCAATGTAGTGGCCACTGGAGGATATTAAAGGATCCACTGACGGATGAATATGAGAGATGGCTCCTTATATTTGAGAGAAGAACCATGCGAGTGATTTACGGCCCAAGACGTACCTTAGATGTACCATACCGAGCTCGGTACAATATCGAGATCAGAGATCTGATGGAGATCCCCGATATTGTACATGAAAAATGTAAGATCTCAGCGAGTTCGCTGGCTCGGTCACGTTCTGCGTGCTGATCCGGAACGAATTGTGCAGCGATCTCTGAAAGGAAAGCCACGAAATGGTAGGCTCAGAGGTCGCTGCAGGCGATATAGAGAATGACTTGGCTTCTTCAGATTGAGTAAGACAGTATGCAGACCATGATCACGATCGAAATCGTTGGGGCTAAATGGTTGATACAGAGGGGCCAGTAATGGCCTTTAAAAATTATTATTTTTATTTTGTTTTAATTTTGATATTTTTTTATGGATTTTTACAAATTGAATTCTATTCAGGTAGTATACAAACGAAGCCATTTTAGCATGGTCATAGAAATATCTTAAATGACTTAAGCTTGCGCTATAAAACTGAGTGTAATACTTATTCAAAAGCTTTGGAGAAGTCGGTGTAAATATTATACAGAACAGTTGTCCACCTCTGTCCAAATTATTAATGCTTGTTCTCAATATTAAGTGCTAAATTGATTGATGTTGAACGTTTCGCAAAAACAACATGCTGAGTTGCTGGAGATTTCACTTCTAGCATATACGAGGATGTATGTAAATGTTACCATTCAACGAAATTTTAATTTCAATTTATTTTCATCATGAACGCTTTGGAGTATCAATTAATTTAATTTTATAGGCGTATAGAGATATAGTTAAAATATCAATTTTATTTAAAATTTCGTTGAATTTACATATCCCGTAGTACTCCGATTTCCAAAAATTATGTATATCGCCATGGTTGCCCAAAACCACACGCATTTCTTTAAGATAGGTGTCAGAATTCTCGATGGGCTTTTTATAAAGTAGTGTTCTTTCAGCATTCGACTGTCGTGCACTTCACACTATAGGTATAAATTCAGAAAGCTTCTGGAAATATCTCATTGCCCCGATTCCTCATTTGGCCACCTGATAAATAAACATGCAGATCAAACCGATGACACTCTCTAAATGTTCACGTGTTGGTGAGGTACTCTACGGCTTAACGTTACCAGGTTTTCTTATAAAAACACTTCGTCGCTACCTCATGAACATTTTGACAATGGGTATTTTTTCTTCATCGTCAAGGTGTTTAGTTGACAAAATTTCCTAAATTTCGTCTAAATTCTTTTGTCTATACACATAGTCAATCCTACTATTTTCTAAAAATACGATTTTTCCAAAATAGTGTAATATAATTTTTTATGTTAAATTAAAAGGAATGGGAATGTTGCAGATACCGGTTCGAATCACATTATAGGCGGACGGAAAAAGAGATCTCATCATCCGATTTTCATCGATGAGGGAATGAATATATTTATAACTTGTGCAGCACTGCAGCCAACCGAGCCATGCAGAATATACTTGTATAGTTAATCAATTATAACTACCGCGTCCCCAGCACTATCGTTTTGGCTGGCTACGTTGTAATGAAGGATACGAAAAACGAAATTAAAATAACAAAGCTTCAAATTAAAATGAGTAATATTCATTAGGAAAACCTTCCATTCTCTCGAATACTGATCGCCAATTTGAGTGTAATATAAGGGTATAAGGGTATAACCTTTTAATCCCCAAATAATCCCCGACTCTATCAACAACCTTATCGTAAATACTTCTATAGTATTGGCAAGAAATTTTGAATGAACAAAAACATACAAAATCTATTCACGCAGGCATACGATCAAATCGTTAATAATTAGTTTTGAAAATTGTAGTGGTGCAAGATGACTCCTTTGTGGGAATCTCGTGTTAAATCGAACCAAACTAATCTCATCTATACCTATAATAGAATAGAAGTGGCATAGATACATATATATTGTATTAACATATTGATCAAAATTATAATGCCGATCTTGTCAAAGGGTTTTGGAAAATCAGGATATACAACACGACATCCAGTCGTTATTTTAATTTCCAAAACAAATCAAGTTTGTAACAATCGATGAAATCCTTGAAGAAGAATTTTAAAATCAAATCGAAAATCGTCTGTGTTTTTTCTATTGTTTTCATTTACCGAAAGCTACGCCGCGAACTGCTTAAAAGCAAATATCAATGCATTTTCCACCGAAAGTCGAATGAATGCCAATTCATTGCCACCAATCCAAATCGGTACAGCATTCGATTGCTTTTGAAATGAATTGAGCACCAAGAAGGCAACCTAAGAGTTCAGCAGAATGTTTAACATCTAGAATGGACCGTCTCTCGCAAAAAGAAAGAATATTAAAAACAAATTGCGTATACCTGAGGGCTAACTGGTAAAAGAATCATATAACACACATTATTCTATACCAGCCCTGCGTCACCTGAAAAGAAAACTTGATCCCCAGGAAACTTTTCGTTATCCGCCTGATGATTATTAGAATCATGTAGTTAAACTCTACTTTAATCGTCTTAAAAAAATTCAAAAAACTCGTATTACCTATTTGTTTTACCAATTACATATTTAATAATAAATTAAAGCGATAACTATATGTCTTATAAATCTCAATTTTAATCGCAGATTTATTAAATTGACGGTATTAAGAATTTGGTTAAATTTATAAATTTTAGCGATTAAAATGTAAAATTTTGAAACTATATAAAGCCAGATCACAAAATGTTCATTAATCAGCCACATATACGCGGCATATAAGTTTGTGTTTTATATGTTGGTGTAAATCTATACATTATGCACATTTTTCATGCACCACAACATAAAACTTAAACCAAAATATCTCCATAAAATGAAATTCAATTAAGCTTTAGTTTTATAGCTGTAACCGAAAACTAAGATGAAATAAAATATAAAATAAAACCCAGCAAATCCTCATAAAAACCATCACATCAATACACGATTGCTTATGAAAAGAAAACTTCCATAAAACAAAAACAACGGAAAATCATATTTTATGTACATTAATTCGACTTTTTGCTAGACGAACACGTATGTATATATACGTCTACACAAAACACACTTACAACTTTATGCAATATGTATAGGATATGTATGTACATACGTATGGCGTGTAATTAGAATTTTTCCTGAATCTGACATGCGAATCAAATATAAAATAAAATAAAAAAGTTAAACAAATAAAGTAAACAGGCAAATTAACAGCAACCACTTTAGAAAGTTTTCTTCGGACTATCGGCCCAAAATTAAATAACAAATTAAGATTATGACAATCAATTAAATGGATTGTACATAGATTGATATTTTGATTAAATTAATTGAATTTACTGTACCTAACCGATGTATATACATTTTTGATTCTGACTCAAACTATTTCTTCTTCCCTCGAGTATGTATATCTATACCAACAAATAAATTAAATTCGTGCAAGGCGCCACGAAAATAAATCATAAAATCCAACTAAATTGTTAAAACGATGTTATCGCGCATTATTAACTTAATAAGTTTTATGAATATGAATAAAAAATTTATATTGTGTGGGACATGTTGCGTATACGAAGTCATAATAATTTACAAGTCAACAGCTTGCAAAATTAAATTATTTTATGGTAACAGATCTAAATCAAGTGTTTTAGTTTGAAAATTTAAATTAGATATACTAAAATTATTAGACTATGGAAGGCTCAAAGCTAAAGTGAACCAAGTCACTTTTTTCTTTTTTCCATATTCGGTAATTTTACAATCGAAATTTTTCAGTGCTGTATAAAACTAAGTAATCCGATTCTTAGTTCGGGAGATAATCGTAAAAAAATCAAGTCAACATCGTTACTTTTGCAATTTGTTCAGAGTGAAAATGAACCAAGCCACGTTTTATTCATGATTAATAGTTTTTTTTTCATGAATAGACGTGTTTTATTATTATAGATAGTGAAAGTGATTTGGATTTTTCTGCAGATGAAGATTTCGGAGTCTTCAGATAGTGAGGATGTTCCGAAACTAACAGGTAAATAACATTAATATACAGTGGTTTTCAATAAAATAGGTAATTACATTGCAATGACAAACGTTTTCAATTTGAACCGACATAATAAGGGAATTCACCTAAGTTTCTTTATCAATAGGTTGTGTATATATTGGTAATTTAACAAATTTTTAATTAATGATTTAAAAAAATATAGAACAGCAAAAGCAATACTGATTATAAAATTTAACGGATTTTCCTCATTATCTCAAGCAAAGCCACATAATTAGTTATTTTATTGCACACCGCACTGTAATTACTTTAGTTTTAAGAAAAGATTTTATGAATTCACCAACAGACGAAACTACGACAGTAATATCTTTACCCGACCAATTTGATGACCCTTCTTTCATAAGAGCTGGTTCTGCAGTACCTGATGACTCCTGTGTATAAAAATGTGGAAGAAAAAGGTTAAGAAGCACATTACGTTGGAAAAAATATGTACGTAAGCTCAATCTTTATCAGTGATCTTGATTGTGGGTGTAGTAAAAAATGTGGTGAACAGATTAATGAGTACAACAGAGAATTATTTTTTACATCATTTTGGAGTCTTGCAGATTATTCAAAACAAAATTCTTTTTTAAGAGAGATAAAATCAAATAGAACCAAGGTAACCCGTACTCGCTATGGCACTCGAGTTCATAAAAATAATACTTTTGAATATTCAAATTCAATGCTAGCGCAAGAGAAGAATATTAAGGTATGTAAGACATGTTATCTGAAAACTCTGCAAATTTCTTGGGGTACAGTTTATCGGTACTTGGTAAAACAAGAAGTATTTGCAGTTGTTGATGGCCGAATATGCGATGAGCTAACTATGAATATTAAGTTTTGTGATGAATCGTCTGCACTGGTGGCACAACAAGGGCTGCACATAAGAAAAGCACAACAAGCCAAGAGACTCACTTAAAAATGAAGTCGTGTCCAATGAGCATTACGTTTGTACTTTCGATCTGCAAAAAGCGTTGCCATTTCCAAAACTTTCAACATCGGTGGCATATTGCAAACGCAAATGTATATTTATAATTTTGACATACATGTAATCAATACCAAACCACCTGGTATTATGTACATGTGGGATGAAACCGAGGGGGGTAGGGGATCTCAGAAAATCGCAGCTTACATTATTAAGCATTTAAAAGCCAATGTGCCACCTGATTGTAAGCACATAACAATGTACAGTGATGCCTGTGGAAGCCAAAATAGAAACATAAAGCTCAGGCTTACACTCCTAAAATTTATAGGCTCAACTGCTACAAATGCCGATATTATTGATATCAAGTTTATGGCCTCTGGGCACTCATTTTTACCAAACAATTTTACCAGATGAATGGATGGAAATCGTAAAGAATTCGAAAATAAGACCGCCAACTTAAGCAGTAATACAAATGCAGAGAAGTGAATTTTTATCGTCAAATATTCTGGAAGAGAACATTACCAACAGAAAAAAATCTGTTGATGGTCATCAATTTTCATGGCTTAACATTAAGTGGCTCCGGGTTGAGCGAAAGTCACCACCAGGCAAGGAAGGAAAATCTGTTAAGTCACTTCAGATGTTGGGACAGATTGAACCATATCCAATGCGTCGTCCAGTAACTATAGAAAAAAAACTACATACCCCCAATTTACCAAAGCTTTTATAAAAATTTGCCAGTGCCAAATTCAGTATTGACTAGACAAAAGGCACCATTACTGGATAATGATGAAGCTTATGATGAAAATAATAATGAGGCTAATGATGAGATTTTGTATAACACAAACTAACTTTGAAAACCTATTAAAAAAAATTCATAGAATGTATAATTTTTTAATTTTGTTTTTTTAAATTTGAATTTCCAAAAAAATACATTTTTAATTTGTTTAAAATTGGATTTTCTTATTTTGAAGGCAAAATTGAAAAAAAAGTTTAGAGTAAAAACGAACCAAGTCACAAATTTCTTTTCACTTCATTATTCCACACTAACCATAAGTCTTTCGCCAAAAATTGTGTTGCATTGGTTTGATTAAACTGTTAACCTACCAAATGATGTACTTATAAATAAAAAATCTTATATTGCAGACTAAAAATATGGCACGAGCTTCTTTTCTTTATATCTTGTAATCTAGGTTTCATGACTTGGTTCAGTTCAGCTATGAGCCCTCCATATGTACGATACTCAATTCACATGAATTTGAATTAAAGTAAAACCAGTGACAAAGAATGAATAGAAATAAATTAAGGAGATGTTCAGTATAAATTGGGCAAAAACTCCAAATTACTGCCGTAACACCAAAAATAAATCTTTAAAGAACAGTCCGCTGCTGGTTTCCCTCTAAAGATGAACAGATGCACCTGAGGTTTTTCGTTGATTGTTTTCGATGTCCTTATCAAACTTTGTAAACTGTTTAGTGGAATGCTCGCATGACACTTCTTTGGTAGTTATCTTGACGTTATTGCTGAGTGACCAGTGTTTCCAGGCCATCTATTAGTTGGTTTTCCACTTTTCGGACTGACAGTAGCAGCATTTCTGCTTTGTAGTCCACGAGGAAACTAGTAAATTTTATTACATACGGAAAGTCGTGGAATTTCTTTAACGTTTAGCTATACTTCTATTTAATTCATTTGGGCATATTATAGACAGTATAAACGATGATGTAAAAGTTCAGCAGGCCTTAAAATATGCAGCATCAATCTGGTAAAATTCCTCCAGCGGTGAAGGTGAATTGGCAAAGCAATTGTTTCAAATTGAGAGGCAACCAGCTCACCATTGTGCGTTATAAAAGCCATAATAGTTGCACAAATTGAACTCAGAGATTGAGTACACCCATTATAGCTGGATTACGCCAAATCTGAAGAATTAGTCTACTCTCTTTTCTTGTGGTCAAAGTAACTTTAAAATTTTCTAATTCATTGATTTGGATCAGAAGACAATTCCACGATCACTTATTATTTTGAATGGTCTACCAAATATAGGCAAATCAAATTTTTACAAATTTTTTCAGCATAATAAGTAACCGTTTTTGATGGATTTGGACGAGCATCTATGCTGGTAAAATGTATTTTTATAATTTTTGTGGATCTTATATACATTCGGCCAAAATGCATTTAAGATATTTTTTAATGTGGTGATTTTTTGATTCAAAGTGTTGGTTTATAAAAAATCTTCATATCTTCTTATCGGATATACCGAGAAGATAAACAAATGGCACTTTTATTGCTGAAATAATAGCTAGAACCTCTCTAGGTCATATAACTTCTCTCTGTTGAGAAATATATATCGGACGATTCGGAAAAATTTTGGTTGCGTTTTACACATCTAACAGCAAGTACTCATGAATTGTAATAAAAAATTTCAAGGCTTAAAGCATATAACATTGATCAGGCAGCCAACGCTACATCGAGCAATTTTACCCTAAATCATCTAAAAAAAAATTTATTCATTTCGCTGCATGAATTTCCCCTTTTGCGCTCGACGCAGTGCGAGAATGTCGGTGTCATAGTTGCTATTTTGTTTATTTATATATTTAAACCGAAAATAATTTTTTTTGTTGATTTGCAAAAAAAAGAATTTACCAATCTGCATATTTACCGCACCATTTTCACATTACAATTTTCATTTCATCATACACCAAAAAGAAATATTTATTTATGCAAATTTTCTATTTTATGTATTTTTGTATATTAAAAATTCACGAGAAAAATGCTGCTATTGTGCGACGGCACATAGGTACAATAACAAGATGCGGCCTATATATAATAATGAGATGAAAATTCGGTGTAGTATAATGAAAATTCATACCGCTGGTGTAAATTATCTGGTATATTTGGGTGCGCCAAAACCTCCAGATACATTTCATTTATTTATTTATGTTTGTTTTTTTTTGTTGTTAAATTATCATCAATTTATTTATGATTTTAATATTAAGCCAATATAAATTTATATGATTTACATAAATTTGAGCACAAAATGCCAAACGAATCATCAATTTCATTATGCCATTCGTATACACTTTTGCCCCCACATATACAAATTTATATTGTCAATCAATTGAACGTGATTTAAACTGTACATAAATTTCCGAGTTCATTTCAACTGAATTTTTTGGGTTGTTGTATGCCATTTCAACTGTTTGGTATAAAATTACAAGCGTACAAAAGTAATAAAATCATTTTTTATTTCAAAATGGTTCTTAAAAAATATACGAGCGGTTTTAAGCGAGTTGACATTGCGAATCGTGTATCAAATGGCAAGAATATATTTTTTTTTATAAAACTTATGATGACGCGCTATTTTGATTTTAATAATTTAGAGCGCTGGTTTTATCCATTTTAAGGTCATATGTATATACGCGATTTTTCCCACATGTTAAGTGGTTTTCTCTGAAACTTGAGCAAATATTCAAAATAATTGACAAAACGCCAAGTTAATCCGGGTTTTAGAAAATACAAAATTCCACAAATTTTAATAAAAGTCGAAGGAGTGCTACTAAATATTCAACTTTTGATAATTCTTCATGAATTGGCAATCAATTAGTAAAATCCCAATGTTATTTAAAAATTCTGAAAATACGCAAATTTATGCGAGGTTAATCTCGCATTTCACCCAATTCTAAAGATTAAGAATGAGTCACGTGTTTGGGATCATTTTGGCCAGAATTAGAGGTGTCAATCAGGACATAAGTAATGTGGTTCCAATAGTTGTATCCAAATTGTTTTGTTAATTATTTTGCTCATTAACCTGCGGGCTGTATGAATTTTTGGTACCTGGAGAGCAACAAATTTGGCTACCTTTATTTTCTTTGCGTTCCTATTAACACTTTCCAGAAGAAATTTTATTGGTTTTACCTCTGCTTCCCATAAGACTCTAAAGTGCGGTGCTGATGGGATATAGGTTAAACTCCCAGTCAGTGCCGCTATTAGCTATAGTTCTTGTGTTGCAGAGTGTTGAGTAGTGCAGTCGCTGTATATATCCGAGAGTATTCCTTGTCTTGAAAAAATGTTCATTCGGTTTTATATCGATGGTATTTTATAAGCAAGTATGTCTATCCTTTTTTGTATAAAGTTGGCCCCATGTAAAACCCTAGGCTAATATTTCTGTGCGTGACTGTATGATGGGGTATCTCGATTATATATACTAGTTGGCTTTAGTGAAGCAACTTTGGAATGTCTATCCGAAGGTTGTTATCTATCCGAATCCCTTATAAATCTAGCAAGATGAATGATTCTCAAGTTGAAAGTTTAAGCCATGGTTTAAATTTAATTTAAGCATATAGTGTAATTATCGCTGGTGGAGGGATACTAGGTCAGATGAGAAAAACACGATTACTTCCCAAAGTTAATTTATTCTGATATTGTATTGATTTATTCTATGCTCCATTTAGCGTTATCCAGGATGCACCATCGAGGAGGCATAGCTATTTTGCATCCCATTTTTAGGGGGTCCATGCTTTTGTTAATTTTACATATTTTTAAAGTTGTGGTTTTCATTTCTCGAAATCTGTTAATACAGTTCATATGAAGTTTCAGTTCAAATTTTCCAGGGGTATCCAGCTGGAATTATTTCTGACCATTTTTTTTTAATTTTTTTTGGTTTTAAATTTTTTTAATATTTTTTGTAGTTCATATATTTTTTGCTTTAATAACTACATTTCATCCCCATTGTCTCTTATGAAATAATATAAATTGTGTGAAATACCCTTGAAATATATAAAAAGTTTTCTTTGTTATATGTTTGAACTAACTGTGGAAGGCGTTTATTTAGATTGCGATATTTAAACCTTGTGGGTGGAACATCATCTCCAACCTCTAACTGTTTACAATTAAATTCAATGAGGCTTTGTTGCTTTTGTATCGCTATAACGAAGTTCCAATTGACGGGTTTTTTACAAATTTGGAAAATCCGTTGTCACCCTTCAACTGAGTTGTGTGTACGTGGTGTATCGCTGTGGACATAATTATATACACACAATTTTTCAATAGGAAAGTGTGGGCGTCTGATACCAATTGGCCTAGTTCCGTTCCAAATGGCCTTATTCCTGAATTTTATCCATACATCATTTTCCAATCTCATCTACATTCAACTAATCAAGTTGCTTGATAATCGGTCAAAGATTGGCCTAGTTCTGTTCCGGTTGACCATATTCCAGAAGTTTATCCAAAGTTCATTTTACAATCCAATTTACATTCAACATATCAAGTTTTATGAGAAATTAAAACCATAACTTTAAAAATATATAAAATTAACAAAAGCATGGCCCCCTAAAAATGAGGTGCATAATAGCTCCGCCTCCTCGATAGCGCACCCTGGATAACGCTAAATTCAATTCCTCTATTTTTCCCAAATGAAGAATATACAAGAGTATAGCAAATGCTCTATGTCGAGGTTACATAACAAAATCACAATAGCAAATGCTTTATGTCGAGGTTACATAACAACATAAGTAATTGTGTTTTTCTCATCTGACCTAGTACCCACCAGAGATAAGTTTACTATGCTTAAATTAAACCATGGCTAAGACTTTCTACTTGAGAAGCACTCATCATGCTAGATTTATGAAGAATTCGGATAGACAACAAACGTATATCACACTGCTGCCGTTCGAAAAAAATCCAAAAATCATTTTCCAACCCCATTTCCATTCAACTTGTCATGTTTCATGATAATCAGTCAAGGATTGGCCTAGTTCCGATTCAAATGGCTGTATTCCAGAACTTTATCCAAAAATCATTTTCCAATCCCATTTCCAGCAAATAATTTGAATTCATTATAATCGGTATAGTATTGTACCACTGTATTTGCTTTTTCGGTGAATTGTCGTTTTCGGTGAATTGTTTTTCTGTCAAATGTCGTGGAACCGCGATGACTATAATTCTGCTCTATATTTGACATTTTTAAAATCGTAAAGTTAACAATATATTTTAGTTCTTATATGTTGTCCCCTTTTCCGTCGGTTGCTAATGGATTGAGGTAAGAGGCCATCTTAATTAAACACTACAGTTATCATAGCTATATTATATGTACATATATATGAATTATGGTATGATTATGGACGGATATAGTATATTTCATTGGGTCGGTTAATTTTTCTACGACACATACTTACCGAGGCAACCGCAGCAACTGCATATCCAAATATGTTATGACCGCAGATTTTATAAATTGATACTCTGAATAAAATTGTAATGAATGTTTATCCAAACTCAATATACGTAGGCATATATTCTAATTATAGAAACATGTTTTAAGGGGTGACATATTCTACCAACTATATATAGTAATGTATAAACAAAAATTCGGTTGTGTATCAGGGTGGTCATTCTGTGGTGCTATCTCGCACGCTTATTTCACAGTTGGAGCCTTTTTTTGGTGATATTATAGTAAGGGGAAAAGTCTACAAATCCAACCCTGCGAAATGAATTTTATGGGGAAGTTGGATGTATTTTGTGGTATTTTGTCGTTTATTTCTAACCTCAAACCAAGAGATATGAACATTTTTTATCGAGTGCTATTCATGGTAGTGAAATCACTATGAAAATAATTTTTTTAATAAAACTTAATTTTATTTTTTAATTTTTGAATTAAATATTCAAAAATTTTAAAATAAAATTAAGTTTTATTAAAAAAATATAAATAAACTCTTTTTTTTTTGTGAAAATTTTATTTTTATTAATTTTATTTTTCTATATACATAAAACCAAATTATGACTGATTGGTTTTGTTAATCAAAATGGCATTTAGATATTTTTGTTGTGTATTTTATATTTATATTTATATATATATATATATATATATATATATATATATATATATATATATATATATATATATATATATATATATATATATATATATATTTATACATATGTATATATTGTATATATGTATATGTATATACATGGAAACAAAAAACAACAAAATTATTTAAAATTGGTAATGAAAGTATTTTCGTACGGATATTGTTTTTATACGGCGTTATACATATATATGTACGTAATTTTTCACAAAAGATAGATAATATCCCGAATATTTAAAGTTCTCGAAAGTATTTTTTTAAATAATATGTTTAAATAAAACATCACAAATTCACAAACAATTATTTTTTATTTAAATTTAAATAAAAACGCTGTATGAAGAAAATATTTGGGACAAACACAATCTCTCCCTGTGAAAATAATTTCATTTATGATTGTTTTTGTTTACCAACATGGCATTATATATATACATATTCATTCATATTATAAATTCCCTCTCTTCAATTCGCCTTAAAATTCATTATTGGTGTTTAGTTCCATCCCATTTTGGTAATGGTTTAGGAATCAACTAAATATCGCGTATTTGTTAGTTCATCCATTTTTATTTAGATGTCGTAAGTTGCAAAAAAACAATTTTTTCATGGAATATTTTGTAATTTTCGATAGCGGAGATTTCAAATTTTCAAACACTATTTCAAATTTTATTTTAGACGCATGCTTTGGCATTTAAATATCGACATCCGTTTTGATTTTTGTTCTAGGTGAAGTAGAGCCTTAAGTAAAAGTAAGTAAAACACTGTATTTGTTGTATAAAAATTGTCCTAAAAAATTATAAACAATTAGAATTTGTTATAAACAATTTAGTTATTTATAAAAAAATAAATAAATTATCAACAATAGTGGATTGAAATAATAATTATTCGATTAATTATAAATTGCTATTAAAATTATGAAATTGAGGTAAAATAAAATTCTTCACCACTTGATATTGTTATAAATAAAATAATTTGTTACTAACAAGTTAATGTTTAATAAATAAATGTGTGTTTTTTATTAACAAATACACTTGAAATATAAATTTTATAATTAATTTATAAATTTTTGAATAAAATTTAAAAATAATTGAGGTGAATTAACAGACCAAATAAGCAAATAAGGAACATTCGCACATAATTTTGTGCCCGGTAATTTTATTTTATATGTAAATATAAATATATATATATATGTATATATATATATATATATATATATATATATATATATATATATATATATATATATATATATATATAATATATATATATATATATATATATATATATATATATATATATATATATATATATATATATATATATATATATATATATATATATACATATATGTATATGTATATGGAAATAAAATTATATAAAATAAAATTACCACTTATATATATATTATCCAATTATGGAAAAAAAATATATAAATAGATTACTTTTGTCATAATTTTCTGAGAAAAAAAATTACGTTTCCATATAAATCTAATAGTACACAGCCATAATGGCGTGTATCCATATACATCCAATAGTACACAGTCACACAACCTCTCCATTGCCTTTTTTACCAAAATGGGATTGAACTATTTTTCTTGTTTGTTTTTGCCACTAGTAAAAGTAGGACGGAAGAATATTGTGGTCTTTTTCATTCAAAATTATAAGCGACGTGACGTTATTCATCCATAATTCATCCACGTAAGCTACGACAATTTATAATTTCCCCACTTTGTAATCGCCTAATATGAGATAGCACCACAGAATGACCACCCAGATGAATATCATATAGCCGTGTATACAAGAAAATTAATTTTGCATTGCTCAGTAAATATCTCAGATTGTTCAGGAGACAATTACTCTTTGTCAAATACGAATTTATAAGACCTGGCAAAACTAACAATTCAGGATAATTAAACATTTTAAAAATCCATCGGATCTAGTTTGGCAAAGTCATTATTTATCTCGTTAAAATCTTAATTTCAATTTAATTGTTAAATATAAAACAAAAAAATGCGTATCACTAGATTGCTTATTAAAATAAGTTTCATTCAGAAACCGAATTAAAAATCCATCATCCAGCATCTGTGAACCATTTCTGCAAAATTCCACGAATACTTGTGAAATAAAATTCCAATTTAAAAAACAATTGTTTTCAAGATTTATGTTATTTTGTGAATATCTCAAGTTTTCTTGGATAGATTGTACCAAAAGTGTATCAAACCGGCTTTTGTCACAAGGATGTTATATAAATAAAAAATCTTTTAAGCATTAGAAGTACACAGACTCATTTCAAAAATGATCAATTGGATTTAGGAATTCAGAAATTTTAGAATTTCAAAAATTTTTAAATTTAATATGAAAATTCGGTCTTTTGATTTTATAATTTATAATTTTTTAAATTTCCCCATTTTCAAATCTTTTTCCCAAATTTTAAAATAACGTTTCTAAAATGTAAGTTCAAAATTCGAGAAATAAATAAAATTAATAAAAACATTAATTTAAAAAGTTAGTTCTTTAATTATTAAATTATCAAATATTCAAAATTTCTAGTTTCTCAAATATAAAATCTGAACTCTTAGAAATTTGGATAGTTAAATTTTAAATTTTAACATCAAATTTTAAGATTCAAGAATATTTTAATTATTTTTCGTGGTTAAGGATTCTCTGCCTAAATTCTAATTGTACGATAATTTAAAGTTTTAATAAATTCAGAAATGGTATAAATTTCAAGGAGCGGTTTTCGGAACTTCAAATTTATACCAGATATTCTGACCATATATTAAATATTTCCCAAATATAATATAAATTTAAAACATATTTGGTAAATTAAATAAAACATATATATTTGTAATATTTCATTGGTTTTGTTAAATTCGCAACTTAACACGATCATGATTTCTGTGTCGTCTTGTCAATATAATCAAAATATAGAAGGACGTATTACAAACACTGTTGTATTGACACGATGACACTTTGATATTTTAATTAATTTTGAACTTTTAATTAATAATATATCCGCAGAGGATAAAGGTTCTGATGCTAATTTACAGTTGAAGCCAGATACAGCGTAATATTATTTAAAACTCATTAAAAAAATATTTAATTTCCACGAATCATCATCCATACAATACTAAAGCAAATAATTATTTTGAACTACCCCCACCATTTTTTAATATTTTATTAAATTAAAAAGACAATTTTTTTTTATATCTCATATACAAATACAAGAGATGTTATAGATTACAAAATTTATTTGTTGAAAGTTATTGGATTTTTTATTACTAGAAAGAAATCCTACTCAATTTTTTATTTTTTTTACTATCTAGGTCTTTGCCTGTGTGTACATAAAGTTTAATTGAAAATCAACCGTACAAGATACAAAAAATATTACATGAAAAGCAGTTAAAAAAAAGGTCTTCTATGGGAAAATAAAGAAAGACGCTGTGGTACTTGCTTGGTTTTACTATCAACTGTATTATAAGATGATTGATAGCCATAAGCCATATTAATATACGTATATATGTATATATTGTACATGTACATATGCAATGAATTTTATCATGTTATCCAGCGTTTTTACATTATGATATTTCCTGATGATGGGAAAATCAATTTACCGTTATAAAAAATCACTAAAAACTATTTTTTGTATGTGTATACGTATATGAGTATGGGATTATGGAAACCATGTAGATAGTGAATACATATTTTAGTAAGTGCGGTCATAAATTTCAACTGTGTTTGAAATTATTTAAAAACTTATTTAAAAGCGGCCAAGATTTATAATTTTTCTAAATTTATGGCCTTATGAATAGTATTTGTATATACGTGAGTGGGGTTTTGGGATGCATCGAATAAATAATAAATCACAAAACAAAACGGCAACAACATTTGTGTCTCATTAAAATTCCATTTGAATTTTTATTTAAAAAAAAAAAAATCTCAGCATTTTATTTGTTCTTTTTGGTTTTCCCGAACTCTCTTTGTCTCTCTCGATATAAATTGGGCCAGTTAATACTTGGAATATTTTAAAATTTAATTTTTTATTCAAAACAATTTCTATAAACATATACTCGTACTCTTTCCATCCGAAATATATTTATATAAATTCAAGATGTTGTTGATCTTTTATATAAAACAACTAAATTACAATTCCATTCAACCCATATACTTGGATACTATTTCTTACAAGTTTAATTTGATAACAAGAATGTGC
This sequence comes from Tipula unca, assembly GCA_951394425.1. NCBI lineage: Eukaryota > Metazoa > Arthropoda > Insecta > Diptera > Tipulidae > Tipula > Tipula unca. The sequence continues at coordinate 202,056,838 of OX596380.1, forward strand.
TGTATAGATATTGTGAGTAAGACATGGTGACTATACATATGGTATATGGACGAGTGAGGATGTAAAATCTTTAAGTTATAGAAAATTAAATACAAATCCATTGAATCGAAGAAAATAAATGTTTATTTAATATCAGCTTATACTCAAATGATTGTGTAACATAATTTTTGTTATGTAATACTGATAGGAATTGGATATGCTCTACCGTTTAATTTTTTGTTTTAGATCGAATTTGTAAAATAAGTTTTTTCATCAAAATGCAATCAACTGCTCTGTCTTGGTTGTTATTATGTTCAATTTATTTAATCGAGTAAATTGTTTTCTCTAAGCGTATAAGGGGTAGACGTAAATGGATGTCAGATATAACAACTTTTCGTGGCGAAAATGTTGAGTCCTATATGAATGGGTTGAGCATCGGCGCTCAGGCTTACTTGCCGTCATTACTATAAGTGGTGGCATCCATGAATAGTTATCTATTTCTGATAACTTTATGATCACTTTACGTGAGAGCTATTAGCTTCACACCCAGTAGCTATATTATTTTATTTTCATAAGTATGTATAAACATATATGCTTCATATAGGTTTATATATTCAAAAAACCTGCCTGATTTTTCGAATTTAGTCCGCAAAAAATCCTGGACTTTATTAAACTTTTTCACTTTTTGATATAACAATAATAGGTATATATACGTATGTAAATTTGAGATTTCAACATCAAACTTCGATTTTCGAAAGCATTATTTCGAGTTGAAGTTCGCCCAAATTCATTGAAAACACTGAGTCTGGAAACAATTCAAAACAGATGAAAATGGAGCAACCGCTATGCCCAAATAAAATTTTAAGTTGCAAAGGAACTTCTACAAGCGGATTCAGACACCATCGATAAAGTGTCCACAACATCAATCCAAAACAAACGTAAAGACGACAGCAATATTGCAGACTGTATAGTAGTATTTTTGAATCCCCAAATCATGGCGTTAGTGTAACAATATTTGATAAAGTTGAGTAGTCGTTATATCTTTTATGAAACGTCAATCCATGGTGGAAATTGTTCCGAGACTTGTTGCTGCTGATGGTTTTTCGATTCATGAAATTTATAAATGTGAATTTATTCGTCAATCATTACGTGTTCGGCACTATACTTTGCCGAGGGGCAAGCATCAATAAATGGACGAGTGTAAGAAAATAATGATATCTAAATGTGATTGTAACTTGGGATTAATCAGAATAGCTTCTTGATGCCAAGCTGCTTGATGTTGGAATTACTCTCACAGATGTCATGGCAAAAACCACCGACGGAGAAGCATCGATGATAAAATTTAGACGAGATTCCCCATATCAACTCTGCTATAATTCTAGCATTTATGTGGCAATTATGGATGTAATTTACATGAAACGTAGCAATACAACAGGGGTACCAGAACTAGATGATATTAGTGACAGTATGATCACGAACAGGAACCGATTTGCTATGAAACCGTTGACCGTGAGTCGAATCCGAATAATCTCATTGTTGAAAAACCATATTGACTTGAGTGAGGCAATTGAAATGATTCGAAATATTACCAGTGCGAAACACTATTTTGCAACGTCATGTAAAACAGAAACATAGGAAAGAGTTGAATTTGCTCTTGGATTCGAAAACCAGATGGAATATAGTATAAGCGCAATGCTGGAACGGTTTTTGAGCACCACCGACGCATTTCGTGCGACCTTAATTGATTTTGGGATCTAATCTACGCCAAATTGGCAATTGAAGCGCTGGGAAGACGTGATGCAAAGTTGCTCATTGCGCAAACGGTATCCTAATATGTTGGTTGAAGTCGAATAAAAACAGAATATAACGAGTAAAGAAACGGCAAAGTAAAGAAATATCGAATTTAAAGGAAATGCTGGCCGAAACGATAACTGCTTCGAAGATGTCTAAACCTGCCTCTTGTCACGTTCTCCAAAAGAGTACCTATTCTACAAAAAGAAATTCAAATTTGCGAGGCTACCGATAACGCAACAACAAATATTAGAAACTGTGAGATGTGTAGTTTACTATTCAACAAGAAAGCGAACGGGCGTTTCCATCGTCATCAATTTTTGGTATTAAAAACGATCGTTGCTTTCGGCTCGCTCCTTAAACGCTCTTGTGTTCTTCAAACATTTTAGTATTTACTGTTAACAAGAATAAAAGACATTTAATCATTTTTCATCAAAAAACTACATTGGACATTATACGTATTCCCCGGAAATCACCGGGATCCCGGGAATAAATTGTCAAAAATCCCGTTTCCCGGGAATCAAATGATCCCGGGAATAGTGCTCCTCTACTATTTAATACAGTATTTGCTGAACATAGGCAAACATTTTTGAATCGAGATGAAAGATCCAATATCCGTGAAACCACTTGCACAGTTGCACTACACTTCTAATTCCGTCCCTGACATTTGCTTACACTCGCTTCGTCAAGTGGCCATATTAACGCATTTCCACACTTTGGTTCTCTAATCAGGTTTTTTATTATTCTTGCTGTGATGTAAAACACCATTTTAGTGGTCCAAATAACTCTTGAATCTTTGGAAATGCTTAATCTAATGATTTCATGGATCTCAGGGGGATTACCAGCTGATTTATTCATGCTACAAATTGAAAGCTTGGCTAACTCAATGAGACTGGGCCATAATGATCTATTAAATGAATTGAGTTTCGTTCGTAAGGATATCGCTCTTCATTGGTATTGGTACAATTTTCACCGTAATAATCCTAACTTTCAATGGAGCCAAATGAAATCAACATTCTTAGAAAAATTTGAAGAGCGCCGTAATGATGTTGAGATCCGTCAAATGATAGAGTTGCGTAGACAACAACCACGAGAAACTTTTGTGCAATTTTATCAACATGTCTGGAGCTAAACACTACAATGTAAAGCACCGTATCCAGAAGAACGCTAAGTTGAAGTGCTGGTGAGGAATATGAATCCACAGTTGCAATATTATTTGACCGACCGATGTATAACGATGTATTTCACGAATATTAATGATTTAATTATAAGTTGCACTGCTTGGGAAAATACCTGGTCACGATTGAAAAGTTACCAAAATTACCACAGTTATACTAGACCGGTGATTAATGAACTCAACATATTTGAACCACATCTTGATGTTCCGGAAATAACTCAATCACCTGTTCAAATATCGACGGTGGCTGAAATTAGATATTCTACTGAACTGATGTCAAGGAGCAATAATTATGGACCTCGTGAATAACAGTTACATGACCTACAGTATAATCATCCAAAATCAGCGGAAAAAGAACCAACTTATTTTAATTGTTGTGACTTGGGTTACGGATTTCGGGATTGACCATTGCAAGAGTAATTTAACATTTTATCATCAATTATTACAACCAAAAATCTTGATGCTCGACCTTATGATGTGTTACCATTAATGGTGTACAACATAGAGGATTACTCGATAGTGGAGCCACAATCAGTATATGAGGTGCTGACTCCGAAAGCTATATGAATGACTCAAAAATACATTTTTTTAATGCCCCATCATATGTAAGTACCGCAAGTGGGGGAAAAACAACGTTTACTTGATTTTGTTATGGTAAATGTCATCTTTAACATCATACAACTTCCAATGAAATTGTACATTGTCCCTGGATTAGAACAGCCCCTACACCTAGGTATAGATTTTTGGAACTTATTTCAAATTACTCCAACTTTTAATTGTGTAGAAAATATTGAGATGCAGCGTTCGGATTCGAATCATCGAGAGTTAACCATTCATCAAACTGCTATCTTAAAATCAATTATTGACAAATTTCCATCATCATCAACACTGGGACTTAGAAAAACATCACTGGTTACACATTTTATAAAAATCGTTGGTGGTTTCCGCGCTATCCCGAAATTAGTGTATGAGGAATTAGACCGCATGTTGTCGTCATCGAAATAAGTCAAAGAGCGAAGTCATCACCACTAACGAAGGCCGAATGGTAAAGTGCGACTCTGTCTGAATGCCCGAGAATTGAATAAAGTTACTGAAAAGGATGCATATCCACTGCCATTTATCGAGGGTTTGTTTTGTCGACTGGGGCAAACGAAATTTATTTCTGCCATTGATCTCAATGACGCCTTTTGGCAAATACCTTTGGACCCACAATCCCGAGATAAGACGGCTTTTAATGTACCTGGACGGCCCTTATATCACGCAAACTATGTATCGCCTCATGCATAGAGTCATTCCCACTGAGCTACGACAAAATATTTTTCCATTTGGATGACTTACTCGTTACCTCAACTACATTAAACGGTACCCTATCTAGGATATATCGTTGGAGATGGCTGCTTGCGGACCAATCCAGAAAAAAATACAGTGAACTAAAATTCATCCTAAACCAACATCTGTGAAACAAATACGGCGTTTTCTAAGACTATGTGGCTGGTATAGGTGCTTCATTAAAAATTTTGCTATTGCTGCTACACGCATAAATGACTTACTGAAAAAGGTGAAAAAATTCATTTGGACTGAAGCCGGACAGCAATCATTTGCGAAATTAAAAGTAGCATTTTCCACCGCTCCGGTTTTAGCAAATCCAGATTTTAGTCGCCCATTTTTTATTCAGTGCGATGCATGCAAAGATGGTATTAGAAGTGTGCTCTTCAATGGTAGATGATGATGATGCCGAGCGAGCGATCGCTTTTATCTTTAAAAAATTCATAAACTCAAATTTATAATTCTGCTCAAACAAATTATTTAATCACGCAGCTGGAATGTTTGGCTACAGTGGTACCCATTTACCATCTTTACTGATCATGCTTCATTAAAATGGTTGATGTCGCAAAAAGATTTGTCGGGAATCTTTTGATTTTAAGATTGACTATCGGAAAAGGTACCGATAATATTGTCGCAGATTATTTATCTCGAGCTTTTTGTGAAGCGTTAAATGAGGAATGTAGTTGAGACTGCGGGCAAAGCGAAATAAACTTCGGTATAGATTCTATACCATATTAGTATTTGTTCAATTCATATGGTGAACTCATCATCTCAACTAGCTACAACATCCCAGAACACCTTACCACCACTACCAAAAAGTCTTAATTGAGCAGCATTTTTATCGGAGGATTATGTCAAAAGAATTCAAACTATTCAGAACTTCAGGAACACTTCTGAAACTAACTATTGAGTTCACGATGGGGAATTTTTTTATAAATACACGATACGGATCAAGGTATGTAGATAGTAGATTCACTAGATACTAATGTATCGGATTGGAAATTTAGTAGTGCCAACTGAATTATATAGGTTGAATTATTACAACAAGCCCATTGTAGTCCGACTTCAGCTCATATGGGGAGTAATAAAACTTTAGAGAGAATTCAACGTACTTTTGTACTAAGTTACGATCAATGTAAGATGAATAAGCCTGTAAACAGATCTTTAAAGCCTCCTAGAGGCGCCCAACCAACGGACCTATCAAGGACAATATTTTTTTTGTATGCACGATAATTTAACAGCTTACATCTTAGTGGTATTTTTTTGGTTCCCTTTACTGCGTTAGTATTGAAAGAAAGCTGCTAAAATGGTATCTCTATGATTTGCTCTCAATATTTTTGTTAAAAATACATTTTTGTCGGTACGCATATTTGATTAAGTATTTTTGGCAGATATAACCAACAGTGATGTTTTTTAGATGAATGTACGATTCTGTACGTATGTATACCATATGATTCTGCATTATTTTCAAAAATATAACAAGTGCAAGATTTGAAAATGATATCTATAACAGCGATCGAAATATCACGAGGCTGTTACACACCTTCCACAAAAGACAGTGTGAATTTATGTCTTGAATTTTAAACGTTTCAAGAACTTTTTAACATTTGCATTTTTGATTAGGATTTATGTGCGCTTGGTTGATAACGAAAAATGCGTAATTTCTCAATCCTTTCGGTTTTGGATGTAAATCAAATAAGTATATATAACGAAGCTATACATCACAAAAAATAATGTGTCACTAACCGAAAACCAAACAACACATGATTTATAGTACGCCTACCCAATCCTCAAAAAATTGTCAACATCTACAATGACATCTTATTGACGCATAAAATTATTTTTAGAAACCTATATAAACCGCACGATGAAAGAAATAAACATTACATTGACTTTAGTATTATCACGATGAACTTTAAGGTTATTTATATGTAAAGCTACACATCTTATAAAAAATAAAAAGTTTTCAGATATATGTCAAAAACAATAACGAAACATTAATCGATTTTTGTTTATTTTGCTTTTGTACTTTATGACATTAATTCATGTTTCTTAAATAGTATACAAAATTTATTTTAATTTACATATAGTATAGTGGAAAGAGTTCAACGTATCGTCACCCAGCTCTTGTTTTATACCAATGGGATATAACATTTGTCTGTTTGCCACATCAGTTTACCCAAATATATGTACGACTCGAAGGACGTAAACCGAAAAAATGGCAACATTTATATTTTTCCCAGAAGAACCCTTTGGTTGATAAAAATAATACTCGTATAATGTAATGGTAAATCAATTATGACACTGAAATTAAATTCTGACAGCTGGCCAAATCAATCAAATCAAATAATTGATAACTTTTTCGTCTAGCTTACTTCCATCGAATAATTCCGAAATCCGCTTTTTCCGAAATACCGTAATTAATTATTTGCAAAACTTTAGTTAAATATATAGTTGAGTGTTGTCAACTCCAAATAACTTTAAACATCAACTATTTATTTTTTATAATTTTATTATTTTTTATTTTTATAGTAAATAAATTTCACAGATTTTAAATTTATAAAATTAACTTTATCTTCAATGACTGCCGTTGAACTTCTGATTTTTTTATTGATTTTTTATACAAGAAATATGATTCCCTCTAAAAGTTAATAAAACCCATACCAAAATAACATTATTATTTATACATATATATTTATGAAAAGGATAACATTAAATTATGTGATCGTTCACTGCGTTGGAAACGCTAGAGAAAACGAGACAAATAATTACAATGACAATTGCAATTTATACCAGTACATCTCAAACTTGATATTGTATTGCTAATTATGTTGTTCGGAATATTCTATGTTTGTGTGTTATAGATTATAATAAAATGTTATGTGGTGCAGGCAGGTAAAATGGACAGTTAATTTGTTCTGATTTAATGTATGAAATATATATGTACATACATGTTTATTGTAGTTGAAATAAAATTATTATTTTAAGTCTCTACAAACATTCCTGTCTAGTACAAGATTTATTTAAAATTTTGAAATTAATTTTAAACTTTCCAAAAATTCCGGAGTTAACACATTTCTCTAATTTTGACAAAAATTAATAGTTTTTGTGTTTCCGCCCACAAAGAATTAAACCAAATTCATTATAGAATTCATTGTTCAAATAGACTTTCACATTTTTAACTGACGCAATGAAATTTACAAATTGTAAAATGTTGGGAAATGGCATACGAGCAAGCCAACTCAACCCTGAATGCAAACTAAAATTTAGGGAACGTCACGGCGGACAGTAATGTATGTACTCCAATAGATGACAATTTGTCTCCCCACATGTTGAGAACCTTTATTGATATTCAATGTTCAAATCTAATTTTCGAGTGGGGTAATTTCACTGTTATTTTTCTCTGGTTTAACCTAATTATAGATATTAAACCGAGAAAAAACGATAAAATTTAAGAATACTCGATTTTGTATGGTGGGAAATTTCGAACCGCTATATGAGTTAACCCGATGTTAAAATGGATGACCAGACCTATTCTATTCTTTCAGTATGGACCTAGGGAAATTTTTTAAAAGGCATCCTTCAGATCATAACTATATAATATGTCCAAGGTGCTAATTTTAACCGTTCTATCTAACCTTGAAAATGCTTGGCTCAAAAATGGATGGCTTGAACCGTTAAAACGTCTATTATGATCGTTTGATTTCGTAGCAAAACCAATCTCTCGACAATATATTTCGCTGTGGTAGTTTTATACCGTGCACGTCAATTTAGTTAATATTTATTAAGGGTACGGGTGACAAAGCCAGCCAAAATTCAAAGCAGTTTGTGTAACTTTGTCTTTAAGTTGAAACCAATTGAAATCTGGAAAATTTGAAAATTTTTGAGAAAACTTTAACGTGCATGACTTAAAAACCAAGAATAGATGCCTGTAAATTGTAAAACCTCTATTATAGTAATTAATTTAAGCCACCTACTCGTATTTTAATTTTAAATTTTATTTCAAATTTGAACTTTAATTTAAATAAGAACTTGCCATACAAACTAATTAGAATGATGGTTGTATATATTTAAAACATAGCGTTTGAAAAATTCTGAAAACTATTTTGAAAACAGTGCATCAATGAGCTGCATTTTGAAATGATGAGGAAGTTCGCGCTTCGACTTAGAAATGGACTAACAATCAAATCGCAATCTGAGATTTTGCAACTTTTATTATAGTTCATTATTTCAAAAGGGTGTTTGAATAGGGTATAGGCGTTGCCCGTAAATAGCCAATTAACCATTGGTTTATATTCCAGCGTTGCAACTGTAGAAACCATCAACTGTCTCTAGTTCACCTCCCCGCGGTAGTACCGCAGCGCAACGTTTGTTTTGCATGATTAATGTATCACAACGGCTGAACTTCTAGAGGCGAGTGTAATAACACTATAAACAACAAACCGTGGCAGACCTGATGTTTAGGAAAATCCACTCTTTTTGGAGGTCGGTCCCATGGATTCTAGGCGGGCCAAACATTGCTAAAACATTCTAATGATATCCATAATAAAGGATATCAACGCTCAAATTAGTAACGAGGAACAATTTCCACCCCAAACGAGCTCTATGACGCTCATATCTCCAATAAAAGGTGTATTTTGTTGAGGTTGTTACAACCACAATTGCACTGATAAACTTCTGACTTGAGTTAAATAACTCCAAAATATTTCTTGAGTTAAAAGATTAACTCAAAAAAAAGTTATTTTGTTGAGAAAAATTAACTCCGCACGGATTAGAGTTAAATTGTTCTCAACAAAATACACCTAAAGAATAATAAATTCATATTTGCAAAAAACGCAGTCTCCACTGAAAAAAAACCTCAGTGTCACAACAAATTCCGAGTACACCAGCAAATATTATAAATAATAACAGAAAAACAACAAAAATACCACTGCCTCCACCCATTAACGTGAGCAACATCAACAATTTCGAACTTTTTCAACAAAAAATAATAAAAACCATCTAATGAACCAACTAATTTTAAGGGTGCTTTCAAACAGGGACATTAAAATTACCGTTCAAAAATGTCAAAAAATTTTTGGAAGAATTAAAAAATGAACTCAGCAACCAACTGAATAAATTTGCAACCAACTAGAAAATATCGAATTTCACACGAGCCATGCATATAATTTGGATTAATCTGTGTGTTTAGTAGGCTCTTGGCAAACTTATCTTAAATATTTGTACTGCGTATTCTCTTGTTTCAGCTCCACGTTAAAGCCTCTGAAATCATAGTATAAGATTATATTCCAGTTCGAAACTAACGGATTCATTTCAGCTTCTCTTTCGAAGTAGAATCCCGGCTGGTGGTTCAGGTATTCTATGCTATACCCTGTTGTATTGATCTACTCCGCTACTGTATCCTTGTAAAATAGGCTCATTAAACACACGGAGTGTATATTGAGATTAGATCGCAGGTTGGCCGAACGTTCTCGCTCTCATCATCTTAAGACTTGTTTTGGGAGCCTGCTGACCAGCTGAAACATCCACGGTCCTACAATCTTGCGGTCCAGAGTTTATAGAAAGTGATGAAATCGTTGCTGCCGGTTGGGATTGGACTAATCTTAGCGATGGATCTTTTGAGAGTTCCGTTTTAAGTTTTTAAAGTAACGACTCTATGTTAATTGATCGTGCCCTGGATGCGTTCCTATTACTCTTGCCATTATCTACTTAGTGTGTGTTATATTTTCATCCCTTATCAGAACTGACTGGTTCTGTAAATAATAAGAACTGAAAATTCTGTAAATAATTTTTACATGATATTCTCCAAAATTCATTGTGCATCCTTTCGATTAGCTGCCACCTAGTTAATAGTTGTGGTTTTAATTGAAGGGACTTGTCGTCAAGTGGAGCAAGCATAGAGTTTCCATAGAGTAAAATTTGTAAAGTAGAGTAAAATTTGTCGCATTATCTCCATATAAGTTTGAAATATTTCCTCTTCGTGCTATGAAGCGTTTGAGGGCAGCAAGAAATCCTCCACTTGTTAGGTCACTAACTAGTTCAATATTCATCGCCTTTGTTGTTAAGCAGATGAAAATAGCGATATAACCCTTCTGGCTTTTAAATCGTCTGCCCTTGGACATTCGAAAATTTATGGGGCGGTCATAATCTACCCCCGTCCGAGTAAATGCTCTTGATGGTGTCACCCTTGCTGATGACAGACTTCCCATTAGTTGAATTGCTCGACCAGCCTTGAATCTGAAACACTTGTGACAATGGCGGTTCTGTTGTTTTGTAGCTCTTTTGCTCTGAAGAATCCAAAATTGCTTTCTAATCATAGCAAATGTTAAGTCAACATGCAGCGTTCTTTTGTGTGCCCAATTTAACTTTTAAGATGGAATTTATATGGTAATATCATAGGATGTTTCTCGTTATAATGCAGAAATGAGTGTTGCAAACGTCCTCCAATTCGTAGAACTCCGTGATTGTCCAAGAATGGATGTAATGACAGATTTCTGCTTTTACTGCTAACTGAACCTCTTTCATTACCTCTTTCACTGTGGTAATTGCGGACACGGAAAGCTGTTGTTTCTTTTCTACTTCCGTGTATCCCATGTAAGATCAGCACTGCTCAATAGTCAAGCTGGGCCCGTCCACCATAAATTATGATTGCCAGCTTGTCAGGGTCTATTCCACGTGTTGGGCAATCCGCTGGGTTGTCTTTGGATTTTACATGCTTCCATTGAGCGGGAGAAAGAATAGAATGGATCTGTGAGATTCTTTTAGCGACAAAAAAATTCCATTTACTAGGGTGTCCTTGTAAGCAGGCTAGTACTATTGTTGAATCTGTCCAGGCATCTTAATATTTGGGATACCCATAGCCTCGGAACATTGCCTAAGTAGCTTCGCTAGTAACAAAGCCCCACAAAATTCTAATCTTGGAAGATCCTGCTTTTGACTGATTGGTGCCACCTTAGTTTTCCCCGATATTAAAGTTACAGTAGTTTTTCATTCCCTTCCAATAAACAGCAGCTGCATATGATAATTCGAACGAATCACAAAATCCATGCAGCTCCAATTCCTGGCACTTATCATCTGTGTTGATCCAACGTGGAGTTTTTATGTTTTGCAGCTTGCGAAATGTTGATTTGTAACTCATCCATATTTTCTTTATTTCCACAGTTAGTTCGTCGTCCCATGATACTCCCTTTATCCATAATTCCTGAAACATGAGTTTTCCAATAATAATGGTTGGGTCTCCCCAACCTAGTGGATTGAAAATGTTGGCTATTTCTGATATAATGGCTCGTTTCGTTGGTAGACCCGTATCAAAACTCATGTTGACTTGGAAGTCGAATTCGTTATTTTGTAGTTTCCACATAATTTGGTATTCCTTCCATGACAGAGTTGTTATTCGATGCCCATTTTCGAATTGAAACCCCCAGAATCAAGCATGCTTCGTAATTGTTGCTGACCTTTTATTGAATATTCTATGGTCTCTCCACCTGAGACGACGTCATAAACATAAAAGTCTCTCAGAATTATTTCTAAAGCAATGGGATATGTGTTTTGCTCATCTACAGCGAGCTGCCTTACGGTTCTTATGATCATGCATGGGGCAGAAGATGTATGTTATTGTTCTTAATTTGTACTCCATTATTGGTGCCTGTGGATCACTTCTCCAAACTATTCTTTGGAGATTTTGTTGTTTATCGGCCACAAAGATCTGCTTATACATTTTCTTGATGTCTGCTATAAACACATATTTGTTATTATGGAAAATAGAACCTGTTGCAGTGGTGGGCCGACTAATTGGGAGTCATTAAAGCTCAAATGTCGTCAAATACTACCCTAACCTTGGTGGTTGCACTGGATTGCTTAACGACTGCGTGGTGTGGTAGGTAGCTTATGTTGTTATTGCAAGTAATGTCGCCTGGATTTATTGGAACCATATGTCCTAGTTCAAGGTATTCATTCAAAAAGTTGTGGTATTTTTGTTTTAATTGAGGATTCTTCTCTAATGTCCTCTCTACTTGTAACCATCTTACTTCTTGCTATCTCCTAAAGCTAATTCTTCCTATATTGGTATAGTATAGTAAACTCTAAATTAAAAACAAAAATTAATTAAGAAATATTGAAACGAAGAAATGTTATTTCATAAAATAATTTATTTTTTTAAAGATTTTTAATTATTCTGTAAATTCTCGTAAATGAAAATAATTCAATTTGTCGCAAACTCGTTTAAATTTAAAAATCATATACATATGCACATAAGTCCTAACTTGTTTAATCCTTGGCTGAAAAAAATTGTGCTTTTAAAATTATAATATACAAATAAAAATCCGATATTATGAATAAATCTAATTAATAAACTTTATTTTTGAAGTTCTTAAACGAACTTTTATAAACTGTTAAAAAATGGTAAATAAATTTTAAACTTATAAAAGTTTTCATTTTGTTTGAAAATATTAAAAAAAAATTATCGATATACTTCCAATATTGTGCGCGAAATTCACTGGCAGTTTTGTCTATAATACAGGAGGTTTACCGAATAACTTTTTTTATTGTTTTGCAAATTGTGAATTGAAAAATCCTAATATGTAACGTAACTAATGAGTTCCAAAACATTTGGGTTCAATTAAGAATATTAAGAAAATGAGATCAAATTAAAAAATTTAATTTAAATAATTAAGTTACAACAAAAGCATAGAGAAATTTCAGTATATTATGAGACGTGCATATGTATATACAATTAACTCATCTCAAAATTCAAATCACGTGGAATTCACATTTTACCCAATTTTCTATTTTTTCGCCCGTCATTCACAAATTTTATTCCTCCTTCCATTCTTCAAATTCGTGCGACGTATAGTGCTTATTTTAAAAATCTTGTCTCAAGATCTATACATGTATGTGTATAATTCTATTAACCTCAATACACTCGCTTGTTATTACATATATGTATGTATGTACACGATGAAAAAAAATATTTCTAATAATTCTAAAAACGATACCATTGGGTATTTGTAATCTGGTTTGAAAACGCAACATTTTTTGAAAAAAATCGTAATCCTATTCTTCTAAGTAAATTCCATTTTGTACATAAAGCTGAAGATGTATAGATAGGAATTTTATTCATCTACTTGATTTGTAATGAACCCAGATTTCAGTAAATACATATGGGAAATATACAAACGAGTGCGACATAAATGTGGTGAGATTTTCCGGATAAATTATTTTATATATTTATGCGTATACATTTTATATGAATGATCCAGTCGATTGATTTTTAATATTTTTTATGGTTTTACCAAACCGCCATTATCATGGAAACACATACATACATACTTATATACATTTATAAAAACTATTCAATGGTTAACACCGTTCCACGCAATACACTTCTTAAAGTATAAATCATATATTCTTCGTATAACTTTAATCTAAAGGATTTCTTCTATCCCAAATTTTTTCTTATTTATTGGAAATAAATAATTTTCCACAAAATTTATTTATGTATTTATACAGATTTATATTTGTTTATCTTACAAAAAACTTTTCTATATTTTGTTGTTGTTGAAAAATTCCATGTGTTGTATATATGCTAACAGAACAATAGAAAATTATTTTTCTATAATATTTATAAACCATACACACACACACACACACAAGACGTAGAAAATCTCTTTATTAACCCATTCTTGATAAATCCACATATACAATTTTTGGGATTCTAATCATCCGTCGTATATACACACAGGCGAAATCTCCAATGGTGACCGTTTGTCATAGAAAATCTTAACGAATCAAGTTAAATCAATTTTTCTTAACTTTTCATAACAATTTTCTTTTTGTTTTCCCCCTGACCAACAATTATTCGGATTAATGAAAATGTTTCAAAATTCATAAATTATTTATTATGATTATTTTCATTACCATAACCAACAAAGTTTAATAACAAAACATTTATTTTCTTTTATATATTAGAAAAGGTATACAAAGCTAAATTAATGTATTCTATTACCTTAGGAATATGTATTGTGTATATATGTGTGCAATAGGGGATTAAGGAATAGCTATATATGCTACCGAAAACGTGGTATAATACAAAATATTTAACCATTTCTGGTCGACAATGGCCTGAACATTTCATGGGTAAACGCTATTTAGCGATAACTCAAATTACTGTGTTGTTGTCTGCCAAAGAGTCAAGACTTGGTATAAAGATGAAAAAATTTACATAACTTTTGAAATCATAAATAAGCTAAGCTTTAGATTAGCCTATGGGCTTTGCTACTTATCCGATTGAAGGCTGTTTTGTCAATGGCATTTCTGATGAGGTGCCATATTCTCCTTGCCTTTCTTTTTATTTTGATTTATTCCCTGATCTCAGCAAGGTATATGACTTCCATGTTCGCTTTTTCCTTTAATTCTGGAGTAGCAAGGCTGGCGCGTAATTCTTTGTTTGATGTTCCAATTCCTCATTACTTTTGATACTCACTTTTAATTCAACTAGCTCTTCTAACTTTCTTTGAAGTGATTCTGTTATATCTCTTTTCCATATTTAATGTAGAATGTACTATAGTTAGTCTCGTTAAAAGGCGCTGATTATAATTAACCGCAAAACGACATGTTGGTTTGGTTATTGTCAAATTGTTGTATTATCATTCTATCTCTTCGACCGTGATGAACGCTCATAGTCGCTCATAATAAATAATTTTAATAAAATCATTATAATGGTGTATCAATTATAAAAGTGGCGACGAAGATAAAAAAATTTTTTTTCTCAACGATGGATAAAGCGGCATTGGAACAGGTATTGGACAAGCAGAATCAATTCATCAATACATTGATGGTAAACCAACAAAAATGGATGGGTGATGCATTAAAATTGACAAACGCGGTAATTCCACCTTTTGCACCGTTTGAAGAGAAAAAGCATCAATGGCATATATATTTGGAGAAGCTGAATCAACATTTTTTGGCGAACTGTGTTGAAAACGACAATCAAAAACGTGCCTTTTTCTTATCATCTGTCGGGGATTTCATCTTCAATATTTTGGAAAAATTGTGTAACGGGGACGTGGTAAGTAAAACGTTTAAAGATTTAAGTGGTACTTTAACAAAATATTTTGTATCGAAAACGCATATATTGGCCGCGCGTTATGAATTCAGTAAAACTGTTATGAAATCAAATCAAAGTTACACAGAGTGGGTCGCAGATCTCCGTGGCGTGGCTAGAAACTGCGTTTTTCAATGTACTAATGAATCGTGTAAAGCTTCTTTTGTTGACGACTTAATTAGGGAGGCCATTGTGATTAACACACCACATGATGTAGTCCGCGTATCATGTTTACAAAAACAAAACCCAAGTCTCGAAGAAGTGTTGGAAACTGCCAAGATTTATGAAACAACCACCAAAACGTGTTCGACAATTAAAGGGGAATCTAGTTGTGGTGAAATTAATAAAATTGTTAGCAATGCCAGTCGTTTTCGGAGCCGGAATCGTGACCAATCTGGTTCTTGTTCAAATTTTTACCGTTCGTGCCCTGATTGTATTGAAGAACACGATCGTCGACAATGCCGTTTTTCTAAAGCTATTTGTGATCGGTGCCGAAAAAAAGGCCACATAGCAAGTGTGTGCATGTCACGTTCAAAGGATCGGTCCTTTTCGAGAAGGCATTCACGTTTTCGCTCACGAGGTCAATCTAACGGTAGGCGTTACGGTTCTAGATCAAATTACAATAGAGACCGCCATTTTTCCATCGTTACCATTCTAGTTCAAGTCCAAGTCCAACTAGGGATCGAAATATAGCAGTTACAAATTCAATTGATGTTAATTCACCGTCTGTGTATTCAATTAATGACACTCGTAATAAAATATGGATTGGGCTGAAGGTTAACTGTCGCTCAATTTCATTTCAAATTGACACCGGCGCAACATGTTCTATGGTTGGTTTAAGTGTCTACCGACAGTTAGGAAGTCCTGTTTGTAAACATAATCAAAGTCAAAGGTGTATGCTTTGTAGACGTTGTATACAAACAATATAACTGTAATTTGCCATTAATTGTAGTGGAACAAGAAAATAGTTCTAATATTATGGGTCTAGATTGGTTTGAAACACTTAATTTCAAAATAGTTCATGGAGACAATGATATATATGCTGTTACCGAAGACAATATTGAAGACGAGTTGAAACGCAAAATCACCAAAATCTGCCAGAACCATCAATTGCTATTTGAAAATACATTGGGGAAATGTTCATCGTATAAGGCTGAGATTAAGTTAAAACCTGACGCTGAGCCTCGTTATTTTAAACCAAGGATTATCCCATTTGCAATCCAAATAGCTGTTAAGAAAGAATTGGAACGGCTTGTTGGTGTAGGAGTTTTAAAACCTATTCAAACAACGCAGTGGGCAACTCCCATTGTACCCGTCAAAAAACCAAGTGGAGAGGTTCGTATTTGTGCCGATTTTAAAGTGACGGTGAACCCACAAATCGAAGCCGATAGACATCCGATTCCTCGGATCGATGAATTATTTTACCGATTACAGGGAGGACAATATTTCACGAAAATCGACTTAAGGGATGCCTATTTTCAACTTGAACTCTCTGAAGAAACAAAAAAATTCATGGTAATAAATACACCGTTTGGGCTTTACCAGTTTCAACGATTACCATTCGGGATCTCCAGTGCCCCTGGGATTTTTCAGCGATTAATGGAACAGCTAACCATCGATTTAGATTTTTGCGCAGTGTATCTAGATGATATAATTGTTTCCGGAAAGTCACATGAAGATCATGTAAAAAACCTTGAAATGCTGCTAAATCGATTGGAAGAAAATGGTTTTAAATGCCGCTTGGAAAAATGTGAATTCGCAAAACTCGAGATAGAATACCTAGGACACATAATAGACAAACATGGCATTAAACCTTCAAGCACTGGTTTGAACGGAATCAAGAAACTGCCCCGTCCACAAAACTTGAAAGAAGTGGAGTCTTTTATTGGAAAGGTGAATTATTATAATAAATTTATTAATAATTTTTCTGAATTAGCAGCACCATTGAATCGCCTTCGCTCTAAAAATGCACATTTTCAATGGAAAACGGATCAAGAAAACGCTTTCAATCAATTAAAGGAAGCAATTGCGAACGCTGCCCAATTAATTCATTTCCGCGATGACCTTCCGCTCATATTAGCGACAGATGCATCTGCATATGGCATTGGCGCTGTATTATCACATCGATTTCCGGATGGAACAGAATATCCTATTGCATTTGCATCCAAAACCTTGGATAAAGCTCAACAAAACTACAGCCAAATTGAAAAGGAAGCGTTGTCCACTATATATGGCGTTACGAAGTTTCACCAGTTTCTTCATGGTAGAAAATTTCAGCTTATGACAGATCACAAACCGCTGCTTACACTGTTTGGTCCGCATAAGAAATTACCTGTGCACACAATCAATAGGTTGCAAAGATGGGCGATTATTTTGATGGGTTATGAGTACGAAATTATATACAAACCAACCAATTCGTAAATTTATTAGTAAGGTTTCGCAAATTTTGTTTTTTGATGACTATATAGCGCTTACTGACAACAGCACCGGAACGTGATCAGATGTTAAGTCGTTAATCCCTTTGGCTCTAGTGTAACTGAATGAAATACCCTTTATGATAAAGAATCCGTTGGCCAATACGTTGGCCACCCTGGAGACAAATAGACACATTTATTTTCATGAATGGCATTGAACAGAGCATTTCCTTTTCCAGGAGAAATTAACCTGAAACCCCAAGTGCATGTTTTATATTGTAGTCCCCTCCAATGATAAATCTTGGACCGAGTTTATTGAAGACGCTATTAAATTGTAATTTCGTTGGTGTATGCCTTGGAGGACAGTATGCTCCCCCAATTTTTAGATCTGCGCCATTATATTGGATTGAGATAACCGTTGTTTGCATGTAGCTTTCCCGAATATCCTCTTGTTGATTATGTTTGATATTATTTTTAATTAGTACAGCTGAACCACCTCTAGCTGTTTCACTATTGGTTGTCCGGTAGGAATTGAATCCCTTTATTATAATAAAACTTTTGTTGGAGAAGTGCGTTTCTGAAATCAGCGCAATATCTTTATTGTTTGTATGGAGAAATATTTTCAGTTCCTGGGCTCGTTGTTTGAGCCCATTGGCGTTCCAAGTTACAATGGAGGAGGAAAAGATGAACGAGTTAATCATTTTTGTGTATGCTGACTTTATTACTTGGCGGATAGAAATTAATTTCCAGTTTGGCCACCATATCCCTTTTGACTCAGAGCATTGAATCTATTATTCTGTTGAAAAACTGGAAATTACCGCAGCAACCAATTGGAATTATTTGAATGATCATGTTGAATGGTTGATGGCTGAATATGGTTAGAGGACAGATTTTTTACCTTTTAACCTTTTCTTCTAGTGTTGAGTTTGCTCTCTTAAGCTCAGCAACTTCGTTGCTCAGCTGCGGATTAGTTTCTCCATTTTTTGAAATTTATTCCACAGCTCGTCGCTATTTATAATATTTGCTGATGTACTCGGAATTTGTTCTTATACTGAGGTTTTTTTTCAGTGGAGACTGCGTCTTTTGCAAATATGAATTCTTCATTCTTCATTGGAGCGTCATAGAGCTCCTTTGGAATGAAAATTGTTCCTCGGTACTCATTTGAGCGATGATATCCTTTATTTTATGATATGTGTTATATGAATTTGACAAACTATTAGAATTTTTAAATTTGTAACAAAGAATTTGGATTTACATCCTCACTCCGCTGCAGGAAGAAAAAATATATTTTTTCTAAGAAACAATTAAATTTTATCTGATAAGAAATCCAATTTGTAGTAAAAATCTATAAATGTTATTGGTTTACGTAGTTTTAAGGGCGGAATGCGAAACATTCAAATTATAACTGTCCTTAAAATCTAAGTAACTATAATATGATAACCAGAATTTCAAATTAGTGCCGCTGATTAGACTAACTCATTAATTTTTTTAATTGCTTTTAAAATTAAATTTTAATTATGAACTGAAACCACAAAAGATATGACCCCAAAAATGTTAAAACAATGTGTAAAGCCGATTATAGCCGATTTAAATTGACTCACCTACAATTATCCGAAACCCATTGAGCCGTAAAGTAATCAAAAAATATTATTGAACAAATATTTTCTTTTTTCCAGGTAAGTTTAAAACTGGCAGTAAATGTGGTGTTCTAAAAATAAAATCAAGGTAAGTATTAAATAGAAATACATTTTTCGTATATGTTGCCATGTTTGAAGCTCAATCCAATACAGAGTGGAGCAAAAACGCTTAAACTTAATTTTCGGATGGAAATAAATTATTTTAAATGTTTATTAAGTATGATGCCATCTATTGATCAGTTTATTAACTAAATAATTAGCAAAATATATCATTAATTGTTTGAATCCACGAGCATACTTTTGTATAGGCAAGGTGGGTGTTGGCAACAATAGAATATAATTCTATAGCTTAACAGTTGAATATTTCAAACCGCAGCTATATATATGTACATAGTTGGTTTTGCATAACTTGAAAAAGGGTTACTCTTTAATTTATTATTAGAGCATATTTCTCGAAAAATATACTTTTACCCTACACACCCAAATAATAATAATTACACAAGAAAATTAAAATTTGATAACAAAAAAATGCCAAAGTATCTTTTTTTAATTAAAACACTAACGAAAAAATAAGAATTTCCCAAAATTGTCTATAAGGATATACAGAACCAAGGATATCAATTTTAATTTGATTAAAAACTAAATATGTTCTTACTTATAGGCAGCAGCCGATTTGAGAATTTCTACAGAAACGATTGGATTTAATGAAAAAATATTCATGATGAAATCTTACAAGATAAGATGTGTATAAAGACAAGAAAAAGAAACAAGTCATGATTCTTAACATTGATTATTTTAATTTAATCAAAAAAAAATCTTTTAATTCGATTAAATATCGGAAACGAAAAATTTAGCTTAATTTATTGATATTATGCCAAATTTCAAAGTTTCGTATTGATTTTGAAAAGTACGCCTTCTTATAATTTATCACACATCATTAAGTTTATTATATAAGGCGTATTAATTGTTAATCTATATGTACAGTTTCACCACAAATACCACACAAAAGGTGATAGTTTTATACTCATCCCATTCACATAATGATCATTGTTTTAAAAATTCAAACTAAATTCAATCGGTTACTTATCGATTTTATTATTTCAGTAATAATCTCAATATTGTTCTCATCAAAAATGTTCAATTCAATTAAAACCAATATCTATGGAACGAGCCAGCGTATGGATATACTAGTTTTCCGCCAATAACAAACTCACCTATACCACATATGTATTTTGGTAAATGTTTTTGAACGAGATAAATGAGTATTGTTTAAATTATGATTTTCAATTAGTTTTAGTATTTATGGTTTATAGATAACAATTTTGATATTCAAATTATTTTTCTCTATAGATTTATTTAAATATAAATAATAGATAATCAATAAACAATTATTATGAACTTTTGCCAAATTTTATTGGTCAATCAACTTAGGTCACTCCTTCAGGCTCTGTTACAAACTACTTTATTCCCATGTCCTATGTATATAAACCACACAATTACCAAATGAAACTAGTCGAGCCTTAGCCTTTTATTTAACAATATTTACAAAAATAACTTTCGTTGATAAAATCGATAGACTTCGACCAAAAACGAATTCACATCTAGGAGTGACAAATAATATAGATTTCATGCTTAAATACTGTTTGAATTTTAGTTTTGAGTGAAATTTGATTAACATTTTGAGTGAATTTTGAGAAACAAACTACAAAATAAGGTGGTTTTCACTAGCATAAAAACTTACATGTCTTTATTCAAATTTGAGTGGAATTTGAAAAATTAATACGAACATGTTTGAGTGAATTTAAAAAATTAATACAAGTTTTTGAAACTATGTAGGTAAATAGAAATTTGAAATTTCTCTTCAAATTAAATGATACATACTCGTAACTAAATGTTAAATAGATTTTATTCGAGTTTGAGTTTAATACATAATTTCAATTCAATCAAGTTTCACTCAAATTAAATTAAAATGTTTGTTTCTCTAAAACTGAGTAGAGTCTGAAATACACTTTCAAGATTCGTTTTTAAATTAAAATATTAAATGTAATTTGACTGAAATTTGTTCATTTACTTCGCTTAAATGCCAATATTAATTTAGGTAAATGGCTTTGTAACACAAATTAAATTCTAAGTGTATGGAATTACATATAATTCAACCGAATACACAATAATTCAACCGATTTTTTTCTATAGAGCGCAAAATTAAATTAAATTAAATCGAATCGAATAGAAGACACACACAAATTAAATTCATTTACATACATTGAAAGAGGTGTTTTTACCTTAAAGCTACATATATGATTTCAATATGTAAATTTAAGTGGGTAAACAGCGACACGCATAGAACATTTCGACTGTGAAGGTCTGATAAATGAAGATCAAAAGAAACGATATCAAGATCTTGCCAGCGACAGCATTCAATCTGACTGTGTGAACTCTGTTTGGGAGGTACCGAAAACTTCGGTGGTCAGTGCTGCTCAACAGACCTTAGGTATAGTCAAAGTCAGACCCAAGAATAATTGGTTTGATGATGAGTGTGATCTTGCAGTCGAGTAATAAAATATAGCCCACAGCATACAAGTTACTGGTCTACATTATATTAGATAGCAGCATCCCTCTAGCGAATAGCTTATTTGGAGACTATCAAGGAGGATTTCGTCCGATCGATCAATCACAGGGCCCTATTGCACCAACTACCTATCACTTATTACTTATTATTATTACCATGATATCATAATTTTTGATAATTTTCTGTTGCACCAAATTGAAATTTGATAAGTGCTCAAATGAGTTATAATAAGTGGTGAGCACTCACTTATCAACGTTAAGTTGCACCAATTCGCGAAATGATAATTGATAAGTAATATTTTGATGAGCGATAAGTTTGAGGTTCACCAAAAGCTTTAACTTATCAATAATCGACTACTTTAATGATAACTTATCCAAAATATTAATAAGAAAAGTTTCACTATACTCAAATAAGAGCTACAAATTGTAGTGGCATGACGAAAGTCTGTTAAAAAGGTTTTTTCTTTGCTGTTATTGTAAGATGAGAACTTGGGTTCAATTTTAAAAGAGTAACAAACACAAAACGAAAAAATTATTTTTATACAAAATGCGTCGGTTCAAAAGATTTCTCAAGGATGAAAACGAAAGAAGAAATCGTGCAGTGAAAGCCAGAACCAATTATTCTCTGAACTCGGGAGTGGTAGAAAACTTTTGTTTGTCACGCATGAACGAATTGAGCATATTATTAACTCCTACAGATATACGAGTAGTAGCAACTATTATTTGCACCATGGAAGCGACCGAAACAACGCGTTGAGTCCTCTACAGCAGTTACTAACAACACTGCATTGGTTAGAAAATGGCGCGCAATATCATGGGTTTGCCAATACGCACGGAATTAATAAATCGACTGTGAATGATTCTACTCATTCATCGAGTAGCAGATACTATCATCGATAACATGATGTCGAAAGCTTTCTTGAGATGGATGGTTTCCCTCAGGTAGCTGGTTGCACCGATGGAACAATGATTAATTATCAAAATTAAGCATGTTTCACTAATTGCAAAATCGCTAATATTTTTCTTTATTCAGTGAGTTTGCCATCTTAAACCAAACTTAAATTAAGTGATAAGTAGTTGGTTCAATAGGGCCAAGATCTTTTCACTGCGGATGAGTCTATCTAAATATCCGAAATTATGGAAAAATGGCACTTTTCCTGTATAATAGCTCGTTTTTAACTAGATTTTCATCGTTTTTAAAAGACATCTATCACCATACACCATGTGTTTCTGGATGTCCGACCGGCCCATTCTTTAACTCGATAAATCGAGAGAGTTTGTGGTCTGCCCTGGAATATTTAGGAATGCTAACAAAATTGGTACAACTGTGTAGAATGACAGTGACCCAGGCTATCGACAATTTTTGCAGTTAACTCGGGAGTTCTGATAATCTTTACTATCATGCTGGAGTACATCTTTCGTAAAACTGAAACAGCTCAGCGCAACATCTTATATCGCCAGTCCAATCAAGAGCTTGCATATGCAGATGACATATGTGTGATTGGAGTGAATAGCAACGGAGTGAAGGAAATACTTAATCATCCGATGAGCACCGTCAGCACCCAACTTTCACATCGCATACAGCCAGGATTACAATGGAAACAAACAAAGTAGTATACCTTCCCGGCGGACACCCTGTATAATGTATATACATATAAGTAAATTCAACTTTGAGAGAAATCTAGACTATTTTTTTTTTAAACTTCAGGTATAAGATACAAATATTTGATTGATTTTAAATTGAATATGATTTTCATTGTTTTATCAACTGTAAAACAGAGAAATAAACTTCAAGCACAGCTCAAGCAAGCGATCGATTGCCTAATGATTGGAAATAAATTTATAATAACTAAATCAAATTATTAATTTCATTCCAAATAACTATAATAAGAGTTTCATAACAAATTAGTTAGATATTTTATTAATTAGTTCTAGTTGAGCACGACGGATTTTGAGTGCATATCGGAAGTATATTTAAATTTTTTTCGACACAAATTAAAATATTACATTTCTGTTTCTTAGATGACACAATATATCAGCTTCTTTAATATTTACATATACGTTTCATAATGCCATGAACGTAAGCCCCAGAAATATTTTATAACCGCAAAGCTCATAGAGAATTAAAAACCAATTACGTAGAATAGCTATTTAAAAACTATCCGTTTTAAAACACATAATTATACAAATAACGCCCTAATTTTTCTCTTCGTCCATTATTAATTAATTGTTTACGATTTTAATTTTAAATTATTCTTAATGTTGTGATATAGGTGCTGGACTTATATAATATTGAGTGGATAGCTAAAAATGAATTTCTTACTATACAACTAAAATTCTAGCAAGGTTTGGGGCGGCCCCATCTATGCCAGAGCTACTTAATTTTTTTGGATAAAATCAATTTGGTTTACAGTTTTATACTTTCCTTCATATTAACTATTTCACTCAGTTAAAATATACTTACCTATAATTCATAGAATGAGATGCGGCAATCTCTAGCTAAAACTAAAACAGTAGATTTGATACATAATTTCCAATTTACGGTTTCTGACAAATTAGATAAATAAAATTAAAAGAACCTTGAACATTTATAATATTTCGGAATTTACGGTCGTATTCACAATTTAAAATCCAAATTGTAAATAATGGTTGTTCAAATACATATGTATATAGCAGACAAAAAATTTGTTATAAACTTTTCTAGAAGAACACAAAATTAAAAAAAAAACAGTAAAAATAATAAAAGGGTTATATTTACTTAGGAAAAGAAATTTACTGTCAATTCTTCTAGAAAATAGAAAATATTTATACTTTTTCATGTGCATTGAATACTCAATAGTCCTTAAATAGGAGATTTGTTTTCGTACAACGCTATACATACAGAAGAAACTTATTTAATATTTTTTTCAAAAAAAACTTTGAAAACTTTAAACTTTTTACTTAAAATCTGTTATCGAATATTAAATTTTGAAGAAAAAAAGTTGTGAAAAGCTTTTTTATTCATCTACACATACATATAGAATAAACGACGTAATTCAATTAAATTATCAAATTTCAAATAAATCGTATATAAAACGAACAATCTGTCAAAAATTACAAATCATCCTGCAGATGAATAATATACCTACCAATATCACAGCAGGTGACCTCCCCATTAATTTGTTTTTATATAGCGCGTACTCCTTTTAAATCACAGTTTTGCTAATTTTATTTGCCATTAAATATTTAATCGGCTTAGAATTAAGATTTTAAGATTATACATACAGGTATTTTCGTTTCTCCCGCTCTATTTCTATGTAGGTACAAAAAAATTCAATTTCATTTCTAAGAACGTCTACGTATTTCATACTCTTTTTAGAGTTGAATCCATCTCATATCGATGAATTTAATTTTTTTTTGCTTGTTTTTCTACAATGTTTTGCATTGTGTCTAAAAAACGGGGTGGAAAAACATAAATAATTTTGGAGTTAAGACGATAAGATTCTTATATTTTCAAGCAATTGTTTTTGTTTTATTTCTATTTTAATTGTAGGCGCTGGGCAATTTCATGTTCAATTAATGTCGTATTTTATTGTTAATTACGCGAGCTTTATAATAATTACTCTCTCTCCAACACCTTTATCGACTCTTTTGTTTTGCCGTCACGAATTTTCTATCAACATGAAAATTTAATTTTTCGATTTTCGCACGACTGTATATTAATTTTTATGTTCTTTTTAAATTCTTAAAACTTGATCTGATAAGGTCTTTGCCATACAAAAAAAATTCTCTTAGGGAGGATTACGAGAATATATTGTGATTACGTTAATATGTTTAAATGGTCAGTTTTAAAATAATTAGTTGGTGCGTTAAAATATCTAATTAAGGTTGATGACATTCGGACATGTTGAAATACATGTTTTTTTTGGTTATAATCATAAAGTTTCATTTGGGGAGCATGGGAAATTTTGATTTTACAAAATCTCTCTATGGGGGCTGGCTTAATGAATTCTGGGGCGGGCCCCAATCTTTGTATCGTCTTTTTTGACAAAGTTCCAAGGTTCTAAGATGACCAATATCTTCAATTAGTGAATTTTTCCAGTTTGCAAACGTTGACCTCCGTCTTAACCTAAGCGAAATTGAGGTGTTTACGGCTCATCTAAGTAATGAAACTGAGATGTATAAAAAAGAAAATGAACAACTTTAAAAGGATTTACAAGCTGAGGTAACAGAAAAGCCGCAGACAGTCAATCATGATGACAACAATCAGTTTTTACTGGCGATGAAAAAAAGTAAAGCAAAATATTCTCCAGATATGACAGACAAACAAATTTAAATGAAAGCTCAACCAATTAACAAAAAAAACAACAACAGGAAAATCAACTTGTCAAACCTAAAACACCATCGCACAATGAATATTATTGGGAAAATCAAATATGCCAAGGCGCAATGAAAGCTATAGAGCTTTGGCTACGAAGATACAAATTACCGCCCAATTAATGTTATGCCCAGATTCCTTCACCCAACCTGCTCAAAGGAGCACATATTGAAGGACCTAGAACGACAAGAACTGCAAATAAAAAAAAGCAGCAAATATTATCCAATCGGAAAAATAGAAAATGAACAAAAGGTCAAAATAATTAAAAGGGACGTGTCACTTCAATATAAAGGCTATCCTTAACATAAAACCATTGAGAATACGGCCTGAAACGTCAGCACAAAAACTGCTAACTGGGAACTAACTACTATAATAAAACTAGCTGGGAACAATTCCGGAAACCAATTTAAGACCAATTTACAAGTTCCAATCAAAACTTTGGCACAGGTATAAGACGAACTAGACTTAATAAATAGTAATACTCAATGCGCAGTGTGAAACAGTTCTCCCATTAGCCAACGGAAATGAACGAAAGTAGTAGCTATCCACTGGAATTCAGAAAATTAGCCAATGAAAAACGGGAAGCACCATAAACCGTACAGTGGGATCATGCTCGTTAAGGGAAGAAAGTTATCAAAAAGGTTAAAAACGAATCATTTAACAATTATTTAAGTAGTCTTTATGGGCCAAAAACCCATCGATAAAAAGAGACACTTCTTAGCAAAGAGACAAAAGGATTAAAATGACCTAAAATGCAAGTATGTATGTACCTTTTAAAAAGATCTCCAGGATACGACTTAATTACAGGACAAATAGTTAAGGCGCTTCCTGAAAATAGTTTACGAAAACTACTGCGTTTAAAATAATCCCAGTGTTCAGACTGAAACAGGTCCCACATCAATGGAACGGAGCAGAAGTAATAATGATACCAAAACCAAATAAACCAGAAAATCGTATAGGCCGATTTCATTGCTCCCAATATTTGAAAGACTACAGTTCGAGACACTCAAATCATTTATCTTCCTGGATGGAGTTCAAGTTTTAGACCAGTTATGGTGGCATCTAGGACTGGAATGTAAACTACTCCGAGTTCTACCGAAGCAATGCTGATTGACCATCTCAAGTAAAAGGTTGAACAAGAATACTCTGAATTAAAGAAAATATCAGCAGGAATACCAAAAGGTAGTGTTCTGGGACCAATTCTTTATCTTCTATATATCAGAGCTCTATACCAACTACATAGAAGAAACAAATACGGGAACAGTTGGGGATGGAGCTGAACGAAAAGGTAGCGAATTAAGCTCGACAAAACAATATCAATATATGCAAATACGGCAAAATATCTAGGCATAATGCTTGATGCTAAGCTCAAGTGGTAAGAGCATGTAAAAAAGAAAAAAAGAAGAATTAAATATTAAAAATAGAAAAATGTCCTGGCTCTGGAAGGAACGCTGAGTTAACCCTACATAATAAATTGCTCTAACCTAAAACTGGAAATCGTCAATGAAAAATAAAGAATCTTGCGAAGAAACGTGTACATTGTCTTAGTTAGCACCAAAATGCTGATATACGTTATATGTTGTACAACCCAACCCCAGTAAACCCAGTACCGGCGACATTCGGGAGTGAGCAAATGGGCTCCCTGTCGTCGAAATTAAATTACCACAATGTCTCCGCAATGGTGTACTTGGCTGCTGGTACAGAATCTAGGGTTAGGTAAAACATGCCTGATAAATGCGCAAAATAAATGCGGTTACCAAAAATGACGCGTATCCTCTTCCGCTAATAGAAGGATTATTGGGTAGACTACAAGCTACAAAATGTATTACCAGTATCGATCTAAAAGATGCATTCTGGCAAATACCGTTAGTCGAAGCATTCCGAGAGACAACTGCATTTATTGTTGCTGGAAGACCATTCACACAGACACTTTAAAGTCATGACTTTTGGATTATGCAATGAGGTTCAGAGATTTTGTAGACTCATGCACAAAGTGATTCCTCATAGATTTCATGACCGTATATTTGTATACCTTGACGACCTACTTATTGTCTCTGAAACGGGTTCAGAGGAAGAAGCGATTGGAACAGGGTGAACTGAAACTTAAATGTACATTTTACTGGGACCAATGGATAGGGATTTACTACAAAAGTGAACAAAATAAGAGATCAATTACTAGATGATTTGTAAATCACTTGTATTATCTAAATAATTAAAAAAATGTGTAAAATCAGCCTCTAGAGTCTAGAGTAGTCTGTCTGAAGACGCTCTATTTTGAAATGTTTTGCCAATAGTTATCCCTAGAAAATAGATTTAGTCCAAGCCTCACGTGTATAGCCTGATGGGAAATGTTGATTAATAAAAATTTCCCACATGCAACGCGTTCTGAAAATTTTTTGTGGTGATAGCTATTGGAAATACACTTCAATACAAGCAGCCTCCAGATATAACACTGTAGAGGCTGATTTTATACAAATTTAAATTTTACACGAATATCACATGCGTATTGTATTTTGGGCTCTTTTGCTTTATATATGGTAGGCTGTTCAAATTGATTAAAAAATGTTTAATGAAAAATTGAAAGCTTTGAATGACATTTGTATTGTTAGCTGAGTATTTAATTTTTTTTAATAAATGCATTTCTTGTTTGTAAGTTTAAGCGTGTTATTATAGTTGTGATGACAACATTTTCTAATAAATTGGACCCTTTGGCCCTTGCAATGCGTTTGACTTTTATACAATTAGAAATGCGAATTAAATGCACAAAAATAAATAAACGCCCGAGCAGGGACTTGAACCCTGGACCCTTGGATTAAAAGTCCAATGCTCTACCGGCTGAGCTACCCGGGCTATAAATTATAATTTAAATAAAAGATTGCACATTATTTTAATTAAAAGATTGCTAGGCCGATTAGGCCTCGTAATTTTATAGTTTAGTTGCCCGTACTATTAATTGCTTTCAAATCGACCACATCGCAAGTACTTATAAAGGCTAATAATGTGTCTCAGCTAAATGGTTGATTGGGAAATACAAAAAATTATGACATTACAACCCGACACCAAGTATCAAAATTGATGTGATCTTCTCATGATAAAAAGGTAGAGCGGTTATGTGTAGTTAATTAACCAATGGCAAAAACTCATAGCTGTACAATTATCAAAATTGTTTAGCCGAGCTGTTGTTTGTCTTGGTTTCAAAACATGCCTGTGAAGTTTTTCCAACTTTTTTCACATATATACGCACACAAATCCTATTGAAATTTCGAAAATCTAAATGAATTCTAATTGATTTCGTTGGTGTTAGTGCGTAGCGTCCAATGTCATGAATAAAAAATTGTTTGTGAATGAAATATAATCAATAAATATTGCTATTTATAAAAAAACATGAATGCATTTGAAAAAATATTATATTTTATATTTACATTTTTGAAGAAAATGTGTAATTAAGGTAAAAATGCATTAAAATTTAGTTTTCAACATTTTAATGTATGATACGATTAAGCTATAGGTAAGTTAATCGTATATTTTTTTAATTGGCCACGAATTTTTTTTCTGAAAATTCCCAGTTTGGCCGAAAATGATAATTGGCCATTAACACCATTTGCCAAAGATTTGGACTCAGGTTCCGATAGTACATGAAATAGCTCATTAAATTCTTCGTCTAACAAGACTTAAAGGAATGTATTATCCCGAGAAATAAATTGTCCAGGAACTTTTTTCTGCAAAAATCGAGTTTGGCCGAAAATAACAAATGGCCATTAACACCCTTTGCCAGAGATTTGGTCACAAGTTTCGATAATACATGAAATAGCTCAATAAATTCCTCGTCCAACAAGACTTAAAGGAATCCATTATCCCGAGAAATAAATTGGCCACGAATTTTTTTCTGAAAAGTTCGAGTTTGACCGGAAATGATAAATGGCCATTAACACTATTTGCCAGAGATTTGGGCTCAAGTTCCGATAATACATGAAATAGCTCAATAAATTCCTCGTCCAACAAGACCTAAAGGAATCCATTATCCCGAGAAATAAATTGGCCACGAATCTTTTTCCTGAAAATTCCGAGTTTGCCCGAAATGATAATTGGCCATTAATACCGTTTGCCAGGGATTTGTACTCAAATTCCGATAGTACATGGAACAGTTAATTTAATTTTCCACCCAACTTGCTTATAAAGTATCAATTATCTTGAGAAATAAATTTATGAAGAATTTTTTCCTGTATGTTTTGGCATTGGTTGAGGTAAATGACCAATAACACACCTGCCCAGTTATGTTTACTCTAGTTCTAGTAGTACATGAAACAGTTTATTTGATTCCTTGTCTAACAAGCTCATCAGATATGTTTTACCCGATAAAGAATCTTTTAAATTCATTTGTTTTGTCTAAGTTGGTCTTATATTTTATATTTTAGTACTAAAAATTTCAATAGGAATCATATTTTTTTCTTATTGGAATTCGACTTAACAGTTGTGATACTAACACATATATAAAATCTGTGAATTTGTGAAAAACTTCACAAGCATTCTCAAAACCACAAACCATTATCGAATTAAGCGTTTATCATCTACATAATTATATGTGCCTTATAGACAGCCATAATTTGGTTATACTCGTAGATAGGCTAAGATAGATGTACGTTTTAATGGAAATTACACAATACGGTACAACACATTTGTAATTATTCATGGACTGCACACTAGGAATTGGCGATGTAGATTACGCCATGTAATGCGCCAGTTTGCGGGAGTATTTTGTAAAAACGTAAATCTAGAGGTGATTTTTTCCTTTGTTTCTTTTTGACAAATGTCGCATGAATAGTTTCAAACTGTCATCGTGTTTTTATTTATTCAGTATTGTTTGCCATTTCATCATGGAAAGACTGAGCCCGGCCTAGCGTCTACAAATTGTTCAGCTTTATTACGAAAATCAGCGTTCTGTGAGGAATGCGTATCGTGCGCTTAGACCAAGTTACGGGTGGCATAATCGGCCTGTCGAACCAATACCATTGAAAAGTTGGAATCCCAATTTACAGTATTGGATGATACGCGACTAAATAGACGGTTTGGTATGGTTTATGCGACTGTGAAATCATTCATCCATATTTCTTCAAAAATGAAGACGACCTGTAAATAGTGCTCGTTATTGCGATATGATAATGGAAGATTTGCTGCCTGAAATTGCAGCCCGACCTCGACGACATTTGGTTCCAAGAAGTCAGTGCTTTTTACAATATAGCGCCCGAAGCAATGTACTTATTGAAAAATCATGTCGGCGAGCAACTAATTTCACGGTTCGGATCGTTGAATTGGCTATTTAGATCGTGTGATACCTCTAGACGCTTTTCTTTGGGGCTACGCAAAGTTCGAAGCCTATATGAACAAACCAGCTAGATTTGAGGAATTGGAAGCCAACTTTACTCATGGCAATGGTTGAAATTTATAGCAAGGTTATTTTAAAGCTATATACATATGTACATAAATAGATATGTTACTTCGTCTACATTAAAATATGGTTACCAATCTTCATATATCTACATTCATACATATATATGTATGACAATAATTCTCTTAGGTTAAATGTTAATATACGACAAAATAAAATAAATCCCAATCATTTTATTATATATTGTTGTAGAGTCTCGAAAGCTCAGTTTATACACACATTGTATAGTATCATTTACCATCCAAACAATTCCTTTATATGCGTACATCAAAATCAAGATTAGGGTTCCTCTAGTAAAATCACGCACCCCATTTTTTTTCAAATATCGAATTAAAGTGAAAACATTTACTCGCAGCACCAAAAATATGTTAACATCTCAATAATTTGTATATACACACGAATATATTTGAATTACATATCGATTATGTTCGATACACGAAATGGAAGTACGTACATATATGTACATATGTATATGTAAAGTATGTATACATAAATTTGGAAAATTTGCATAAAATGAGAGTTCCCCAAAAAAAGGATGTCAATTTCCGTTAATCAACTAAAATATATTTTGAAAGGTGTTTCACAACAATAACAAGTTGATTTATTTTTATTTTTTTGTTGAGAATGTTCACAATATGCTGATTATCGATAAAAAAAAAAAATCTGACAACGAAAAACCTAACATAATAAGTCTTATGAGTTTGAAAGCAAACAAAGTTAGATATTTATATAAATTCAAACTTAATTGAAATTCAAAAATAGAATTTTGAACCAAATAATAAAAAAGGATACAAAGTTTTTTTCCCCACGATTTGCTCGTGTTGAACTTGAGTTTATAATATACGACCAACCGATTATAAATAGATGTAGGTATACGCGGAGTATGTATACACATAATTCCAACGTGCCACACATTTTGTTGAGTTTTCTTATGTTGTACGCCACTATAACAAAAATATTTGTATTTTTAACGATATCATATATATTTGATCTAATACGAGAATATTGATATATGTACATACGTAAGGGTAAGATGGTATCGATATGTGTCGATTAAGTATGTGATATGATGATACATATTGTATAATATATCGAAATACGGGATACGAATCGATTTTTATCAAGCATCCAAAATTCCAAGAATTGTATGTGTCACATATCAAATGTAAAAAAAACACAAAAAATTTGGCCGTGTATTTACGAGAAGAAATTGATATTAGAAATTAGACAGCAAGATACAAATATTTTATGTGTGCACGTATAATTTAAAATTCGTTCTTACTTTATCCAAATTCAACGATATATCGTATATACGTACATTATGTTCCTATCTGATTACAATCCAATTTAATTTATGTATATTGACGTGTGCTATATATAACTTGGGTAAAATATCAACGTATAAGGAAAATGAGTTTAGGAATTGTATGTCTATATAGTTAGCTTAGGACGAAAAAAACTTTAAAATAAAAATTGACAATCAAAGTTCAGACACATCTGAGTTTGGTGTATAATCCACTTATTAAATTAACACGAAAGATAAGATAAATTTGAATACGATTATTAATATTCTGGTCTCGTCCTAGACTGATTGATTGACAACAATTTCAACTATGTATATAAAAAATGTGTCTAAACATTAATCTGGCTTGATAATGAGCTAACCTAAAACATGATTAATGCAACTATAGTATAGTACACCGTTCTCGATATTAATTGTGTTGCATGAAGTGCACTCTCGCTGAATATGCTATAGCCATTCTTATGTTGATGAAACCACAATTGAATCTTTATTAAAACAATACTTAATTTAATGATGTTGGTATTTAGTTTCAATGGATTTGCAGTCGTTATGGCCTTAATTTTTTTTTTTTTTTTAACCTTTATCTCCAATTTAGGAGCATAGGGCGTCTACTAGGTGGGACCATCTAACTCTATTGGCTGCTACTGTTTTAATTTCCTTCCATGATTTGCCGAGATGTTTCGCTTCCGCTTCGTTTCCACGTTACAGGTGGACGTCCAACCTTCCTTTTCCCATGAGGGTTCCATTCTAAGGCCATGCGTGTTACGTCACTTGCTGGTTTTCATAGTGTATGTCCGATCCATCTCCACTTACGTTTCCTTATTTCATTTTCCATATTTACCTGATTAGTTACTCTATGGAGTTCCACATTTGATATGGTATTGGGCCAGAAACACTTTAGTATTCTTGTTGGACATTTGTTGACAAATACTTGTAGTTTGTTCGTAATCTGCCGATTTTGCTTCCACATTTCGCAGCCATATAGGAGTACTGATTTTATACACGAGTTGAACATTCGTATCTTGGTGTTACGGGAGAGGACAGATGCATTCCAGATTTTGTGTAACATGTTGTATGTCGTTCTGGCTTTGTTTATGCGCTTGTTAATGTCTTCCTCGGTTCCGCCTGTTTCTGCTAGTGTACAACCTAAGTATACGAATTCCTTTACATCTTCTATATTTTGTTGGTCGTAGGATTATCGTAGTATTTATCCTCATCGTCTTGGTTTTCGTAATGTTTATTTTTAGACCAACTTCTTTCGCTAAGTCCGATAGCTGTTCTATTTTCTGCTGCATGTCCGTGTATTTATGTGTTAGCAGGCGTATATCATCAGCGTAATCCAAATCGTTAGTCCCCATTGGATGCCATTGGGCGATTTGTAGTCCATTTTCCGCATGAGACTATCTAATACTACTAGGAACAGTAGTGGGGAGAGTACGCATCCCTGTCTTACTCCATTGCTGTTGTAATATGCATCATTTTGCTTGCTCTTGTATTGAACTCGGTTACCTGCATCATGGTACATCTCTTGTACGAGTTCGATAATCTTATTTGGGATGCCCATTTCACAAAGTGTCTTCCATATTGCGTTTCTATGTATTGTATCGAATGCACGCTCAAAGTCCACGAAGAGGAGGTATAGTGTGGAGTTCCATTCATTGGACTGTTCAATGATGATGCGGATCGTATTTATATGGTCAGTGCAACTACGTCCCGGTCTGTAGCCAGCTTGTTCTTTCCTCAATTTCGAATTGATCGTAGGTGATATTCTGTCGAGGATTATCATTGCTAACACCTTTATTGTTGTATTGAGTAGTGATATGCCTTGCCAATTTTTACATTCTCTTAGGTCTCCTTTCTTTGGAATCATTATGGTTAATCCCACTTTCCATTTATGTGGTATTTTACTCGAATTCCATATTTCCGTTATGACCGGTGTTAGAGTCTTCACAGTTGTAGATGCGTCACCTTTGAATATTTCGGATGGTATGTTATCTATTCCAGCGGCTTTGTTATTCTTCATTTTCCCAATGATACTGCTAACTTCCCGTTCCGTTGGTGGATGGGTGTTGATTGTTTCGTTAAGAGCATATCTGGCCATCTTTTTTACTTGTCTTGCCGTGTCTTCATATTTCCTTCTGTGTATTTTGCTGGTTCATTTGCAGCTTAAGCTGTCGACGTTCAATCAATTTTGTTCTTCTTCAATGGCCTTAATTAACATACTTCACTTTCATACACATGTTCTTGCACATTTCTTTACTCGCTATTACTGAATCTTGATTCGTATGTTATTGCTGTATATACACTGCCTTGAAGTTATCCCAGACTTTGATCCCAGGAAAATTTAGAATACAGTTGGTACAAAAATAATCATCTGAAACTTTTTTAATATGTAAAATTTATTTGTTTCTACAGAAAAAATCTTCTGGTCAAGTCGTTGAAAGAATGTGTCTATGGATTTGCAGTCGTTAAATTTGAGATTCTAATATCCCTCACTATATGCCCCCGCTGATAGTTTTATGATCGTTTGAATTGTATTTATACATACTTTTCAAGGGAATTTAAAATCGAAGAAACATCCTATGTGCAAGCTTTTGTAGGGACAGCAATTATAACGATTGGGTTTGAGACTTTGTTGGCCACCATTATGCCCAAGGATGTCCAGCGAGGTAGATTACGCCGTGTAATTTACGCGGTTGTCGACACGTAAAATATTACGTAGGTTACTTGGCAAAGCTTTTTGTCAGCGTCGACAATTAACCCTATGATATTTTAGCGATTTGAAAAAAATTACGCCAGTTTGCAGTTGTATTTTGTAAACGGCCAATTCAGTTAAGTAGCATAGGAAGAAATTAGAGAATTATTCAAATTAAATCAGGAATCACATAACATACTATAACTTTTAAAATATATGTTGAAATAAAACAAACAATAGCGTTAATTAAAGAATATTTATTGCACTAAACGATGGAATTGGTTTAAATTTAAAATTTTTATATTACGGATAAAATCGCGCAATACTGTTCCCAGTTAGAATATATTTGGCTTACAGCAAATTTTCAGCAACCTTATCGCATCAGCATTCTTTTCATTATTGCCAAATATTTTTGGATAGCTCAAAAACCGGTGGGCTCAGCATCTTTGAGATAACATTGAATTGATTAGTTTCGTACCAATTTATTGCGCCTTTAAAGTAGTGCTATAAAGTCACTTTTATGAAATATTGTTTCTATCAGTAAAACTAGTAAGCTCAATTCCATGGAACTCGTTCTGAAACATGCTCATAATTTGCATACAGGTAGGATTTGTAGGCCGGGTGTGGGTATAGACGGTCCTAAAAACTTTTCTTACAAATTTGCAGAACCCAAAAACCAGTAGGGCTTGCTACTTGAAACCCTGGGTAAAAAAAAATTTACGAAAAATTCAACACAGGTGGTTTAGTTAGTTTTACTATAGAGAACAGTTGTTAAATAATGTGTGCAACACACAGTAACCAATTAAATTAGGAGTTGAGGCATTAGGATGGGAAAACTCTACGCTTATTATAGCAGCAACTGTTACTAGTTTATGCTGACCAAAATTGAGAATTTGAATACAAACATTGGCATGCAGCTATTAAGTGCTCTCTGAAATAGGAGTATTTCTCATAAAATATTAAATTAATTTCTTTAATCAAATATTTAAAAGACTTTTTGTTTAGCAGGAACAAGCGCTCTATGGAATTTAATAGATTATTTAATATTGAATGTACATCTGATATAATTGAAAGTTTAAATTAAAATGGTGAAGTTCAATAGCCAAAGAGTTAAAATTGACCTTTGAAACAAAAACATCCAAAAAATATAAACATTATAAATTTATTCAAAAAAGAGTCCGCTGGGTTTGAACTGTCGGGTGAAAGAACATAATGACTCAATAAACGCCTTAGTCTTTCTTATAAGCAATATGTTCAGCAATTTATATACAATTGCAAATCGCTTGCCAAATCACCCCATAGCACTTAATGTCACAAACGTGCACACGGTACAATAACCGGACAAACACATTTAACACATTCACATTAAATATTAACACCCAACCGCGAATACCACAGCAAGCACGCTACTAATTGTGCTAACGAGGCCGAAAATTTATATAAAATAATTTTTAACTTGAAGTATTAGATTATGTTTAACTTGAAGTATTAGTTTATGTATTACATTTTTGACAAGTTACAGTTTTTAACCTTCTAACTGAAAAAATATAACTTCATTTAGGTTTTGTCCTCATTGTAAATTAAAATACATTGAAGGAAACTCTATAAAATTATCATCACTCGTATCGCATTGGCTTCTAAATAAATTTGGTTACAATTTGGTCATTTAGAATTAATTTACAAAATCATTCTAGCGATTGCCTACACTATCGACATTGCCTACGTTGCAATGTGGCCGCAACATGCCCCATATTCAATAAGTGAGACCGATTGAAGGGTGTGAATTATGGCGGTATAGCTCTCCTTTGCATAGCATACAATTCCTGTTCTACAATATATTGGATAGAGTCAGAAAAAGGTTTTATTGGTGACTATCAAGGAGGATTTCGTCCGAAATGATCAATCACTGATCAGATATTTTCGCTGCACGGAAATATTATGAGACGTCCATCCCCGTGCATCAGGCGGTCTTGGATTTCCGGCGAGCCTATGACTCGATCAATCGAGAGAGTTTGTCATCTGGAATACCTAGGAATGCCAACCAAATAGGTACGATTGTTTAGGATGACTCTGACGCAGTCTCAATGCTGTGTTAAAGTTGAGAACAGGCTATCGAGTATTTTGGCAGTTAACTCGGCGTATATGCAGATGGCATCTGTGTGATTGTACTGAATAGCAACGGAATGAAGGAAATACTTGATATATGCTTCTTGAATTTTCAGCTTCTGTTGGACATCAGATCAATAAGTTCAAAATGAAATACATTGTGTCAGATTATAGGGACAATGGCACACCAAATTATATTGGTCCCTCACGTTTGAAGGAGTGAGGAGGTTCAAATATTTGGGCTCTCTTATCACTCACGATAACTGTGTGGGTGAGAATGTTAAAGTGCGGCTGGCAGCTGGTATAGTCGTGATTTGTATCCTAAGGTTTACAAAGCGTTGATCAGGCCCGTTGTTATGTATGGATGTGAAAATTGGACCCTGACGGGCGAGTACGAGAGATGGCTCCTTTTGATGGCATTTGAGATAAGAATCATGCGGGTGATCTACGGCCCAAAACGCGGTGCTATTATTATTCACCGAAAAAACAAGTTACCGTAAATTGTTAAGAGTCACCAAGAAATTTTAGAAAATGACCGACAATTCTCGTAACAAAACTTTGATGAATGGTGAATGATGAAAAACTAAACATTCATGAAATTTACTAATTCACATTATAGTTTATAAATTTCTTAATTAAATTTTAAAATCGCGGTAAATTTGGAATGAAGGATTGTGGAGACAAAATTTAAATTTGGGATTGTTGAATTTTTAAAATTTGAATATGAGATGAGCGTCTTAAATCTCCAATTAATTATGAACTTTTTTTGAATTGTATTATTAGAGCATTCCTCCATTTATTCCCATTTCGGAATTCACAATAGTCAGAGAAAATTAATTAGGGGATTTTGGGGTATTTTTTCAAATTTTTAATTTTCAATCGAAATTAAGAGGATTTATAGAATTTCGGGGTATCACTAGAACTATGCCGAGCAAATAGAAGAGCGATTAAAGCTGAGACTTTCGAACTGAGAGGTGCCGGGTTATATGGGTCTATACAATGTGACAACCTGTAGCCACCCATCCTCGATTTGGATATCGAATATAAAAAGAAATGTACAAATTCAATGTTTACGTGGTATACTGAAATAT
Source organism: Tipula unca (assembly GCA_951394425.1). Lineage (NCBI taxonomy): Eukaryota > Metazoa > Arthropoda > Insecta > Diptera > Tipulidae > Tipula > Tipula unca. Next base: position 202,095,829 of record OX596380.1, read on the forward strand.
TTTTTGGTAGAAATTTTTAGAAGGCCCTTTGTTTAGTAGTTTAAAGCCCAACAGTTCGGAGTACATAACCAAACCACAATTTTAATACGAAATTATTGTGAAGATTTCCTTATGAGCAATCAACACGTGTTTTATTCGTTCTACAACATTTGTATATAGAAATATAAGATTAAGATATGTCATATACATACATATATCATATAAATGTACACAAAATATGGAAGCACATAGTAATGTAGATACATATGTACATACATATAACATAGCAGAAAATAAATCGCTTAATATGCATTCATGAACATAATCTAAATAATATCTTCGAAGGGAAATACTCTGCTATGTTGTGTAGTGTGTAGACGAGAATAAGAAAAAACAAAATCCGCCACCCAGGATTTATTATAAAAATTTATCAAATTCTTTAAGCTCTTTTCGGGGTGTTGTTGTAGATTTAACGCAAACATTCTAATAAAAAGTCGAATTTACTGGTATTTCATTATTTTCAACACTTGGTGCGGTACCCAGTTGTAAAAATTTAACTTTTTTGATTTCTTTTTTTGTGACGCAAAATGAGATAATGTCTATTCTATATGTGGAGGAAAACGGCAGATTTGTCGTTGAAAAAATTTGAAAAACATGAGTTGAAGATTAGATATCTTGAAAAATTGTTTGGCAATTTGTATTTATATGTTTCGATCACAGAAGTATAACATTCCCGTAACATTAACAGTCGCGGCCAGTAGCGGCTGTTTTACAATGTGAGTGCTTGAAAGGTCAACTAAATCTTGATATCAAAATTTTATTATTTTGTAAATTACCATTTACTATAATTTATAAATAATTATTAATCGTAGCGTAAAGGGTTAAAAGCTTGAAAGTCTATTTTTTTTTCAACTATCATTACAGACTGTTCGGCTAGTAGAAATTTATATAATCGTCCCTTAAAAGCTTATTATCCCTATTTTGTACACGCCTACAGGTCCGTCTTTTAATTGGCCATTTAGCTCCATGTTAGAAATTTTGCCCTGAGTATTCATAGGAAACTCTATAAATAATATACAAAATAATAAAGCCGTAGTTAGTATTGCAAACACTAATGACAAACATATAGAAGTAGATGAAGACATTTGTATGAATAAAGATCCTCTTTCAAATTATGAATTATTTTATCTGAAGCATTCTTGGTCAAACATAATTCACGAAAGATTCAAGCAACTCGAATCTTTATTGAATATCTTAATTCTGAACACACAAACGACACAAACGCTGCCAGCCATCACATTCGTACTCCTACGAATTGTCCTGCTGCTTACATCAACAGTATAGGTTGCCTTATACCACAAAAGAAGAAATAAATAACCAAGTTGAAGACTACATGCTACAAGATGAAGTAATAGAAAACAGCAAAAGCCCGTGGAATTTTCCACTACTCGTAGTGAGAATTAAACTATTAGATACTATTAGAATTACACTATCTAGGACAGGTTATTACTTCATCGGGTATAAAACCTGATTCTAAAAAGGTTCATACTTTCAATTATTTTCCAATTCCTCATAATGTTAAAGATATAAAATCATTCCTTGGCCTAACTGGCTATTACAGGAAATTTATTAAAGATTTCGCGGAGATTGCAAAGCCCATAACCGATCTTTTAAAGAAAAATACAGTTTCTATTGGGATGAATTTTGTGACGAGGTTTGTAGTATACTAAATAATGCTCTTATAAATCCTTCAATTTCCTGATTTCGGAAAAGACGTTGCTCTTTGTGCCATTCTTTCCTGAAAAGTTGATGAATTCGATCTGCCTATTGCTGATGCAAGTAGAACGCTGAATTCCACTGAAAGAAACAAATATCCTACAATCGAAAAAGAACTGTTAGCCATCGTATTCGCGGTTGATCAATTTCACCCATATATTTATGGTAAAAAATTTACTCTCGTAACGGATCACAAACCATTAATATATGGATAAAAATATGAAGGATCCCTCATCTCATCTTATGCAATGGAAATTTAAATTAGCCGAGTATGAATATTCCATAAATCACCTGGTAAATTAAATAAAAATGCCGATGCGCTGAGTAGAGTAAAGCTAGATACAAGTGACACAAAACCACATGTGAATGTAATTACTCGATTTAAATCAAATGTACAAAATCAAAATCCTACTACTACAAATAATCTTCAAAATATAGTTGGAAATCCTGTAGCATAATCTTATACGCAAATGTCTAACCCACACCACCAGTCCAATTCGGATTCTGAGAATAATACCCTATACGTACGCCAACACCGTCCAGCAGCAATGACTCTTTAAGCCAAACCAATCCTACCCGTGTAGATCAAACAACGCCCGTTATCGTCGAATAAAATCATAGTTTTATTTTGATAAAATATTGTATATAATGCCAAAAAATAAGCATTCCAGGATCACAAGTTTCCTTTTCAAAAAATATTTTTAGACATTGTAGGACCGATTTCTCCAGTTACTTTTTCAAATAATAAATTCATACTGACGATCCAGGATGATCGCACCAAATATTCTCTAGCGATTGCAATTAATTCTGAAGCAAAAACGACAGCTACAGATATGGTCTATTCCTTTATATGCATTGATGGAGCACCAATTTCGATATTGACTGACCAGAGATCGAAATTATGGGTGAAATTTAAAAAAAAAAATCTGTTAATTATTCAATATAAAAAAAGTTTGATACTACCGCCTACCACCCAGAAACAAATGTGGCTCTTGAAAGGTCTCACAAGACCATTAGTCATTATTTAATAAATTTCTGTAACAAAGATAGAAATAATTGGGATCCATGGATTCCGTATGGCATGTTCACATACATCAAACTCCTCATTGTACTACTGGATACATGCCATGTTTGAATTCATCTTTGGACGTAAACCCAATATCCCAAATTCGATTTGTAATCAAGTAGATGACAGTATAACTATGATGACTATATTTCAGATGTTATAGATTAAACTTACAAAATTCTTACGAAATCGCACGACAAAATATTTTAAAATCAAAGGAAAAATTGAAAATCAATTACAACGTTCACAAAATTATCGCCATTTCGGCTGGGCCCATATAGAGTTAATTCAATTAACTCTGATGGTAATTCTAGGATTAAAATTGGAAATTTCTTACACATGGTACATATAACAATCGATTTAAAAAATTTATTTAAAATGGATTTAAAATGAAGAAAATAAATTATTTATTTCATATTCATTTCATTTCAGTTGATTTGATATGGTATTAATTAAGCCATTAATTTTTTAAATAATCACAAATTAAATTTAAAAAAATTCTAGTTTTAACTACATTTATAAATTTATTGAATAACAAATTAAAAAATTAAAATAATAGAACGGAACCACTTCTACACAATATTCGACGATTATGATAGATTTTGAAAATTTGTCACTAGAGCCCAGTTCATTTTTATGGAACCATCAGTATCGATTTAGAAAGCCACCATATAAGAAAATCTCTGAGATAGATTGGAATATCATCTGATCGATACTCAAAAATTCGAGTTTATCGATAAATAAAATTGAAGTTTCTGATTGCCTTTTTTTATTATATTGGTTGGAACCCGAACGGATTCCGCACTCAATGCCGGGACGGCCCATGGTGCAAACCCAGAATTCTATCCTAAATCGCAGAAGCGGTCTGCAGCCCTAGCAAACTGTACAAGTTTGAACCAAGGTATGGAGGACAACTGATCTACATTAATAGAACTACAGCTTAAAATCTGAAGCCGAATAATATTGAAAGCTGGACAACTGCACACAAAGTGCAAGCTGTCATCATCTTCCTCAAGACAGTCATCACAAGTAACATCCTGAGATAAACCCATTCGATGGAGATGCCCCTTAAATCGACCATGACCCGTAAGGATCGCGACCAAGATTCTTAGCTGGTCCTTTTTCAAAGATAGAGCAAATTTAGTAGACTTCAAATTGGGCTCGCTAATGAAGTACTTCGCCAAACGACAACTAGCAGTAGCAAGCCACTGTGTTCTTAGATCTTTCAAAGCGTAGCTCCTTATAACCTTCTTGACGTAGTTAAAAGATAATGGAGCCGCGGGTTCAGGTCCAAATATAGTTAGCTGAGAACCGGATTTGGCTAAACAATCCGCGATCTCATTCGCTTCGATGTCACAATGAGCCGGCACCCACATTACCGTAACGGTATTGTTGGAGCACAGAAGATTGATGAATCGTTTGCAATCCTTGACAAGTTTGGAGACAGTCAATGGATTTTTCAATGAATTGAGCACAGCTTTGCTATCAGTGCACAGCAGAATGTTTTTGTTTTTAACAGCGAAGTTCAAAGCTTCCATAACACAATACGTCAGCGCTATGAGTTCCGCTTGGAACACAGTGCAGTGAATACCAAGACTGCCAAAGGATCTCTGATTGGATAGTAGACAGTAGATTCCAAATCCAGCACTGAGGCTAGAACGAGAGCCATCTGAAAAAAAGACTAAGGACTCGTCTAATTTTTGGAGAAAATCCTCCGAAAACCACAAATCCCTAGAAGGATAAGCCACCTTGAATAAGTTGGAGAAGTTGTATTCTGGTAGTGATCTATCATTAACCATATCGATTTCTGGTAAAAATGTGTAGTTTTTAAAGATTAGTCTATGCCCCACGATAGAACCGAGAACATTCCAGGCTCCAATGCACCTCAAGCGAAACGCTGCAGAACAAGCAGTGCCACGAATAAAGGTGTGTAACTGGGGCAAGGAAAAATGGACTCCAAAGCAAGAAGTGGAGTCGAGGACATAGCTCCAGTAACAGCTCTACAAACCGTGTTTTGAAGACTATTAAGTTTAGCAGTAGACGCCTTTAGATTAACAACTGGTCACCACACAACCGACGCGTAAGATAGTATCGGTAAGACCAGCGATTTATAAATAAAAAACAACATCCTGGGTGTTAGACCCCATGATTTTCCAAAAGCCCTTCTGCATTGCCAAAATATGGCAGTAGCTTTTTGTGCTTTGGAGTCAAGATGAGGTTTCCAGGAAAGTTTGCTATCTAAGATAACACCAAGGTGTTTGACTTGGTTACATCTTGTAATCGGTCTCCCAAAGAGAGAAGGAGTGTATATATCCAGGCCACTCCTGCCCCTAGTAAACACAATTAAATCTGTCTTAGATGGGTTGACGTGCAGACCCTTGTCAATGCACCATGCCTCCACAATATCTAAGGCCTGCTGCATTAAGTCGGATAAAATATTCAAGTGTTTGCCTGAAACTGTTAAGACAAGATCATCAGCATAGCTCTGTGCAATAAAGCCAGATTGCTGGAGCTTAACCAGTAAACCGTCAATGACCAGTAGCCACAGCAGAGGCGAGAGCACACCCCCCTGATGACAGCCCTTGGCAACTTTGACAGAGACTGCGACGCCATCCAGTTCAATCTGTACTGTGCGAGATTTGAGCATGGATTCAATCCATTTGACAATGGTGTGGTTAATACCAAAAGTATTACAGGCATTAATAATCGAGATAAACGAGGTGCTATCAAAAGCTCCCGCTATATCGAGGAACGTACCTACAAGAAACTCCTTGTTATGGAGGGATCTTTCAATCCTAGTTACAAGTTCATGTAGGGCCGTTTCACAGGACTTACCAACTCTGTAAGCATGTTGCATGTTACTGAGCGGGAAGGTAATTAGGTGCTTGTCTCTAATATATCTGTCGACGATTCTTTCTAAGGCTTTAAGAAAAGTTGAAGACAGACTAATAGGTCGAAAAGACTTGGGATCCGTATAATCGGATTTGCCGGCCTTTGGAATAAAAACGACTCTACTCCTGCTCCAGGATTTAGGAACAGCGCAGAAGGCAATGCACGCCTGGAAAAGGTTTATCAGATGGTCCTGAATGATAGGAAACCCGTGCTGTAATTCAGCCGGGAAAATACCATCAGGCCCACCAGCCTTATAAGGTGCAAAGGAAAATAGACTCCAGCGTAGAACATCGAGATTGATCAGCTCGTAAGCCATGTCCCAATCAGGAGCCACAAAAGGAGCCTTAGATAATATGGTAGTAACATCATCAGAGTTGATAATGGCACAACCAGGGAAATGAACAGATAGAAGCAGCTCTCCAACTTTTCTGATTGCCTTAGTTAAGCAATTCTTTTTGGTATTAGTACTTCCATTATATGTTTACAATTTTAAACCAGAACGAACAGAACGCCATATTGGAAATTAGATGTGTTTAATACATATTATGAATAATTATACCTTAGTTAAATAATGAGTTGAACTAATTCATTATAAATAATTAAGTATGTTCCTAGAATAAAATGTTTATTTGATATTTTGCAACATTTATTAAAATGACGAACGTTAATTTCGTGTATTATCGTAATTGTTACATAGTCGCATACATAGTCATTTTTGGGCTGAGAGTATAATATACATATGTCGTGATATTATTTGCTACCATGACATTTTTTTTGAGCTAGTATCGTGAATTGTGTCGTGATAGAGATTTTTTTTTGGGCTGACATTATATTATGACAAAAAAAAAGTATTATAGTGTTACCACTGAGTTTTTTTGGGATATAATTTGTCAAACTCATCCTATTCATAAATAAAACTAATAATCACTACAGTCTGTACTAACATGAACGATGGGCCGGTTCCAAACGACGCACCTTCAAACACTGCACGCACGTCCATCTTTCCCAATCTCATCCTGGTGCAGATCTATGTTACTCTCCGACCACATTAACCCTGATATGTAAAACATAACTTGAGCTACATAGTTTTTAATTTGTATTTTATTATATTTCTTTAATAAAAATTCATTATATACAAAAGCTTATAAATATTTATATAGTTTAAACTTTTAGAAGCAATTAAAATTCCGAAATGAAAGTTTTTTTGTTCTCATTAATTTTTTTTATAGTTTTTTGATTCCATATATACAATTATATTATACATACGAGTATATCAAAAATGTAGATACGAGATAGTATTTTGTTTTTGCAAGTGTTTGTAATTAAAATGTTTTGATAAAATGTGTAGTTCGCATTTTTTTTACCGATTTTCGTTGATTATATCAAAAAATCAAAATCTCTATGTGAACAGCAAACACTCAGCTTTGGTACGATAAATTGTGGTTTTAATTTTTTGGGCAAAAACTAAATTTTATAGAGATATTTTATAAATATTTGAAATTAAAATTACTAAATATTTATCAAAATTTATAGTTTTAGATATAAAAAAATATTTTAGGTATTAGAATAAGGTTTATATAATTTACAATATGTGGTCGATTTTTAGGTTTTCAAGCCATTTGCATTTATGTATATGTTTTGTTTTTCATATACAAATTAAAAATGTAAAGGAATAATACAGGAAAATTGTCTTTAGGGTGACGAAGATGACATCATCCCGCATAACATCATTCATTGATTTCAGTCGATCCAAAACGTCGGTTGGTTAAGTAATAGTAGTTCGTTTATGCGATTTCACAGAAATGCATGTATATTACTCAGAAGTTTAAAGGGTTCGGCGAATAATGTGTCACAGACGAATATTCCTTTGCAGTTGTCGACTTCCTAGAATAAATAAATTCACTTAAAGCCTTACTTCACTTATAGGGGCTTACAGTATCTTAAAAGAATTCCCATGTTTAATATTGATGAACGAAAAGTACTTCTTATAGTCATCTTTTTCAGGAATATACCATTCATACAAACATTTACCAATTCAGGTATTTATTTATTTTGTCTGTTGAGTTGTTATCATATAAGGTTTGAATCTCGAAAGATCGTAAATTTATAGAAATAATAGGATTTAAATCTCAAAATAATGTTTGTGTGCGAATTGTGAACAAATCCAATTAAAATGTTCAAAATGTATATACTAAATGCTGTGCAATCTGTGACACTATAAGCTTCAATTAAATAAATATGCAAATGGTTTTATTGAACCGGTATATACATACATACATACATAACGTTCGTTTTTTTGTGTGTACAGTAAGACTTTTCGACATATTGATCTATTTCCAATTGTACCCTCGAAAATTTTTACTAATTCCTAGATATTGATAGCCAAGATGCTTTCAATTCTTTTGTTTGTTTTTATTTCCAATATTCAAAAGTCTTGCATATTTTTCTTATTACTTAAAGCTTTTCTTAAAATAAAACAAATAGAATCTATTGTTTTCGGATTTTGATATCGGAGAAAGCTTTTTTATTTTTGTTTTCCTTAAAATGTTGGGACGCAAGAATACTTTAAAGGACATATGTATAAGAAAATATTTGGTTTGGCTTGTGGTGGTATGGGGTTTAAAATATTTTTTTTTTTTTTGGAAAATGGAAAACTTTTCCTTCATTGTACCCGAATGTTATGTTATCGGGCTATGGGCCAGGGTTTCTTAACCTTTTTTTAATCATCGTACGCCAAAAATAATAAAACTATCTATATTGTTGAACGTATTGCTTGTCCTAAGTTTACCCTTTCGTAAGTCACATCGTACTAAAATGCTATTTTCAATTATACTGATATCCAAAATGTCGCTTAGTATGTATATCAGACATTGAAATAACCAATAAATTTAAATACAATTTAAAATCGATTTGATTAAAGTTTACAAAATATTTTGCCAAATCAATAAAGCTTGTAATTGCAATAAATTATAATATATTTCTAAATATCATCCTGCCAGTATGTCCACGTATCATCATGTAGCGCTGGATTAGCGTTATCATCTCCCGGCTGATTACGCGCCGGCACTACGGTATTCCATAACTCCACTATATCCGCTTCCATTTCCTGCACTTTTGATTTGTGAACCGAATATAAATTCTCGTTTTCACACGGATCCGCCTCGATATTGAACAGACATGGCTGCAGTGCTGGAAAACAAACATTCCGCGGTTTATAACAACGCACCGTTGATGCGTCTCGAATCGTTTGCATTTTTGCATCCAAAATGGGTGCACCAGTTAATGAATATTTAGCAAGTGCTTGGCCTGCGCTCGAGTTCCGTACCAAATCAAAATAAATATCTGCATACGGATTTTTTACAGCAATATCAAGTATTTTATCACCAATCCACCAGTCGAAGATACCATACTGCCGATTTCCTTTTACATATTTGTATTCACCTTTCATGTATGATGTGTAATCATCAATATTATGAACGATTGAGGTTCTTGGGCTTTCTGCGTTTGTCGATAGTGCGTCCCAAATATTATCGCCATCAAGACCCTGCGGTAGTGGTCCAACTCCGGCTAGACTTAATAATGTTGGAAACCAATCAGATACGTGGAATAGTTGATTTGATGACCGTTCACGATCGTTCAATAACGGACTCCAAATGGCCGCGGGAACTCGAACGGCACCCTCCCACGGGCTATCTTTTTGCCCTTTAAATGGATAGTTCGAACCAAAATTGTACAAATGGCCCAAAGACGGTGCACCGTTATCCGAGTAAAATAGTATCACGGAATTATTGAGCATACTATTCTCCTCTAGTGCCTTAATTACTTTACCAATTCCACGGTCCATAATCGATATGACCGCAGCCAGTTTTTTACGTATCGGATTTTTTATGTATTTAAAATTATCGGTTGCTCCAACTGGGGATTCTAGCGGTGTGATATCATTCCCAGCATGCGGCGCTAGATGATTAACCATCAAGAACATTGGATTATTTTTATCGTGATTGTTAATCATATTAACCGCACCATTTGTGAGCATTGTTGTCACGTATTTACCTTTTGAATCTAGATCGACGGTTAAATTACGACGAAAGTCATAGCCCGCCGGCCAGAACGGTTTATCCTGTAAATCAAATCATAAATACAGTGATAATTGTAAATTTTACTTTAGTATATACTCACAATTTGACATGTTGTGTGCGAAAAATAATCGATATATCCACCATAATACCCGTAAAACGAATCGAATCCACGTTCGGTAGGTGTATAAACCTTTCGATAAAATCCCAAATGCCATTTTCCAACCAAATACGTATTATATCCAACTTCTTTTAAATATTGTGGTAAAATTTTTTCGCCCACATCCAAACCCCATGGTTCATTGTTGGCAATCACAAAACGTTGCAGACCTAAATGTATCGGATATTTTCCAGTTACGAATGATCCACGCGATGGTGTACACATTGGTGGTGTATAATGTCGGGTCAACGAAATACCATAATACGCAAGCGCATCCATATTTGGTGTTGGAATATCAGTACTACCATGAAAACTAACATCATGCCAGCCTAAATCATCGGCCATAAAAACTATGATATTTGGTTGTCGGCACGCACCGTATATTACGAAGTAACATAAATTGATTAACACTTTTTTAAATGTCATCCTAATTAGATCATTTATCATTAATAAATTGAATAATTCGAATATAACCAATTTTTGACCTGAAATTGATGTATATATTTAGGTCTAGACGCAAACTAACTGCATCGAAAGTAAATATAAACCCCAAACTTATACTAACTATAGGTATGTATATATATGTAGCTAGTGTTGTTGTGTTGTAAAAAGTGATAGGTAAAAAATTAACTTTATTATAGATAAGTGAAGTAGGTTGACTAGAACTATAATTTTAGTTTTATCTTGAAACTGTGTAAATTTCAAGAGTGATTAATGTTTGTTCTATTGTTTGACAATGAAAACCGCAAACCGCATTGTAAATCATGCGGGAAGGTCAGGTGCCATTGTCGAGGTATGCGATAACTGTTTTAAATAATTATATTTTGCATACTATATATACTCGTGAAGCTTCTTAATTCACACCAAGATTCACAATTTTTTGTTGTATGGTATTTTTAAAATTTTAACACTTGTATCGTTTAATTTTATAAATTTTGAAATTTAATGTTCCTTATTTCTGACATACCTGAAAAAGAAATTAAATTTTAAACTCATTCACAGTTTGAAGGAGATAATCAATGAATCGAAATTTTATATCTTAATTTTGGAAACAATTTAATTTTAACATCCCAATCTTGTTTTGATTGAACCTAAACTATAGTAAAACTACCTCAAATTTTTAAAATTAAAATTGTTTTATCGATAATTTATTTATTTTTACAATTTTAATTCGAAATTCGATATTTCAATTTGATTCATTTAAAATCGAAATTCAACAGAAATCGTAATCTCGAAAATTTCTAAATTTAAATATTTTCTAATTCAGAACTTGGTTGAAAAGTTATAATTTTACAATTTTATTTCAAATTTCATAATTTGAAATATTTGCGGATTTACATATTTTGAATAATTTTGGAATTCAGAACCTGATATTTAGACTGTGTCTGAAACCTATAATAAATAGTTTTTAGTACACATTATTTGAAAATTATTCGCCTACATTCACAATTTTTTTATTATGCCCTCCGAAATGTGTAATAAATCTCCCGACCTTAAATGCCTTTTCCCCACCTTATGTTTTTTATGGAAACGGTAAATGTTTGTGAAATAAATTAAAATAATGGAACCGATAATCGTTTTTCTTGTTGTTTATTATTATTGGCTTTATAATCAACAACGATTAAATACCAGAATGTTGTTGAGTATAAATAGAGAGATCCCATATACACCACTAAGCCAAAACTCCATAATTCAAATTTTGCCTCAATTATAATTTTTGAGGAAAAAGCGCAACACAAATATCCCTACTCTAAAATTAGTTAATAGGCAAAGAGGTAAAAAACGAGGAGATACATCATGCGCTGTATACATCGTCTAAACAGGCCCAATGAATGTCAAAATCATGTACAAAAAATATTTATTACAGGTTTTGGGCACTATATTATATTTACTATATAAAGGATTGATTCGTTGCAACGTTTTTAAATATTGAAGTGTTTGTGTTTTGTGAAACAACTAGTCGAGTGAAGTAAAATTTAGTGACGTCATTTGAATAAAAATGGATAATTGGTTGTACGTTTATTTAAATACGAGTAAATAAATGATTTCCTTAAATTTTGTTGATTTTATTTTATTGAAAAATAAAAGCTGAAACGGAACTCCGATACAGCGATAGCATTTACGAAAGTGATGACGAAATTCCACTATCTGTTTTATCACAGCAACGTTGTAAATCTACTCCAAAGCTATAAGTAATAACTTTACAAAATGGGAGAAAAAGGATCTAACTTCTACATTACCAATATGGACAGACTTAAGCGACTTTTATCACCTGTTGACACGTTTCATATTTTTGATTGTACACCACTAAAATTTATACGCTGCATTACATAATCGAAACGCAGATATCGAACCCGACGAAATTCGCGGTTTTATTGGGATTTTATTGCTAAGTGGTTATGCTCCTTTACCTATAGACGTGAGATGTTTTGGGAAAACTCAAAGGATACGGGGAAAGAATTAGTGTCCAATTGGATGTCGCGTAATAGATTTCAAAATATTCACTGCCACGACAGCAAAAAAATCAACCCGAGCGACAAATTTTCAAAAATACGGCCATAAACCATGTCATAAACGAACTTTTTATCGAAATAACACCAGAGGAAGAAAACCATAGCGTGGATGAATCAATCGTCCCATACTACGGTCGTCATAGAACGAAACAGTTCATTCGTTGGGGATACAAATTATGGACAGCAACAACAAGATTAGGATACATAGAGAGGTTTGAGCCATATCAAGGATCTTCCACTATATTACCCCAACAATATAAAGATATGGGCTTAGGTGCAAGTGTTGTTTTACAATGTGCTGACGTGCTAGTATAAAATGCCATTTTCCCTTTAAATGAACACCTTCTCCCCACTTAACTACTTAATCTACAGTATATTTGCAAGTGGGAATCGATTTCTCTTATAATTTTGAAACATTTGTAAGCTTACCACTAAATTTGAAGGAAAAAATTTAATTCGGCAGCATCTGGGTTAAATCCGAAATGGAAATTTTGCATTTCTAAATATTTATTAATTCCTTAGCATCCAAACGTTTCGTAAATAAAAACTAAGAAAACTTACAATCCTTAATTAATTATTTTAATTCAATTTAACAGAATTTTAAAATTTCGATATTTTGAATAATTCTTGATATCACAACTTGATGGAAATTGTATGAATATTTCACGAAATTCGATAGTAATTGAAGAATTCTGATTTTAAAATTTCCCCGAATTTTCCAATGTTATTAAATATTAATATTAATTCAGAATTTTAGAATTTTTCCAATTTTGAGAATTTCAATTCTATCAATTTTTTAAAATTAAGTTTATTTTGAAAAATCAAATTGATTTTAAAACTCAGGTCTTGAAATGTTCAAAATATCCAAAATTTGAGTTTTATTGAGACAAAACATTTAAAATTGGGAAAGACGAAATCAAAGTCAATCCGTATAGGAGATTGTTTAGTGGGAGCGGATTTATGGAATTAGTTCGTTTCACAATTGCGATAGCAGAATTGCGGTAGGCGTATGGGAGCAGGTAAATAAAGCGAATTGTTGTGAAACGAATAAGTTTCACAAATTAAAATACTTAAGAGTATATGAAGCTCCCCTAAAGCTTCACTTTTCGTTTTTGTTATCTAGGATTTACAGGCATTTAAAATTGGGGCAGAGCTATAGTAGTAAATAAATAAAAAATATCTGCTCTACTTAAACTATTCGATTTTTTAGATTTATATATATGAAGATTGCCGCCTCCTCTGCATTTCTTTATGAATATCGTGGATTTATTATAGTAGAGAGGGAAAACTGCCTAATCAGAATTTGAGTAGGTACCTATGTATTTATATACATATGACTTTTTTTAATCGAAAATTAGGATCGACTTGCCTTTGTTAGAAATTTACCAACCCTTCAATTTCATTAGGACAACGCATATTCGATATAAAATCTTCATTAATATTAAATATATACGAGTATTTATACATTTCTGAAAAGGACAACCGTTATTGTATACCAAAAGGAAGTCCTATATACCAGCGAAAAAAAAAATTTGTTTCATTTCAAACGGAAACAGGAATATTAGAATAATAAGGAAATGGTCATATATTTTTTATTTAACTCATACATCGTTTCAATATAATACATATAACGATTAGGTTTAATTCACCCCTCGGACCTTCATTAAAAATAAACCCACTAATTGCAATTATCGAAATTAATTAATCGTTTTTTATATAATTAACTGAATTGAATATATTTTGGTTCACCAAATTCATTAACCCAAATTCGATATTATTAATTTTGAATCGTGTAGTAGACTGTATCGTATATACGTATATCTATGTACATACAATTCGAGTTGAAATGATATTTAATTTAAACCCTTTTTTTCAATTTACAATATTTTGTACATAAATGGCGATAAACTGTTCATTAAACAGAAAAGTAATTTAGCACGAAATACAAAACGAAATTATTTTTTAGTAAATGTTAAAGGTAAATTGCATACAAACATGGATATCTGATATCAAGACAAATTCAATTGTTAAAATATGTACTCCGTATACACTTTGTATATGTAGAACAACGATATGTAATTTAATCAATCACATTTCATGTATAGCGCTGGAAGTGAAACAGGATCGATTTTCGTCTGTATTTTGTGTGTGTAAACAGTAAAATTCTCATTTTTGTTTAGGGAAAACTTTTTTTTTTAACTTTTTAACTTTTTTTGTTGTTTTTCATTTCGCTTCTGTAAATTAAGTATCTCAATTTTTTTTTCTTGTTTAGACGTATACATATATAAGGTACACAAGTCTTTATGACGGAAAACTTTGTTATATTTATTCCCTCTGGAGTTTTTCATTTTGTATGTGTATGTATATATATGTTATTAAAGAATTTCCTATAGTGTACAGTTTTTTTATGTAAGAAATTTAAACCAATAACAACATCAAACGATCAAAATAAAAGTTTTGTGCATAAAACTTTTCTTCACAAATAAAAATATATAAAAAATTAAGTAAATATTGGAATTATTATGCGGAAAAGAATACGTGCGTACAATATTAACAAATCAAAAATTATAGGTACAACAATATTGATTTACGTATCTTTTCAGTCCCGACCATCCACATCGTCGGTGATTCGTAAATAATTTTCCGCGGGCCAACGCTATTCTTCGAAATTTAATTTATTTCGCCATTTCAAATTAAATTTAATTCGTTTTAATTTTTGGCATTTCGAATATATAAATTTCGAAATCAATTATAATTTTCATATTGGTATGGAATAGTATTCCACAGAAATTGTTTATGATTTTGACATTTGATTTGATTTGCAAGCATTAAGCAGGATCTCCCGGAGATGGCCGGGCCTCTCCGAACACCCGTTTACACATAACATAAAAAGGATTTGGATAGGTTCAGTTAATATGATAGAAATTCACTCGGTTACAGACACCTGGTATAGCCAATAGTTAGTAACACAGGACGATGCAGTTCTCATCTACTTTTATATTTTTTTCAACATCACTGGACTCTGAAATAAAATTTATTAGTTTGCTGGATCAGACTTATGAGATACTCCTGAAAATTCAACTCAAATTAGTTACGATTTATTTTATTCTGCATTCCAACCTTTAATTAAGAGTTTAGTGCCTCTTTTTCCAACCCACGATTTATACATATACCCATTTACTTCTTGTTTATACTTCATATACCTATTCAGCCAACCCATTTTCTTCATCCCTACCATACAACTAACAATTAATTACCACAAAACCAAAGAGTAAAGCTACTGTTGACGTCAATAGTTGTCGATCATCCCCAACAGAGGTCTCTCATCTTTTTGTTATCTTCCTAAATCCTAAATTTTGAAATAAATTTGTTTATTGCTTCTATGTGATTTAAAATCTAAAAAAAAAAACTAAAAAGCGTTTGTTAGAAAAAGTGATAGTTAAGCCTAAGTTCAAATTAAATATAGATAAATTTCTTTAATTATTGTATTAGATAAAGGTATTATAGGTAATTCTAATGGAAGTTCATCCGATCCCCGGCGATGGTAATTGCCTTTTCAATGCCGTGATGCATCAGCTGCAACTGGAAAAAATTAGTTCGTACGGATCATCTAATGAATTAAGATCTGAAATTGTGAACTTTATTAGTGAGCATATCTTGATGCTTATTTACCAACATTGTTGGATTCCACCCGTATAATTTACGGAGCAGACCTGAATATAAATCCAACCGAAAGTGGATTAATACAAAGATATAGTTTTTAATATTTCCTTCCTTTTTTCCCATCTTATTTGTTAAAATTTCTTATATAGTATGTGCCTTAAATAATAACTTAACGTAGTTAAATATAAGTTTCAATTAAAGGTTGCGATTTGTTCCAGATATTTGTCGGATCTTCGAACTGATGGCTTCTGGGGTGGGGTTGAGTGTATTTCCGCTATTTCAAAATTAAATATCAAAATTAATTGTTAATTGTCACTACTCTTCTGTCAATAATAATTCAATGCTCCAAATATCGCGATATAGATAAGTTTGGCGATTTCAACGCGTATCTGCGTTATAACAATTCTTGGGATATTGGTAGTACCAATTCAACCTATTTCACGAACCGTTCTCCCGCCTCTTCCCATCCCTTGCTTGCCACTGGCCAAGGTGCCATGACCGTATCCGTTGCCGGATTTATGCCCATTCAGACGGTTACACCAACCGATATAATTTCCACCACATTTATATACAAAATACCACTTGAAACATTCAAACAGTTACGTTAAAATTAGCCGTTCGTTCGACTACCATCAGGGTTACTGGCACGGATGTTCTAACTTGAGATACGATAAACGTCACCACACGATTAGCCATAGCTTTATTTTACTCAAGGGGATTAGGCCTTATTTAATTGGGGATAGCCCTATACCAAAACAGCATTGGAGCCTACCTCTTGGGTAATGGTGGAAAAGTCGAGTCTCCCGATACTAACCGTATGACCTATCCTACTTCTCATCACCTCCTAAATATATATATATATATATATATATATATATATATATATATATATATATATATATATATATATATATATATATATATATATATATATATACATATATATCGCACTATCCATTCAAAATGACTACAAGTACTAGTTAGTGCATTTTTGAATTATTGCATTTTTGAGCACCATCAATATTCAAGCATCCATGGAAAAAACTAATTTTATAGAAGAGTCCCTCCTGCTTAGTTTACAAGCTATACCACAAGTACACTATCTTCATATTTTATTTAGATTCCGATCAAAAGAATGATATGTTCACATAGAACATACGTGAAAACAAATACAATATATATATATATATATATATATATATATATATATATATATATATATATATATATATATATATATATATATATATATATATATATATATATATATATATATATATATATATATATATATATATATATATATATATATATATATATATATATATCTATATATATATTTTCATTATAAATCAAACTTATAATACCATAAGGGAAATTGCTGCAGATTTGCGTATGGAGATATGGCAGTTTATCGCAGTTCGGTTATATTAACTAGATGGCACAAAAAATGTAAATAAATCTTTAAAAAAAAGACAAATGAAATAAACAAAACCAAATTGACAATACCCGGCTGAAATAACTTGGAAATAATAGGTAACATAATAATTCTTGTTTAAAACGTTTGGTGCGCCATCTGCAGGATATAACTTTATTTATTTGTATAGCTTACTATGGAAATTTGCAGTAATCTCCCCTATAGTATTATAAATCATTTGTGATAAATTATTAAAAAATATCATTAAAAAAATGAGTAACATAACTCATCCACAATTTTACGTTTTACGTATTCCAATTCGTCTTCTTTACGATTTTTTTTCATTTTATTTTGTACGTGGGTTGGTATTGCAGTTGATATATTTTTCGTTCCATAAAATATAAAATATGGTGGTGAATATGATGGTTTGCGTCTCTGCTGTTATACGCAATAGTGTATGTATTCTGTATGTGTCTTTTCTTGTTGTTGTTGTTGGTTTTTCCCTTATAATTCAATTATTTTGCTGTTATTTCACCCATATATGCAATTAAATTTCTTATTTAACATTTTATATTTCGACACTACACCTTTCTTTTAACACCAACCACACTGGTTTAAACTGTTTAGCACTATTAAAATAAATTATTTTATATTGAAGATCAAAAACGCACATCTGATCGATATGACAGTTTTAATCATGCCCCTGAAATTGTTTATAATTTTGACATGAATAAAAATGAACAATTTAAATAATTTTTGGATTATTTTAGCCAGTTACGTTTTCCGAGCTCTTAAGTAAGCAATAGTTTTGGGTGCCTTTTTTATAATTTTTTTTACAGATAGGGAAACAACAAATTACCGAACGAAAGCAACCATGAAACCGGCTTTAGTATCATCTATTTTGTCTATATGCTAATAAAATGATTTGACCGATATAATATCGTGCATTTATCGGTTACGTGAACTGAGGAACGACGACCTTAATCGAAAAGGAAATTCAGCCTAAATAATAATACTTTAACCTAAACTATAGAAATAAGTTAGTTTCTGAATATACAAAATTGTATGAATGACGACGGTTTTTGTATTCATTTCGCAATTGAAAGAGGTTTCAATTTCAAAATAATCGATTATTTAACTATTTTTAGGCCGAAATTCCTAAATAATGTTTAGGCCTAACTTCAATTTTAACCGAGCAAATAGCGCAGTGGTTAAAGCTATAAACCGGCTATATAATAATTTTAGATTTTTTAAATGTTGAAAAATGTTTAATTTAAAAAAAATAACGAAACACATTTCTTGCTTATAGATGGTCGAACGGCCGTAAGTGTTGAAATGAATTATTTGTCGAATTGTACTTGCCTTTCAAAATATTCACTATCTGACTTTAGCAAAATTTCAAAATATTTCACCAAAAAAATAAAAGTTTTTTTAAACTCTTAGAGAACAAACAACATTTATTTACAGAAATAAATATTTTCCAATTCACGAGGTTCTTACTCGTATCTTCAGACTCTTATGGTATTTCTTTGGTCATAAAATTTGAGAAATTTTTAGATTCAGGGAATATTTGGAAGTGTTGAAGGCAATTCATTTTGATAAATTTAATCGGTCTAGTGTAGACTATATAGTGACTTTTGAGGAAACATTGATGAAAAACACAATTTAAAAACAAGAAAATGATTTAATTTTTATTTTTCATTACTTTAATTTATAATATTTAAGTAACACAAAAATATAATTTAGAGTTTACAAATTTATTTAATTTTATAAAACAAGATTTAATTTGTACACAGCCACAATTGCATCAAATTAAATACTAATGTTTGGTGCGCTGATGCCGGCTCACATCCCTTTGAGACCCATTTTTCATGACTCCAACTTATGTTTCCTCCAGAGGTACCACCTGTTTCAAACTTATTTGCGACGTTCACGGGTTTCTGGCTCCAAATAATCCAACAAATTAATGGTGTGTGGATAAGATGAGGGATTTTGATTTGACATAGGATAGGTAAAAATCATTCAACCAACTTTTCGAAAGCCAGTGTAGAGTGTTTGACAAATTTTAACGTAAACGTAACGAATCGTCGTATGTTTGCCTCGTAACTATGTAAGGGGTTAGAAGTAATATTTATCAGATTAATATACATCCTATATATAACCTTATTATAATTTTATTACAATATAATTTTTAAATACTCATTTTTACATACATTCTTTTATTTGTTGCGTAACTGTAAGAGATTAGATACAAATCATATCCTGATAACGTAAATTACAAATTTAATCTTGACACAGGCTTTATATTACTCTTCTTGATCGTGTCGTCGTTTCTCTAGTACCACTGTATTTTCTGCAATCGTCAATTTCCGTTCTAGCTTGTCTTGTTTGTTTTGTAGGGAGTGTGGTATAAGTTCCGTTTTCGGTGTAATATGCGCTGAAGTCCTATAGCTAAGTGATGTTTGCAAACTTCTTAAACTCGCGTGATGAGTATTGGGGACCGTTGTCTAGTTTTTCGAAGTCTAGATACCCTGAGTGGCTATCTAATCTACTATCACTAGATACTCTTGAGAGCCGAATGTAAATATATCTGTTGCAACTCTTTGCCATGGATATTCCGCAATTTGCTTTCTTAATATTCTTTTACATTCCTCCTTTGTGTTTTTTGGCATATTCAGTTAGGTTTTGGTTAGGCTTTTCCAATAGTTGCCTTATCCTATTTAAGGTACTTGTAATTCCTAGGTGACCCGTATGTGCAATCTTTATTATTTTACCTACCTGTAGATTTGGCACTACTATTTTGTCGGCTTTGAAAAATATGCCTTCATATGCATGCAAGTTCATCCTTGAAGTTACCAAAATGTTTAATATCTTGCGGGATTTCTTATTCCTTTTCTGGCCATCCTTTTATTATATACGTAAATTACTTGAATGAGATCTTTATCTGCATTACTATCTTCTTTCATTTTGTTTTGTGCATCCTGTGACATAGGGAGAATTATTTGAATTTCTAATTCCTCCTCGTCTGTGTTATCGATTTGTTATGCAATCTCTGATTAATACATCGGCGATTGGTATTTCAGTACCTTTTTTGTACACGACTGTTGGTGCATATCGTAACACATATCGTAATGGCGCTGTAATTTTAGAAGCGTTTGGAATGAATTTGGCTACGTATGTGGCCAGTGCTGTAGAATTGGAATTGTTTCATTTAAATTCTCCAATCGTCCGCGATGTTTTCCGATATGGTCAATTGTTTCGGTGGTGGAAGATATTCTGCCATTTTGTTTTCACGTTTTTTTCGAAAATTTATTTATTTTGTTTTTCAAAACAAGAAAACCATTAAGGCTTTTTAATACAAAGAGAAAAAGCCCATTTGAACAGCTGTTTTGATTATAGTGTTAACGCCGTGGCCATCTCACATTAAATTATGAACTTTCAGCAAAACTCCAGTCAACAACAAATAGAAATTCATACCATTCATTTTAACAGATGCTGATACCGTGTAATATAATTCCAATAATCCTATTTAGTTGATGATGTACGAGTTGTCTCCTGATCTGATGATCTGTACCTGAAAAACAAAACAAGAATTTAATTAAGACGTATAGGTAATAAAACAATAGTATACTATTATGTATCTTATAACATCGTGTGGCCAAGTTAGTTAAACTCTCAAAAGAAAAACAAATTAGTCAGTTTATAGTAAATTTAATTTATTGAGTGCACATTACCTTTTGTATCGAAAAATTATGTGTACATATTGTTTATTTATCATTCTGCAAAATTTGTATTGTAACATTTAAGGCTCTACTTTACTCAATTTGCGAAAACATGTATCTTACAAATTGTTTTATGGTCACATAAACTGAGGCATTGGTTTAATTTTTTTTTTATAGCAAACTTAAATTTATTCGCAAGCGAGTAACACACGCTTTTTTTTTAAATTCGCTATAGTTTTCTCGTAATTGCGTATCAAAGTTGATGAATTGTTGACAAAAACCATTCTCTCACCAACCAAAATTATCAATATTTTTCCACTAATCTGTAAAAGCTTTATATATGGGGTGAAAAATACGTGAACTCACAAATTCACTATATGGAGCCGTAAGTCATGTTTTAATTTTATGGTTTTTATGTTTTCAATGCATAGCCTTGATTAAAAAAAAAATTTAAGAATACTTAATTTTTTTTTATTGTTGTTGTTGTTAAAAATACAGGGTGTCAAATTTTGAGAAAAATGATAATCATGATGTTGTATTTGTGGCAATAAAAAGAAAACTAATTGTCCGATAATTATAATTATTTTGGGCTCATTTTAAAGATAAATTAATAACAATTAATAAAAAAATATAAAATTAGTATGTTGTTTAATTTCTTCTTCTTTAAATTTCCCGCCAAAATGTTCTTTTTCAATTTTCTCAAAAACCTATTTTTTTTTTTTTTTTTTTTTTTTTTAAAGATTTTACAACATATTAAAACACTAGACCTCCGTTATTTTTTGTATTCTTGCAAAATACGTTTTAGTAAGAGCATTATTTCATTTTTATATGGAAAAACTATATTTGAATAGATATGTATATCTCATTGTTTTGGAATTACATATTTACAAAAAAGACAGTTCAGTTAAATTATTAGTATTTATTTATTTTCAAACCCAAAGATAATTTTACTTTATTGTTTAAAATTCAATCTTATTCTAATTAAAAATCACAATTTAAATTTAAGATAATCATCAGATTTAGAATATTTTTTACAATTCAAATAGCCATCCTCTGTTGGAATGAATGCGTGAAAACCGTGAGTTCCTTTTACTGTTTTTAAATTTTCAAACCTAGTTGCAAGTTTTATTTGCTTTGATTTATGTTCTGCGTCTGAACAAAATCCAAAATTGATATCTGTTTTCAACGTTTTAGCCCATTTAAATAATTCATCTGCATTGGTTATTGTACTGCCGTATTCCATTGTGAAACTAGCTCTGGATGCCATTCTTTTGATGGTACCCCCTACTCCATCACATGGACCTTTTCCATGAGCTGTTGCATGAAAATGCCATTCGCAGTCAACTCCAAAATCCTCTTTGTGTTTTAGGATGTTCTTAAAATTTTTCTTATTTTTATAATGCGTGACTGCACCATCGGTAATATAATAAATTTTAGATGAACTGGATATTTTAGTTTTCAAAAACTGCATTAATTTCTCAATAAATAAGTGAACCGATCCAGTATCGTGGTGAAGACAATCCGATATTATAACGAAGGTGTGGTGATGTAATTTGCCTTCTAAATTTTGGTAAATTACAAATGGATGAATAGTCGCTTGTTTATTATTCCAATGAAAACCTTGTGCGGCATTTTGCATTATAAATGCATAATTTTCTGCAAAATCACATAAAACTATCACCTCGGTAGACTTCAGCGCCAATTTTTTATTTTTTAAGAAACTGGACTGCTGAAGTGAAATGAAGTAATGAGGCAACAGATTCTTCATCTTATTTATGAAATAATCCAGAAATACATCTAACGGTTGTGAAAAAGTTTACAAATTGCATCTGTCGGTAGAAACCTACTGATTAAACTTTAACTCAGCATCCTCGCAGCCATGCTCCAGAAATGCATTTTTCAAATATTGTTATCCAGTCCTGGGCAGCTTTCGCATTCTAGAAGGTAACATGTTGGTGTAGGCTCAACACATAATATAGATGAAATACAATCCCGGTAGTCTGCTATCTTTCCGTTGGTAAAAGTTTCCATTTTGGTACCATAAATAATTAATTTGACATTTTGATGTATGGTACACACGCAGACTGTATGCGTTCCACTACTACCTGGTTGTACACAGTATTTAGGACGAAGTAGTGAAAATTACTAGTTAAAATTAACTTATTCGCTTTCCTACTTTAGTTGCTGGACGACTTAGTGGACCGTTCTTGTCCCGTAGATCTTTAGCTGTTCGGACCATATGTTGCGTTGCGTTGAACTCGCTCTGAATTTCTTGCATGGTTAATGATTTTGGCAATATAGTAAGTAACTGAATCTTATCACTGGTTTTCTCCAGTTCTTGGAATTTGGTTTTTAGGTCACCAATCAATTCATCATATAGTTTAATCTTCCTTTGGTCATCGGTTGACTGATTAAAAAGCGGCACGATTCCCGAAACCAAAGATGTTGATAATGTCATTGAAGTTAAACCGATTAATTTTTGCTGCTGCTGTTTTGGCCTGACTTCCAATGTACTCGGATATATAGGAGACTTCCCAATAACGGGTAACACCTCATTTATTTTTTCCAAAACAGCTATATTTTTTAAATAACACGCTTCACTATCACTACTATCATCGTCATCGGCTATTTGCGGTGTTATAGGTGATGTTGCTGATGGTCCCGCAACTGGTGACAATTCTGGTTCTATTTTTCGTCGTTTGCAGGTTAGATTTATATAGCACGTTGAACAGAGATACAATTTATCTTGATTCTCAACCGATTGTGGCATAAATTGCTTAACATAATCCGTAACTGGTTTTAGTTTACTCGAACACTTTGAGTCGCGAAATGGTTTACAACACTTTCGAAATTTATCCATTATCAAATTTAATGCACTAGTACTTATTTATCAGTCACTTTAACACACTGTTTTTTTTACAAATTTTAAAAAATGTTGCTCTTTATTTAAATGTTGTTTACAAATAATCACAATGTCAACTAATCAAAATTTTAAATTTTAACTGTTATTTATATCGACAATATTTTTTTTTTGTTTTCAAATGAATTACTCATCGTTTAACAGGTACACCTGTCAAGTAAAAATAATCAACCCCCCAATAAAAAAGGAAAAAAAACATTTTATTTAGTCTTATAAAATAATCTAAGAAACAAAAGGGATTTATGGTACTATGGTTAACCAATTTTCAAACGATATAAACCAGGGGGTGGCACCTTCCAATTCGGTGACTCATACTTAAATGTGACGCTAAATTGAATATTATTAATAAATAAAACAAAAAAATTAAACAGTAGCAAAACACTGAAATATCTATTCAAATATAGTTTTTCCATTTAAAAATGAAATAATGCTCTTACTAAAACAGATTTTGCAAGAATATCAAAAATAACGGAGGTCTAGTGTTTTAATATGTTGTAAAATATTAGTTGCCAAATTTAAAAAAAAAAAAAAAAAAAAAAAAAAAATAGGTTTTTGAGAAAATTGAAAAAGAACATTTTGGCGGGAAATTTAAAGAAGAAGAAATTAAACAACATACTAATTTTATATTTTTTTATTAATTGTTATTAATTTATCTTTAAAATGAGCCCAAAATTATAATTATCGGACAATTAGTTTTCTTTTTATTGCCATAAATACAACATCATGATTATCATTTTTCTCAAAATTTGACACCCTGTATTTTTAACAACAACAACAATAAAAAAAAATTAAGTATTCTTAAATTTTTTTTTTAATCAAGGCTATGCATTGAAAACATAAAAATCATAAAATTCAAATATGACTTACAAAAATTTGTGATTTCACGTATTTTTCACCATGGGTACGTTCAGGAAGATATTAGTCGTGTTTTTTAATACAAAAATTTTCTTATTGGAATCAAGTTCTGGATAAGAATTTTCTCATTTTTTCAGTAAAATCCAAATGAATTTAATTTTTTATCAATAAATAAGATACATTTAATGTTAAACTACACATTTTACTTATTTTAAATAAAAAACTTTTATTTTTGATTTTATAGTTTAATTCTTCCTTATGGTGACAATTTTGATTTTTGATTTTTTCGGTAAATCGATTTCGACTTGCGTCTTCCTCAGTACCTTGTTAACTATTCTAACTATCAACTAGAATAGTTAACAAGGTACTGAGGAAGACGCAAGTCGAAATCGATTTACCGAAAAAATCAAAAATAAAAATTGTCACCATAAGGAAGAATTAAACTATAAAATCAAAAATAAAAGTTTTTTATTTAAAATAAGTTATATAGTGACAAAAGATTACACAAAAACATTAAAATGAATAACATTCATTTAAACTCAATTACACATTTTAATTCTATATTAAAGAAATAAAATCAAATTTAACTTTATTTTTCAATGTTCTGGATAAAACATTGGTTTTTTCAAGTTCGCGATAAATTCATAGTATAGGAACTCGAAAAAAAGGGAAATTTTAAAAGGAAATATTTTTCATTGTTTTATGCTTGATACCTGTATAATTTCACAATATACGTCAAAAAATATAGTTAGAAGTTGAAATTTATTCAAATAAATAGAACATAAATTAAATATATTGGTTCAACTAAATAAAATTGCCCAGTATTAATCCCGATGTTCTTATAGAACTTGAAGTTCTGTTAATAAAAAACGCAGCAATTATCTAGCGATTAACATACGTTTTTATAAAAATTCGTTCTAATAAGCGAGAAAATTGAAAATTTAATTAAAAACTATTTTATATCGATAAGCTGATAAATAAATTTATTGAAAAAAATGTATCTTCGATGTAAAAATGGTTTAGGAATCAACTAAATATCGTATCTTTTTAGTTCATCCCTTTTTAATTAGATGTCATTTTTAGTGGCAAAAAAACAATATTTTCATGGAATATTTTGTAATTTTCAATAGCGGAGATTTACACTATTTCAAATTTTATTTTAGACGCATTTTTTTGGCATTTAAATATCGACATCAATTTGATTTTTGTTCTAGGTAAAGTAGAGGCTTAACCACTGAACCTAAAATAATTGCATGCAGGTAAGGTAGATGGCATAATTGAATGGAAATTTTACAATTCACGCAGTTGGTAACGATTAACAAATTATAGTTGTTGTTGTTTTCACGATAGCGTGATTAGCCAAATTAAATCGAAAAGTTGAAGAAAGCAGTCCCAGAAGAATTATACAGCTGAGTTGCAGAAAAGAAGTCGGGGGGAATAATCATCATAAATATTTTGTTGTGAAAATTAAGTGTTTTATTCATTTTATTGTGGTGAGGAAATTTGGCAAGTTCTTCCATATTGTGGTAAAGAAAGGAAGATTCGCAAACACTATACGGCGTTAATCTAACATCCGTATTCATATAGTATCGTTCGATCAAAATTCAAAATTATTGTGACCACTATTACGAGAGACTACTTTCTTTACTAATTATCAACTAACGATATAGATATGGTATATCGTTGAAAATGTATTTACAATTTTTACCAGCTTTATATCTACAGTCAGAACATAATATTTTAGTTTACTATAATCACTCTAGCATAAAAATAAAAATAAATTTCGCTTGCCTTTTTATAATCCATATAATTAAAGTAGAAGCTCAAATTATGTGAACAAAAAAACTATTTTTATATAAAATCCGTATATAACGAGTATATATGTATGTATATATACTTATCTTAAACTTCGCAAGAATTTTACCTTTAAAATAAAAAAGTTTTCAAAAAGATTTGAGCATCATCATGTAATTAGCAAATTAGTAATTCATACTTATCGCTAGTATCAGGTACGATACAATATCATTAAATTTAAATAATAATAGCAGCAGCTAACTAACACCTTATATACTGAGAAAAATTAACACCTGCGTTTAAATCTTGTTCTGTAACAAGATTATATACAAATTTTATTTAAGATAATTGTTATGTTTGTAATTTATTTGGTGTGAAATAATGAAGAAGATTTTAAAAAATTTGCAAAAATTGTTGATTTACTCGTACTGGGATATCATTCATATATACGTACATATACTTCTAGTAGAAAGATAGTGCTTATCTAACTTTAATTTTGCTCTATTTTTTATTATTTTTTTTTTTTTGCAGACAAGGTCGTTAACAGTATTCATCGCTGTATTAATATGGATCATAGCAATAATATTTGCAACACCAGCTGCGGTTATATCAGACGCCGTGCCAAGAATACTAAATAATATAACAAATCATACGATTTTTTATTGCACCCCATTTGGGGCCGAAGACGAAGATGATAATTACAAAAAGTATGTTTAGCAATTTAATAAAATTTAATTAAATTAGTTAATTACAGCTAAATTATTTTATTTCGCACGCAGATATAATGTTATAACAAAAGCCATAATTTATTACCTATTCCCGTTAACAATAATTGGTGTTTTATATTTACTAATGGCCCGGCGATTACATTTGAGCGCTAAAGAAATGCCCGGTGAGGTGGCTGGGAATCAAAGTCGATCACAGGCACGAGCAAGGAAACATGTTGCCCGTATGGTCATAACATTTGTAATAGGTATGTAAAGAAATATAGAAATAGATGTTGATTTTTTTATTTAAAGCAAATCAATGTGCGAAAAGTAATTTAGACTTTATAGGATGTGATGATGATTCCAAAATATAATACTAAACGCAAACAACATCGAAATTACAGATTTCTCTATATATACGGACATGTTAAACTCCTTTGGGACACAAAAATTGAGTATAATAGGACACGAACAAAGTTTTTCATTTTCTAGGAAATCGACCTGTTATTTGTATTTTGTGTGTACATATGCACAAATTTGCTTGTCTGATTCCATCATGAATGGAAAGAAAATTATACGCACCAATGGGATATAAAATGCTCACCGTAAGCCCCTAACCCATTTTTCTTACAAAATTTGATTTTTTCTTTTGTTTGGTGACAAATATATTTTGCGATATATTTACTACCTGATACATCCTTGCATGAACTAAAGAGTAAAAAACTATAGTGGTTTCAAAGTAAAATTTTGTAAAAAACAATTTTTTAAAATTCTGCAAATAGTCTCAATTTTCCTTTTAAATGAAGTTTAACCCATATCATTCAGAAACAACAAAAACTGTTCTACTTCACTACCTTGAGGGACGCCATAGTTTTCTAGACGACAGATGCTTGTTTTAGTTTTATCCTTTTGTGTGAAGTAGGACGAACTCGGACGAATAAATTTTGTTTTTTGGATGTCAAGCTCATGGAAAATAAAAATTACAAATCAGAAATAACGAGCGATCACGAGCTCTAAATATTAGTTTTAATTTTTAACAGATTTTTAATTTAGCCAATCAAAAACTTTGTCGTAACAAAATTAAAATCTAAACCTAGTCCAACTAACTCCAACCATTTTATTTAATACCTTATACCACAATATTGACGATTGCAAAAGTAAGATAAGCTCCAATCGTAAAAAAGTTTACGATTTATGGTACGGAGGGCAATGTGTATGTGTTACTATTGAATAGGTAGTCGACGAATTTTGGTTCATTTTTAGATTGTTGTTTCTATAATGGTTGTGGTAGAGATTGGAATTGGTTTATTACTTTATTATTCTTGTAAACAAAGACACAGCAATAACAATAACAACAACAGAAGTTTAGTGTCAAGGACATATATACATATGTGAATGGGTATTGATTGTCTTATTGTAGTATTACGATTCCTCAACATATCTAGGGATTTTTTCTGATTATAGTAATACAATAGCTGGTCCCCCTCAGAATCCTTGGGACCGGCTTCTGACGAGGATGGATTTTCCTGAAAATCAGGTCTACCACTTGGGGTAATTGTTTCCACATTCGTTGTGTCCATTGCATCTTAATTTATAGTGCATTGCACTCGCATTTAGTATTTAGCCAATGTTTAAAATCGTTGCCCAGGTGTTACCACGTGGAGGTTTACTAAACACAATTGGTGATTTGGATTTCCACATAGTAACAACGTGGGAATATAGACCATTAAGCCATGGTTATATACAGTCAACGCCTACCCTATTGAAACACACCCGTCACCCGGAGTCCAACTGAAGCTGAAAACTTTTCAAGCGGATCAAGTATTTCTTTCACGCCGTTGCTATTCAGTCCAATCACGCATATGTCATCTGCATATGCAAGCACCTGATTGGACTGGCAATATAAGATGTTGCGCTGAGGTGTCCCAGTTTGACGAAGATGTACTCCAACATGAGATTAAAGAGTAACGGGGACAGAGCATCTCCATCTGACTGTATTATAGATATGATAAATAATATTTCACGTCGTGGTAAATTTACAGCAATTCAGCAACTGCTATGGAACGTATTTTGCCAATCTGCGTTACACACGCATCTCCTTTTTACTTTTGCAAATTGCGGTGTCACCGGAAAATATCCAAATATGTATTACTAATTAAAAGTAAATGCTGACATTAATGAAAATTTAAAATAATAATGACCCTAAATCGCATTGACGATCTAAATAATTTTGAGTTAATTCATAGCCCTTTCCACGAAAACAGTAAATTTTTAGCATTTATTGATTTATGAATTTACTGATTTCTAAATTATCAAAGTTTTTTATTCTTGAATATTTAAATTTATAAATTTCTAGTTTTTGAATTTTTGGATTACTGAATCACAAAATGATTTTCTAAATTTCTGAATCTCAGAATAAATACTTTGAATGTTTTAAATTTGTAAACAAAAATTAGTTTAGAAATTCCGGATTAAAATTTATAATATTTCCGAGATTTAGAAACAACATGGAAACGTTTTTAGAATGGACCAAAAATTAGAATTGTTTATACAGACAAAAAAGTTAATTACTCCAATATTTAACTCTACCAGCTAATCCCTATAATTCCAATTCAAGTAACAAGATTAAATAAATTGAACTGTATGTGTATGTAATACTCGATAACAGTAATTTGTCAAAGATATACATACATTGGTATTCAATCAACTCAAATTTGTAACCATAAAATCCACCAACAAATTATATCTTTCATCACATTACATAAAAGGAGATTTGCTATATATACATATCATCAATTGTACATCGATAAATCATGGGATTGGATAACACTAATCCTATATACAATTTACAGAAACATGATTTCAGAATGTATTATGCAATAACGTAGGATAGACATGTGCTAATCATAAAAAAAATACTCAAAGCGACATGAATTTCATTTTTACTATACAGTATAAGGACACATACGTACATTATTACAACAACAATGAAATGTTAATAATCCTATCGTTGCTAAATAGGAAAACTACATGTTTGATGTACCTTCAGCAATATCGTAAAAATAGTTATTTATATAGCATCTCAAAACTATCTTTTTTGTCGTTTCAGTGTTTATTATATGCTTCCTTCCACATCACATATTTCAACTGTGGTTCCATTTGAATCCTAATTCGCATGAAGAATTTGATTACTTTTGGCATACATTCCGTATACTCGGATTCTGTTTGAGGTAAAAAAAACATAAATTAATACATTCGCTATATGCGATAGTGTTATAGTTTCAAAGTTATAATAACTAATATTTTATTTTTTTAATTAATTTTAATCCAGTTTTTTAAATTCATGCGTCAATCCGGTCGCATTGTACTGTGTCTCCGGTGTATTTCGACAACATTTCCATCACTATTTATGTTGTCGCCAAGCAACACCGGTAAGTCGTATCAGTTTATCATCGGCCGCGCACACCTGTAACACAACATTTACATCAACAATACGAAAAACAAATCATTTCAATCATGAAAATGATTCAGTTCAATCGTCACTCCATTCAACGAATATAATTTATTCGATTGAAAAAAGATAGTGGCTATAGAAAATTTGTCACGCCAATACCTAAAATTTAAAGACACTGCATATAAAATAATTATAATAAAAAATTCTAATCAAAACAAAAGTATATTAATTATATTTATAAATATTGTAATTTTAAATTTATCATAATTTTTAAGGATATTAAAATAAACTTTGGTGGTGTACTGTAAACTAAACTATATATGTAAACAAAACTAAATTTTATTGAAAACTACTCTACTCATACAGTTTTCTTTTATTCTAAACCAAACAACATTTTGCCGAATATTTGTATTAAGACAATCTTATTTTTCTTATTAGCCTAACGAATATATCAAAATTCATTATTAATAGAACGCAAGTTGTTTACAGTACAGAAATTAGATATTTAAGTCAATACAATTATTGTAATTTAACGTAATGACAAAAACTATGTATATTTGATATTCAAATTATAAAAATAAAATTACATATAGAACCGAAATAAAATTGTATTTTCATTAATCACGATTGCACACATCTAGCGAAAAGAGAAACAGATGCATTATATAACGGATACAAGGTAAGTCCAGTAACTTTTAAATAACGAATTCTCACAAATTTTTTATTTTTTTTCCCTTGTCTCCAATTTAGGAGTATAGGGCGTCCACTAGGCTAGACCATCTAACTCTCTTGGGGGCTATTGCTTTCACCTTTTCCCATATTTTACCGAGTTCATTCGCCTCGGTTAGCATCGTTCTTTTCCAGGTTATAGCTGGTCTTCCCACTTTACGTTTTCCTTGTGGATTCCACTACAATGATATCCGTGATATGTCATTCGGATTTTTCCTCAATGTGTGCCCAATCAATCTTCACTTGTGCTTTCTTATTTCGGTCTCAATGTTTGTTTGCCGCAGAAGTTCTATGTCACTGATAGTGTTCGCCCAGAAAGTATTTTATCACTCTTCTCAGGTAATTGTTCGCAAACGCCTGGAGTAAATTTATGATCTTCTGTGTGCGTTTCCATGTTTCACACCCATACACATCAGTACTGATTTTACACATACATTAAACATTCGTATCTTCGTGTTCCTTGACAGGACGGACGCATTCCAGATCTTATTGAGCATGTTGAAAGTAATTTCTTGCTCTCTTTATGCGTTGACTGATGTCTTCTTCAGTGCCCCCTGTTTTTGCTACGGTCCAACCAAGGTAGACGAATTTTTCAACCTCTTCAATTGGTGTGATGGTGAGTTTTGTTCAGTCTCATGGCATTTGTTTTACTGATGTTGATTTTGAGACCTACTTCATGGGCTAGGTCTAATAGCTTCTGTATTTTTGGCTGTATGTCGGTATACTTGTGTGATAAGACATATATCATCTGCGTAGTCTGGATCATTGAGCCGTTTTAGTGGTCCCCATTGGATACCATTTCGTCTTGTATTGTCAAATTTGCATATTACGCTGTTCAGTACTATCAGGAACAGTAGTGGAGATAGTATGCATCCTTGTCTTACACCTCGTGGGTGGAAGTATTTGTCATTTGTGTTGAACCTTGTTTCCGGTATTCCGATAGATTTCTTGTATTAGTTCAATTATTTATATTTCAGCTGGTATCTTGTCTGTGCCAGCGGCCTTATTTTTCTTTAGTTTCATGGGTAGCAAATCTAACTTCCTGCTCGGTTGGTGGATGGGTGTTGATAGTTTCATTATAATTGCCATCTGAGACTGTAATTTACTGTAATTTTCCTCGCTATCTACGCAGTTGTCCTCAAAGTATTCTTTCCATTTATTTAGTTGCCGGTGATGGTTAAGGTTTGACCAGATAGATTTTTTATGGGTGAAATTTTCGTGTATTTTCTGGTGACCCTTGTTACACATTGATGTAGTGTGTGCGGTTTGACTTTGAAAGTTGTTAAAGGGTTAAAGAGAAATCAATGATAGTTTATTTCATTGTAAAGAGGATGCCATTAACATTAGAGAACGATATCAGCCAAATGGCCGCCACGGCTATGCTTGCAGAATCATATCCTTTTCAAGAAATTTTCCATGTTTTGAATCGATTGTGCATAGACCTTATCTTTCATGCGGCCCCACAGAAAAAAGTGTAAAAGTGTTAAATCACAAGATCTTGGTGGCCAATTGTGATCAACTATTCGAGAAATGACACAGTCAGAAAATTTTTCTTGCAAAATTGCGATTGTTTTGTTGCTTGTGGCACGTAGCGCCGTTTTGCTGTAAATAAACGTCGTCCACATCAATATCTTCCAATTCCGGCCATAAAAAATCATTAATCATAGCTCGGTAGCGCAATCCATTCACCGTAACAGCTGCACCATCCTCATTTTCGAAAAAGTAAGGTCCCATCCACCGCCAGCCCCAAACAGTGACTCGTTGAGGACTGAGAGGCTTTTCCACAACCATTCTTGAATTTTCTAAGCCCCAAATGCGACAATTCTGCTTATTAACGTAGCCTCCGAGGTAAAAATGGGCCTCATCACTCAAGATGATTTATCGATGAAAATCCGAATCATTTTGATGAATTTGAAGGACCCAAGCGATGATACGACGTTTATGGTGAACGACCGGCTTGAGTTCTTGTGTTAACTGAACTTTAAAAGCCTTAAGACTTAAGTCTTTATGCAATATACGGTGTAATGTCGTTTGTGGAATGTCTAATTCCAAAGATCGGCGAGGAATCGACAAATCTGGGTTTTCTTCAACACTACAGGCTACAGCAGCAATATTCAATTTCAGTTGTTCTTGAGCGACGCACAAGGTTTCGATTCTTCACATCACTAACTTGTCCCAACAGCTCAAATGTTTCCACCAGTTTCACTATTGCTGGCCGAGAAGGTGCTTCACGACGACCAAAAAGTGCATTAGTTTTGCGACTTGTGACTGCAAAATTTTCACCATTTTTATAGTGAATTTTAACTATTTCACTGCGTTGTTGAAGTGTGTATCGTACCATTTTTAGTAATGGCGTAGTTTTTACTTGTCAAATGTCAAAAGATGACAGCTTCAAAATTGGCAGCTGCCCAAATAGCAGGCTATTCAAAATGAAACCTCTTATTGGAAAACCCTATATTATTACCAGTTAGTGGTCCTCTGTGTACATCTGCGCCTTGCATTATTCTGACGTGATGTCCAAGTGTATGTGTATTTCTTTATGTGGGAATTTGCTGCCTCCTATGAATTTTGTGTCTGTTTGCCTCCTATATGGTTTTTGACACAACAGTAGATGAGTCTATCACCATTGTTGTTTCGTGTACCACCAATTTACTCATGTTGACGTCTTGCCTGTGTTATCGGTTCCAATTTTAGCATTGAAATCTCCTTGGAGAATTTTGATGTCGTATCGGTGTGCACACTGTTATCGTGACTGATAAGAGAACCCAAATATTTGAACCTCCTCACTCCCTCAAACGTGTGGTGGCCACTACTAAAATCTGGTGTGCCATTGTCCCTAAAACCAGAGATCAGGTATTTCGTTTTGGACTCATTGATCTGAAGTCCAACTGAAGCTGAAAACTCTACAAGCGGATCAAGTATTTCTTTCACTCCGTTGCTATTAAGTCCAATCACGCATATGTCATCTGCCGATGCAACCACCTGATTGGACTGGCGATATAAGATGTTGTACTGTTCAGTTTTACGAAAGATGTATGTACTCCAACATGAGATTAAAGAGTATCGGGGACAGAGCATCTCCCTGCCGAACTGAAATTTTGTTGGCATTCCTAGGTATTCCAGGGCAAACCACAAACTCTCTCAATTGATCGAGTCCCAGGGCAGACCACAAACTCTCTCAATTGATCGAGTCATAGGCCTGCCGGAAATCTAGGAACACCAGGATAGAATCACTCGCAGCGAAAAGACCTGGTCAGTGACTGATCGATTCGGACGAAATCCTCCTTGATATTCACCAACCAAGTTCTTCAGTGGAGGAGTGATTCTATCCAATACAATGTATGACAGTAACTTGTAGGCTGTGCAAAGGAGAGCTATACCGCGATAATTCTCACACTTCAAGCGGTTCATTAAATTTTTTAAATAATTTTATGTTGTGCGGACAAATTAAATTTTAAATTTGTTTTGTATTTTTGTGTGATAAGCAAAAAAAAGATATTTTTATTTTAATCAAAAATTGTGACAAACTGTTACGCTTATATGAGTAATAATGTGGTTTAATATTAAACAAAACCGCGTGTCATAAAATTCATCAAATTATATAAAATGTATATGTAACTATAAATAATTAAATTTGATATTTTATTATGTGGACAAATAAAAGTTATGTACTCTTCGGAAATTGGTATATATGCAGAAAGCATTAACTTTATGCACCATATACCGGATCATGCAAATTGTAATTAAATTAAATCGGCTGCTGTTTTGAAATTGGAAAATTACCAATTTGCTTCATTTTTGTACATTGAAATTATGAAGCTGAAAGTTAAAAATTTGGATATGGATGTTTAAAATTTGAAATTTTACAATACAAAATTGGAAATTAGAAATAAAAGTTGGCCATTTCGAAATTTGGAATTGGCAAAATGTAAAATTGGTACATCCAAGTTTGAAATATTGAACTTTAAAATTCAAAATTGGAAATTATAAAATTTCCGATTTCAAAAGATACGATTTACTTGAAATTTATCCTAAACCTGTCCTAAAAGCAGCAAATACATATTTATATGTGTGAGTGTGAATATATAATAAAAGACTCGATATAGCGAATTTTAACATTTTTATTGTGAATTATTAAATTAAGGGATTTTTTTTTAAATATCTTTATGGTTTAATTAGAGATCCGCTACTATAATGTCTAAGCATAATCAGCAACATTCCTCAAAAGGTAAACAAGTAAGGAATTCTATATATACATATACGTCTGTTTTTGTGAATATTTGAATTAAGCAATATTCAATTAAAGAACAGATTAAAATAGATAGATAATAAAGAAAGAAGTTTTTATTAAGAATTGAGTGCTTCTTGTCCCCGATTAAATTGGCCACTTATTAGAAACACATGAAAATATTAAGAGATACCGATATATTTCAGTTCGATTACTTAGAAACAAAAATGCCCACTCGTAAGTACCTGAAAACCTACATTTGGGAAATCACATTAATTTTCTGTGAGTCTAGAACCAGACCTATTCGAACATTTTAGGTCAATATGGCCGCTTATTAAAAACACTCGAAAAAATTGGGACACTTCGATATATGTAAAGGGTGTACAAAAATTAACTCAAGATTTAAATTTGCCGATATTCAAGTGTTGGCAACCACCAAAAAAAAAATTATTTGACAGCTGAGAGGTTAGTGTTAGTAAACATGTGGCGTTACACGATAGAACAACGTATTTTCATTATTGAAGAATATCTTAAAAATAATGAAAGTTTGGCAGCCGCAGTTCGAAAATTTCATACAAAATATGGTCGAAATAGTGTTTTAACTTCGGCAACTGTTAAGAAATTAATTGAAAATTCGAGGGGACTAGATCAGTTGGAGACGCTAAACACACTGGTCGTCCAAAAACAAACCGTTCAAATGTCAATATCGAAGAAGTGCGTGAGAGTGTCGATGAAAATCCAGGATCTTCAATTCGGCGTCGTGGACAAGAAAAGTTCTGTGTCTTCATGCTTACAAAATTCAATTAGCACAACAACTGAAAACTAATGACCATGTATAGCGAAGATAGTTCGTTGAATGGATTATTGAGCATCATAGTGTGGATGCTGTTTTTTCGAGCAAAATCATCCTAAGCGATGAAGCACATTTTCACCTTGATGGCTTTGTTAATCGCCAAAATTGCCGCATTTGGGATACGGAG
Organism: Tipula unca; assembly: GCA_951394425.1. Taxonomy (NCBI): domain Eukaryota; kingdom Metazoa; phylum Arthropoda; class Insecta; order Diptera; family Tipulidae; genus Tipula; species Tipula unca. The sequence continues at coordinate 202,132,760 of OX596380.1, forward strand.
AACCCACATGAGATTGCCGATAAACAAATACATCCACAGCGTGTCACTGTTTGGTGCGGATTTTGGGCTGGAGGTATCATTGGACCATACTTTTTTAAAAATGAGGCTGGTCAAGCAGTAACTGTTACTGGTGCTCGGTATCGCGACATGATAGCACACTTCTTTCAGCCTCAGTTGGATGATATTGACATAGACGACATGTGGTTTCAACAAGATGGTGCCACATGTCATACAGCCCGTGAAACAATTCAATTACTGCATGAGACATTTCCTAGTCGTGTACTCTCTCGTTTCGGTGATCAGAATTGGCCCCCTAGATCTTGTGACTTAACATACCATTAGATTTCTTTTTATTGGGTTATTTGAAGTCAAAGGTATATGTCAACCAGCCCACAACCACCCGTGCATTACAGGAGGAAATTAAACGCTGCAGCAACGAAATTCAGCCATACATTTATGCCAAAAGGTCATGGAGACTAAAAACTGTGTGTTTCCTATTTAATTCAAATCTTGCGTTTATTTTGGGACACCCTTTATTTCAGTTTTGGTACTATGAACCAAAATTGTCTAATCCAGGTACTTAGGATTAGGAAAGCCTATATTTTGGAAAATCTGAGTGATAAATTGTTGAAACGCTGTCCATAAGACCGCGGTATATAGTACCGAATATTACGGCGTCAGCATAGGGGCGCTCATCATCATCATCAGAAAGCATGTTTCCCAAATATCAGCGCGCATTTGTCTCTTTTGATTACAATAATTATTAACTCGATTTTACTAATTCTGGGATTGGTGCTTCAATAGAACTTTAGAGTAATTATTGTGACAATACACGAGTTGTTGACCACTGTGGCCCTATTCTTTCACTAGGAATTGGGAATTGGAAAAAAATGTTGCTATAATTCCCAACTGCAATTACTCCAAATTTGTTATTTCCGAAAAATGGTTTCCAGTTCAAATGCTTACCACTAGAAGTACCAATATAAAAAAGGAGCTGTCATGTTTTAACAAAGCACACCGAAATATTTGTATGCTAAGACGTTTCGTCATACACAAAATTTCCCAATCGCCAGAATACACTTTGGGGAAAAAATTCCCAACTTCTAGAAAAACGTCAAAAATTCCCAATTCCCAGGGAAAACCAGAATAGAGCCACTGGCAGGAGTGAATGGTGTGTAAGTTGGAGTTATACAATTAGAATGGCTTGAAGGGACAAACGAGTTTATTTCAACTCACGATCTGTATTGCTGCGGCTATATCGGTGTATGTTCCCAGTATTCCCACATTCCCAGTATTGCAGTTCCTTCACTGGTTGTTTCCAATATTTCGGCAGTTCAGCAGCAGATTGCTAAGGAAGAACTGTTTCATTTAACGTTTTGAGATAGAGCGGGTTCGACGTCTGCTATATTTTAAGAGTTGTCATATTGAGAAACAAAATTTGTATTATATAGAAGCTGTTCCTGAGCATCAATCTCGCTAACGCAAATCCTCCAATCCTATGCAACTTTGCAATAGCTCATCAATACTCTCAATATGTGCAGTTAGAGCATTCTGAAGGCCCTCATATTACGCTTTAGCATGAGTAAGGAGTCTGTTTCGCGCGGAGGCACAGAATATTGTAGATTTAGTTCTTGAATCGCATTATAGAATTCAATAAAATGCTCTTTTGGTCGCTGTTTGCGGCCTTCCATGATTCAGCGGATACCATAATCAGTACGATGATCTCTAAATCGCTTCTTAAAATCTAATTTTAAATGTTACCAAGTGATTTGAGGATGTAATCGAATATGTAGCCAATGTCAGCAACTCATTGTAAAAGTAGACATATCTCATTACGAAGCTTGATATCAGGCACGGCATATGCAGTGGCAAGATGGCTAACTCTAAATAAAAAATCTTTAATTTAATGCAGGCTTGACGTTCTTGCTTGAATATCACTTTCAGACGTAGTTTCTTTGGAAAAAAGCTTGTTTTAAATCAGCTGTTGATTATTATTTACATTTAGTTCATTACTACCAGGTTCGTCAATATCATTATTGGCCAACGCTGAAATGTTACCTATCTCAAAAGAAGGCTATTCTTGGATCAATATGGGAACCGAAGGTATTGTTGATTTTCATTTATTCTGTGGTACATTGTCGGACTCATCGTCAGAGGTGACATATTCTTCTTGTGGCAAGTCAATCCCGTAATTAAGTTCGCCTCTTGTTTTATCAAGATCAGGACTTTCTCCGAGAAAAGCATCTAGCATAACTAACAGATGTTGGCCCGTTTCGCTTAATAGTATATACGACATGACTGTTTGTAACGGCGACTGCTTGTTGACAATCGCAACGCAGCATTTCGACGGGATGTGTAATTCTTGTTTTGATACGCTCTAAAGGTGAACCTTTGACTTTAGCGACATCAGTGATGGTTGTAAGAGTTCGTCGGTGTTCGATCAATTTGTTGTCGGTGTTCGTTCAAGTTGTTATCGAAGTGTTCGAATTTTTGCGTTTCTAATAAGGGGCATCATAGCCAAAAAATGTTTGATTAGGTGCGAGTCTGGCCTAACGGAAAACCACTCAGATATTCTCAGAAAATATAGGCTTTCATGTACTGAGGATTAGACAATTTTGGGGCCTAACAAACCTGAAATACATATATCGAAGTGTTCGAATTTTTTCGAGTGTTTCTAATAAGAGGCCAATATAGCCAAAAAATATTTGAATGGGTCTGGTAAAACGCGGAAAACCATTCACATTTTCAAAAATATTGGATTACAGGTACGTAGGATTAGACAATTTTGGTTCAAAGTAACAAACCTGAAATACATATATCGAAGTGTTCAAGTTTTTTCGCATGTTTCTAATAAGGGGCCATCATAGCCGAAATATGATTGAATAGATGTGGGTCTGGTCTAACGGAAAACCACTGAGATATTCCAAAATATATGCTTTCAGGTTCTTAGGACAGGACATTTTTGATTCTAAGTAACAAAACTGAAATACATAAATAGAGGTTTCTGCATTTTTTCGAGTGCTTCTAATAAATGATCATTCAGATGGGCACGAAAAGCGCTCAAGTTTTAATAAAACTTCCTACTTTTTTTTAATTGTGTTTCAATTCACAATAAAAAATATAAAAATTCGTTATAACGAAACTTTTATTTTACAATCACACTCACACACATGCATATTAATTTGTTGTTTTTGCTTTTAGGACAGATTTAGAAGAAATTTCACATACGTGAGATAGGTAAATTGGAAAGTCTGAAACTCTAAAAATGAAAAATTGAAAATGGAAATTTTGTGATTGAAAGTTTTATAAGAGTTGCTGATTGTTTGAAAATGTATAATGTAATGTTAGATGTATACTACTCAAAACACAGTGGACACTTACTCCTTTCTTTATAACTTTTATGTAGGTTAGAAAAAGGATAAAAGATGTGCATTGTACACAGAAAATTAAAATCTAAGGGTATCGTTGTTTTCGTCATCCAATTGTATAGATAGATATCTGTCCAAAACCATTGTACCTCGGAAAGTCGCAACAGTAAATAAAGTGAAACTGAACGCATTCAGTTGTATTTTGAATGTAGTGCAAGTTCGGAATTAATCTCAAAGGTTTTTTTTTTAATTCAAAGTACGGTAGAAAAGTGTTTTCAACAAATATTGATCAACTGACCAGAACTCACTTGATACTTGAGTATGAACTCTGAGTACGAGGTAACAGACAAAATATAGTCCATAGACGAGTTGGAGAGCGGTTATACTGACTACGGACGAGGATCTTTATAGTGGTTTGGAATGGCACTTTGGAAGGTAAAACTGGGCTCGTGGTGATTGACGAGGTATCATTTGCAGGCGAGAATCTTGAGTTTTACAGAGAAGTATGGGCCAGAATTTATGTTGATGCAAAATAATGCTGAGTCTAACACGTCAAACATCGCCCTAAACATTCTAATTATTTATTATTCTTAGAAGTGAAAGCATCGATGTTATGATGTGACCGATAATAATACTGACTTCAGCTAAAAGTTTTTGTTTTGATTGTACACATCCAACCGATTTCAACGATCGAAAACTTATCAAATTTGAAAAAAAAACAGCATTTGAGGGAAGTTTTGTTGAGTCACTTTTTCGCAAACAAAACAGCAGCTGAAAGTCATCGTTTGCTCGAGGATTTGTATGGTGAGCATGCTCTTACAAAAACACAGTGCTTTGAATGGTTTAGTCGCTTCAAAAGTGGTGATTTTGACATCAAAGACAAAGAGCGTCCTGGTCAGCCGAAAAAGTTTGAGGATGAAAAATTGGAGGGGAGAATTGATCGAGTAATATCAAGATTCATATCAAACGCAAGAAGAACTTGCAGAATCATTGGGAGTTGCTCAAGCAACAATTTGCATGCCCGAAATGCTGCTCGACCGCCACAAAAAGAAGTCGAACAATGGATCCATTACGATAATCCCAAGCGCAAAAAAGTGTAAGTCAAGAAAGACGAGGCCGGCCCATCGACACCAAAGCCGAATATTCACGGGGCTAAGGTCATGCTGTGCATTTTGTGGGACCAGCTAGGTGTGATCCACTATGAGCTGTTGCCAAGTGGCCAAACCATCAATGCCCAATTCTATCGTCAACAATTGATCCGATTGAAGCAGAAAATCCAGGCAGAGCGGCCAACGTATGCGACCAGACACGAGTCAATCATTTTCCACCACGATAACGCTCGGCCACATATTGTGGCGCCGGTCAAAAATTACCTCGAGAATAACGGATGGGAAATTCTGCCTCACCCGCCTTATAGCCCAGACCTTGCTCCTTCTGACTACCACCTATTTCGATCCATGCAGAATGCCCTATCAGGAATACGCTTCACTTCAGTTTAAGGTATCGAAAATTGGCTCGATTCGTTTTTGGCCGCCAAGCCGGCGCAGTTTTTCTGGGATGGAATCCATAAATTGCCAGAAATATGGGGAAAAGTAGTGGGTAGCAATGGGCAATATTTTGAATAAAAAATCTTGTAATATTTTTCCACAATAAAGGCCCAAATTTCATTAAAAAATTCCGGTTTATATTCCGGTATTATAATACTGACTTGAACCCGATCGTTTTGGGATGTGTTTTAAATAGTACATAGATTTTCACAAAATATTTAAGTTTATTTGATGTTTCCTATATAAACATAAAATTCCAAAAATCTAATCTCAAAAGTAATGATTCAGCCACATAGGCCGATATGAATTAAAAATAAAAGTATTGATCAACAAGTCGTCACAATATATATGAATGATAAAACGTGAAATTGTTGCATAAACTAATTTTTTTACTGTTCTAATAATAACCTCTTATCGCAAATATTTACGGTACCAACAGTACACAAAATGATCTCAATTTTAGTTTAGTTTATTTCCAACTATTGTCAAGTAATTATATTTTTCCATAATGTTTACAAAACTATTTATTGCATTAAGTTTATTCGTCGTGTGCAAAAGCAATAACGTTTCCGACATTAATGTAGTTGGCATAAAAGCTGATCGTAACATTTATTGTGAAATTGAAGAAAAGCAATGTAACAATTTGATGCATCCGCTGTGTCCAACGTTCGCCACCAATAAATTGAAAAGTGAAAATTATAATTTTCTCGAAATCCAACCCGACGATATTGAATTATTTTTAAAAACGATTAATAAATTTCGAAACGATTTAGCAATGGGTAACATATATCGTCATCGTAGACAAGCATCAAATTTACGCACGGTTAAATGGTCTCCAGATTATGTCCGCCTATTGCATAACGCATTACAATATAATAAAGTGTGTACGCAAATTTCTGTTGATGGCCGAATTATAGTTCAAAAGGAAAAATTTTATAGTGAAGACATTGATGATAAGTTTTTTTATCGTCGCGAATTTCCCGATCGTGTGCTGAACGGAACGAAAAGTAATTCACCGTCATGGACTGGTATATTTCGTGCCGAATTTGATCGCATCGGTTGTGTTTACTATGAGGATAATAATTATGACACAAATGCACTTGATTGTTATACGAATCGATATGGCCCGTTGGAACATGGTGAAGTTGATATGGAAAAGGTGTATAAATATGGTATGCCGTGTACAGAGTGTGATGAGGGCGGGTGTAATGTGAAATGGCCTAATTTATGTGGTATTTATATGAGAGACATATGCGGTTTTGATGTACATGTTCATTGAAACTTTGTTTATATCTTACAGATGCAGATGTTCCGAAACCTCGATATGTCACGTCGGATGGATATTCGTACCAGCAAATTAATATTTATTTTATACTGTCGTGTATTTTGTCATCAATTTTCTGAATGTGTATTTCAAATTTGTAATAAATATATTGATGAAATGGATTTTATTGTAAGAATCGAATTTTGAATAAAGACTGTTCATAATTCATAAAAAATGTAAAAATTAGATTACCATTAAGGACTTCGCTATCGATCAACTGTGCAAGTTAGAGTTTAAATTATGGTAGATTAGATATAGCACTGTTTCAGGTGGACGTGCATAATTTATATTTCGGTGGTTAACTATTGTATATACACTTTATGCTGACAATTATTTTTTGAATATATAGCTCGTCTAAAACAGATAAATATTTACAGTTCGCTTAAGTATAACCATAGACTAACTTTTATTATATTATGTAATTATGCCTCGATTTACGTAAATCCACGTTTAAAAAATAGATTAGCTCTTTAAATGACTTAACCATAAAAAATTATGGTTATTGGTCTATATATACAGAGATTTCCATTTGAAAAACAATTTAATTAACACATCATTAACGCTACAGTTAAGTAATTACATTTATTTATATTATACCCCACACTCCCCCCCCCCCCCCAATTCCCCACACCCTTCAAAAAGATAATATAAAACTTTTTTGTAAAGATGCGAGTCTTTTTTTGCAAGAAGAGCAATTCCAGTTGCAACGGCTACACAAACTGTAATTTTTAAATTCAATTATCTTGGATCTGGCTATCACACATGTAACAAAAATTCAAGGTTTTCTAGTTTTTGTATACATATGTATTATGTTTATATCTATGCTTAACATGAGTTTCTTGTATAGAAGACAACTTGCTTGCATATCAAATTTAAATTCTTGATTTAGAAAATGTACTTGCGATTACATCGAGACATTATAAAAAAAGTTGAAAATGTTTTTTAACATGCATACAGTTTTTCTAAGATTCCACAATGTTATCGTTTTATCTGAACACTTTTTTATGGGTATCATAAAGTCGATAAGTTGATTGTTACAAATATATTAAAATCCTCTCAAATTTTTTTTTTTTTTTTTTTTTTTTGTTGAAAATCTTATTTATTCACATAAAATTTTACAATGTACCTAGTCTATAGACTAACAACATTTCTTTTTTGACCTAAATTGCTAAATTGTGTTTAATTAAGGTATCCCCATTGCGGTTTTCCTTATGTTCTATTTACTGGTGTTACTGCCTTACGCTGACTATAGTGCTCACTCAAAAGGTTTTACTCTTTTCAGTCTTCTCACTGCTTCCCTGTGGTGGAGTAGTTAGTTGGCCTCAACGTTCGGGTGATTCTGGAGCCTCACTTCATGCTTCCGTGCAGCATTGTTTGCTTCTCTGGTGACAGTTTCCACTCTAAGGTCTCTGTGGAGGTCGCTATTACGTATGTACCAGGGGGCATTTACAATATCCCTTAGCAATCTGTTTTGGAATCTTTGAACGATAACCATCTGGCTTGGTTTAGTACAACCCCACAGCTGAATTCCATACATCCAAATGGGCTTTAATATCTGCTTACACCGGGTGTTTCTTTTAAACTGAGACGATCAAATATCTCTAAAAATAGCCACTCTACGGAAAAAATGTCGATAATCAAAATTTAATCATATCGCGGGGGAAATACATTAGTGCAAAAAAAATAGTCCCCCACCACCGCTTTGTAGGTGGGGCGGGGGTAACTTTTAAACTAAGATAGGAAGCCATATTTTTTATTGCAGAGACGGATTCTACGACTAAAAGTACGTATGATTTGAATGAAATATTTTGTTCGGTTCATGATAGATGCCGTTGTAATCGACGAAATTCAATTTTTTCAATTTCTCCTTCTTAGAACACACGCATTCGATTCTGCAATACGTTTGAAATAAAAAACATCACGTTTTCATTGGAAATACTCGAAATTCGTCATCAAAACAATTTATTCAGTTTTGTAAATCTAAAATAAATGTTCAAAATTATGGCCTGCGACTTCAATGCACTTATTAATCCGCATTTCAAATGATTGTACACAACTGAGAAGTGTGTCTGGTTGAATTTCAGCATACGCATTTCTGATTCGCTCAATCATGTTCTCACGTGTTGTTGGTTTTTGTGTGTAAACTTTGTTTTTGAGGTAGCCCCACAAAAAAAAATCTGGCGCAGTAAGATCTGGTGATCTGGCGGGCCAATTTATCGGACCAGCTCTACCGATCCAGCGACCATTGAAATCACGGTCAAGTATTTCACGTGCCATCAACGAATAGTGTGCAGGACAACCATCATGTTGAAACCACATGTTCCGTCTCACTTCTAAGCTCAAATTTTCAAGAAATATTGGCAGTTCATTTTCCAAAATGTTTCGGTACATTTGACCATTCAAGTTGCCTTCAATAATGTGGGGGCCTATGAGTTTGTTGCCAATTATTCCACACCACACGTTGACAGTCCAAGGACGCTGATGTTCAACTTGACGAAGCCAGTGCGGATTTATAACACTCCAATAGTGCATGTTGTGTCGATTAACCGTTCCATGGTTTGTAAAAGACGATTCGTCGGAGAACATTACGCAACGTAAAAAATTGGGGTTTTGTTGTATTTGTTCACGTGCCCATTGACAAAAAGTTACCCGATTTTGGAAATCAACGCCATGAAGATCTTGGTGTAAAGACACATGATATGGATGATACTTGTGCCGTTTTAAAATTCTCCAAACACTGGTGGGGGCAATCCGGAATCGCGAAATATTTCTCGTGTACTAATATGATGATTATGAGCCACTGCTGCCAATACAGCAATTTCATTATTTTCTCCAGTGACTGTTGCTCTACGGGTCCTCTTTTTCGGTTGAACATTTCCATCAATAATAAATAGTTTGATAGTACGGCCAAATGAAGTACGTGAACGAATCCTATCCGGAAAACGTTGAGCGTAAATAGCAACAGCATTTTCAAGATATCTGCCAGGTTCTCCATAAACCAGAACCATTTCAATTTTCTCTGGCACAGTTAAACGCTCTATTCTAAAGTATTTTGTCATTTATTTTGCAATTACAAAACAGAATCGAATGCGTGTGTTCTAAGAAGGAGAAATTGAAAAAATTGAATTTCGTCGATTACAACGCCATCTATCATGAACCGAACAAAATATTTCATTCAAATCATACGTACTTTTAGTCGTGGAATCCGTATCTGCAATAAAAAATATGGCTTCCTATCTTAGTTTAAAAGTTACCTCCGCCCCACCTACAAAGCGAGGGTGGGGGACTATTTTTTTGCACTAATATATTTCCCCCGCTGTATGATTAACTTTTGATTATCGACATTTTTTCCGTAGAGTGGCTATTTTTCGAGATATTTGATCGTCTCAGTTTAAAAGAAACACCCGGTATAGCGGGCAAGAAATTATATTTGCATTCATTCAAAATTCATGAATTCTTATAGTTTGAATTCTTTCTAAATCATTAAAATAAATGTACAATCTATAAAAAGAACCACGGAGCGAAAATCGTCAACTGCTAATCATAACATACAAAGCCAGAGAGTAAACGAAAACGTTGCTTATGCACAAATAGTTCAGCAAACAGAGGAGAAACAGTTAAAAGTGGATCTCGGTCTACAGAACATACTGAGAAATCTAGAGAACCTTAACAAAAGACTGGAAATGAGTCTGCAGAAAACACTAGAAGAAATGAAATCACAAACTAGTTTCAATAAAAGAGTAGAAGAAAACCTTGGTCAAGTGTATCAAAATATAAATTATATAAAATCGAATTATAAACAAAAGAAATGAATAAAACATTACGAATTGTAACCTGGAATGCAAATGGGCTATTGCAACGCATTCAAGAACTAGATAATATAGATATATGTCTTATATCAGAAACCCATTTTACCAAAACTTCATTCTGTAAAATCAAAAGGATATAATTGCTACTATGCACTACATCCTGAGAACAAAGCCAGAGGTGGATCAGGTATCCTCATAAAAGAGTATATAAAACATAACGAAGAACCAACAGTTGAGAACCTTTCCATGCAAGTCACAACAATCAAAATACAATTAAGCAATATTAAAACATGCAGTATCTCAGCAATATATTGCCCTCCAAGATACAATCTCAAACAAGTAGATTATACTAATCTTCTCAAAGCTCTAGGAAGTGTCTTTTTAGTTGGAGGTGACTATAATGCAAAAAATACATATTGGGAACTCGGTTAACGACCGCTAAAGGAAAAGAACTGTTCGCAGCAGGCAAACAAATAAAATGCGAGTTTCACTCAGGCGGTATACCAAGCTATTGGCCTTCGGATACCAGTAAGATTCCAGACCTTATAGATTTCTTTAATACAAGAGGGATTTCAGATAATTATATCCATATAGAACAGTGAAAGTCTATCATCAGATCATTCACCAGTTATTATGATACTTAGCCAAACAATTATTTTGAAAGAGAGCAACCCGAAATTAACGAGCTTCAAAACCAATTGGGATCTCTTCCAAACACAGTTAACAGAAAAAATTAGTCTGCAGAACCCAATTGAGCGACCAGTCCAAATAGAAGACGAATTAGATAAGCTCATCCATAATATCCAATATGCTGCGGGGGAAAGCACTCCAAATAATAGGCAGGAAATGAAGCGCAATGCTAGCTATCCAGAGGAAGTGAGAGAACTTCTTAAAAATAAAAGAAAAGCAAGGAAGAATTGGCAAAAACATCGAAATCCTGAAAATAAAAGAGTATTTAACCATTTGTGTAACAAATGAAAATACCTTATAAAAGACATTAAAAATCAATCAGTTAACTAACCTCAGCACTCTAACTGGGCAAAAAGATACTGATAAAAATAATGAAAATTGGGCTCGAAATGCTAAACAAAAAGCAGATTTGTTTGCAAATCACCTTGAAGAAACATTCCATAAACAGGATGAAGTAAATATTACACCTGTAACATTAAAAGAACTAAAATGAGAAATCAAGAATAATCTGAATGCGTATAAGGCGCCAGGATATGATCTTGAACGGGTCAGATAATAAAACTGTTACCGGAGAAAGCGTTGAGGAAACTAGTGCATATAATTAATGCAGCATTTCGACTAAGATATGTACCAAGACAATGGAAAGTTGCAGAATTAATTATGATACTTAAACCGAACAAACCTCCGCATGATAAAGCTTCATATAGGCCAATTTCTCTGCGACCAACATTATCGAAACTATTTGAAAAGGTTTTTCTTAAAAGACTAAAACCAATTATCGAAGAAAGGAATCTTATCCCTTCACATCAGTTTGGATTTAGGGAAAAACATTCTACGATAGAACAAGTACATCGAATTACTGAAGTAATCGAGAAATCACTAGAAAGCAAACAAATATGCTCAACTATATTCGTTGATGTAGCGCAAGCATTTGACAAAGTATGGCACCAGGGGCTAGAATTCAAACTTCATCGAGATCTTCCGGAGCAATTATTTCAAATTTTAAAATCATATTGGTATGGTCGTGGCTATAACGGGACATATACATGCGAGCAGACTGGGTGTCCCAGCCCACGATTTCTGCTGGAGCTGCGGTGATGAGGAGGAGAAGGAAATTGTGCTCCATCTGCCCTGCACCTGTCCTAGTCTAGCGTACAGCAGTACAAAATTTATGGGAACTTAAGATCGAGATCCGGGACATTAAACGCGTCTTGGTAAACTCAGGATGGTTTAGCAAATGAAGAGGAGGAAACTCGAATGTGGTACAGCTACGGACCAATTTTGTGTATATGCTAGTCCTTTAGGACGGCCACCCTTACCTAACCTAACCTAACCTACTCTCATTTGTACTCATTATGTACAAATACATAATGTACATATTTTTCTTACACATAATAATTGAAATAAAAATATATCGAATAAGTTCGGGACAGAGCATACGTTTTGTAACGATTGAAGATCGTCTTTTTTATTATTTAATTTTTATTAAATTGTTGCACAAGTAATTTTGGTTTTGAAAATTGTTTAAGTGAAGTGTGCGAACTCGCCATCCAACAATGTATACAACCTAATTACCTAACCCACTTATACCGATTAACAAAATTGGAGAACGTTAAACAATTGAGATACCATAAAAAGTGAAATTAAATTAAACAAATAGGAATCTATATAGACAAATAATTAATTATTTGCGCTATATAGCTATGACTAATTTAATCCAAAACGATATAATAAAAAAGGAAACATTAAAAATTAATCATTTAAATTTACACTTTAATTGGATTTGGTTTTATTGATATTATTTACTATACATATACATGGATGTATATTGCCTATACACAACAAAAAATCTGCGCCCCAACCCTCATATATTGTATACAACGTACGCGAAATCTAATAGTATATACCTTTACCACATAATATGTACAAAATACTTGTTTGAAATCACTAGAGAGACTATAATACATAAATAAAATGCTGTTGTTAAATTATTTATGTTGAAATTAAAATACACTAAAAATAATTAATTAAATGGAAGCCGAAAGAAACTAAGGCGAATTTCGTTGAAAAGAATTATTCATCGAACACAGTATAAAATTGATAAATTCATAAATAATTATTTGGGAAACGTCTAAAACATATAAAGCAGCAACAACATAGAATGAGTGATGAATAAAAAATTAATTAATAATTAATAAATTAATTTTTCACAAATATAATATGTCTAAGCTTAATATTTCTTTCCAGGCTTCTCATTATTTATCAGGGGTGCGCAACGTTTGTCTATATATTTGCCTAGCACGGTTTTTTTCAAAAAATAAATTTTAAGTTACGCTCTGTTTATTGGGGTACCGCGATAATTACTTTCTATATCTCTATCGATGGGTCCTAGATTAATCACGCCTGCTAGGTACTTTTATTACAATTAGGTGGGGCTCATCATATATATTGGGAAAGATTATTAAATTAGTTTTTCTATACCAATAATCAAGTTAGTGTATATAATTTAAGATTGCGGATTTAATCCCTTTGCGCTACAATAATATATTGTTTCATTATTATTTATAAATTACAGTAAATTAAATTTGGATAATAAAAAAAAAATTGATACCAAATTTTAGTCGACCTTGCTAAGTACTCACATAGTAAAACACATGGAAATTTGTCTGCTACTGATATAAGACTATTTTTTGTGCGTTTTACTATGTGGGTGCTTGACCAGGTCGACTTAATTTAGAATCGAGAAGTTTTAATGTTTTTTATTATTATTATTATTGTATTCCCTGTGGTCGGGGGGCACTCACATGTCTCTTAAATCTAAACTGCACGAACATGTTTCCCAAGAATACCACCACAGTATCCTTTGCTTGTCATAGGAGGCGACTAAACGGTTGGATCGCTGGGCTGACGACCCGTACCCGAAAAAAAATAAGCTGTTTATAAAGTCAAGAAAGCCTAAAATGGATACCGCTAAAACAACACCGGACCCCCGCTTCAGTACCCGGACACGAGATTTAGGATCGGCCCGTGGAATGTGCAATCACTTAGAAAACCAGGAGCGTTAGAGTTCCTAATCACGTGTATGAAAGAGTATCGGCTGGAACTCGTTGCTCTTCAAGAAACTCGCTGGCCTAAAAGTGGAGACCATGTGTCCCAGGGCTATACGTTGCTCTACAGTGGAGATAACCTAGGAAATCTTGGAGCTGGATTTCTTCTTGGGCTGCAGGTAAAGAAGGCTGTTTTGGATTTCCAAGCAGTCAATAACCGATTGTGTAAGCTTCGCTTCGCTGGCGCATGAAGTTAGCGAACCTGTCAATAATTTGTGTACATGCGCCCACAGAAGTCAACCAGCCCCAAGATAAAGACTCATTTTACAATGACTTGGAGGATCTGATGGGATCTATACCCGAACACGATGTTAGAATGGTAATTGGGGACTTTAATGCTAGAGCTGGCAAAAATCAGACCGACTTGTGTGAAAACATAGGTCCGTACTCCCGACACGAAACTGCGACCGATAATGGTGAGAGAATGATGGACTTTGCAATTGCTCATGTTTCTAAAGGACGGGCTCGGGTTGTGCAGGATGTGAGAACTTATCGGTCAACAACCAAATACGATCATCATTTGGTCGCTGCAAAGCTACGATGGAAGTTTTCGTACAAGTTTGAGAACACAGCGAAACGGATGGAACGTTTCGACTGTGAAAGTCTGATAAATGAAGATCAAAAGAAACGATATCAGGATCTTGTCAGCGACAACATTGATGAAACTCATTAACAGTCTGACTGCGTGAACTCTGTCTGGGAGGTACTGAAAACTTCGGTTGTCAGTGCTGCTCAACAGACTTTAGGTATTGTGAAAGTCAGACCCAAGAATGATTAGTTTGATGACGAGTGTCGTCTTGTAGTTGAGCAACAAAATATAGCCCATAGTGAAGTGCAACAACGTCTCACAATCGCGAGGAAAAATAAGGCTGCTCTTACAAGCAGGACAGCTAGGCGGCTTTGTACACGGAAGAAGAGAATGGTGAAAGGCCGAGGTTCTGAAAGTACAGCAACTCAGCAATGAGCGCAGTTCGCAGAAGTTCTTTAAAGGAATTACTGCACTGCACCATACTTTCAGCCCTACGTCAACCGCCATTCGGGACCGGGATGGAAACCGCTGTCTCAACATCGACGCAGTACTTGACGCATGGAGTGGACACTTTACTGACATCATGCGGTACAGACTGTTGTTGTGCCACCTCTAAGACAGACTGCGGAGATTTGCACTGAGGAGCCATCCCATGAGGAATTCACTAAGGCCATGCAGAGATTGAAATGAAACTGCTCACCTGGAGTGGACTGCATTAATTCGGAGCTCTTGATATTCGGAGGGGATACTTTGTGGAACTGTCTTTTCGACCTTATTCGATTAGTATGGCGAACCGAAGTTACGCCTGACGAATGGAAAGTGGCCGCGATATGCCCCATCTTCAAGAAGAGAGACCGCATGAAGTGTGAGAGTTATCGCGATATAGCTCTCCTTTGCACAGCATACAAGTTACTGTCATACATTATATTGGATAGAATCACTTCTCTAGCGGAGGGCTTGGTTGGTGACTATCATGGAGGATTTCGCCCGAATCGATCAGTCACTGATCAGGTCTTTTCACTGCGAATGATTCTATCTTAATATTATGAGACATCCATCTCCGTACATCAGGTGTTCCTGGATTTCCGGCAGGCCTATGACTCGATCAATCGAGAGAGTTTGTGGTCTGCCCTGGAGTACCTAGGAATGCCAACAAAATTGGTAGGACTGTGTAGGATGACAGTGACGCAGTCTCAATGCTGTGTTAAAGTTGAGAACAGGCTATTGACAATTTTTGCAGTTAACTCGGGTGTTCGGCAGGGAGATGCTCTGACCCCGATACTCTTTAATCTCATGTTGGAGTACATCTTTCGTAAAACTGAAACACCTCAGCGCAACATCTTATATCGCCAGTCCAATCAGGTGCTTGCATATGCAGATGACATATGCGTGATTGGATTGAATAGCAACGGAGTGAAAGAAATATTTGATCCGCTTGTAGAGTTTTCAGCTTCAGTTGGACTTCAGATCAATGAGTCCAAAACGAATTACCTGATCTCTGGTTTTAGGGACAGTGGCACACCAGATTTTAGTAGTGGCCACCACACGTTTGAGGGAGTGAGGAGGTTCAAATATTTGGGTTCTGGGTGGTACGAGATAATGGAGTACGAGAGATGGGTCCTTACATTTGAGAGAATAATCATGCATGTGATTTACGGCCCAAAACGCGAAATAGATGGCACATACCGAGCTCTGTACAATTTCGAGATCAGAGATCATGAAGTAAGATTTCAGCAAATACGCTGGCTCGGTCACGTTCTGCGTTTTGATCCGGAACGAATTGTGCAGCGATCTCTGAAAGGAGAGCCACCATATGGTAGGCGCAGAAGTCGTTGCAGGCGACCATGGCTCCACGGTGTAGAGAATGACTTGGTGTTTTCTGGTTGTATAGGACAGTATGAAGACCATGCTCAGGATCGAAACCGTTGGAGCCAAATAGTTGACTTAGTAAGGGGCCAGTAATGGCCTTTAAAACGGTTTATTATTTTTATCAAACTATCTGTAAAGTCATGCAATAATTCAATCAAAGATGTGTGTTCAATTTATTATCAGAATGTAAATAAAATGCCAACAAAAGCATCCCAATTTTATCGCATTGTTCTTCAAACAAACTACCCAATATATGTTATTGGAGAAAGTAATTTCTACCTGGGTATTCATAGTACCGAATTCTTTGGGCATAGGATTATATCTATATCTTTGGGCATAGGATCATATCTTCTCAGAAATCGCTGCACAATTGCATAACGTGATTGAGCCACCGAACTCGCTTAGATTTTACTTCCTGTACTATATCGGGGATCCGATTTTCCTATGCTATATCGGGGAGCCATCTCTTCTACTCATACGGCAGCACCCAATTTTCACATCCATACATAACAACGGGCCTGATCAACGCTTTGTAAAGCTTCAGCTTGACGGCAATTGACAGGTGTTTAGATTTTAGCAGTGGCCTTAGAGAAAACAAAGCACGAGTACCAGCCGGTAGTCGCGCTATAATATCCTCTCCCACATGTAATCGTGAGTGATATTAGAGCCCAAATATTTGAACCTGTATCTACTCCTAATATCAAGAGCTCCGAATTAATGCAATCTACCCCAATTAAGCGCTTTTGTTTTAGTCTCTGCATGGCCCTAGTGAATTCCTCATGGGATGGATCCTTGACACAGAGGTTTCCATCCCGGAAAGCAAGCTGCACTCATGGCTGAGTTTTTGTACTTTCAGAACCTCGGCCTTCCACCATTCACGCTTCTTCCGTCTACAAATCCGCTTATCTGCCCTCCGAGCAATAGCGGCTTTATTTTTCCTCGCGATTGTGAGACGTTGTTGCACTTCGCTATGCGCTATATTTTGTTGCTCGACCGCAAGATGAAACTCATCATCAAACCAATCATTCTTCGGTCTGACTTTGACTATACCAAAAATCTGATAAGCAACACTGACAACCGAAGTTTTCAGTACCTCCCAAACAGAGTTCACACAATCAGACTGATAATTAGCTTCCTCAATGCTGTCGCTGACAAGATCCTGATATCATTTCTTTTGATCTTCCTTTATCAGACCTTCACAGTCGAAAAGTTCTATGCGTTTTGCTGTGTTCTTGTTCTAGATGTGTATACGAAAACTTCCATCGTACCTTTGCAGCAACCAAATGATGATCACTACCTACGTTTTGGTTGCTGACCGATAAGCTCTCACATCCTGCATTACCCGAGCCCACTCTTTTGAAATTAACACGTGGACAATTTGGCTGCGGGAAGTTTTGCGAGGATGGATCCATGTTTCTAAATGTATTTGTGTGTGTGGGAATCGTTCTCTCACCATTATCGGTTGCAGTTTCATGTCGGGAGTACGGACCTATGTTTTCACACAAGTCTGGCACAAGACTGGCTAACTTCTGTGAGCGCATGTATCGACAGGTTGGTTAACTTTCTGCGCAAGCGAAGCTTACAAAATCGGTTACTGACTGCTTGGAAATCGAAAACAGCGTTCTTTACCTGCGGCCCAAGACGAAATCATGCTCCAAGATTCCCGAGGTTATCTCCACTATTGAGCAAGGTATAGCCCTGGGGCGCACTCTCCATTTTTAGGCCAGCTTGTTTCTTAAAAGCTATTTGTGATTAGGCCTTCCAACGCTCCTGGTTTTCTAAGTGACTATCCTAAATCTGGTGTCTGGATACTTCAGCGGGGGTCCGGTATTGGTTTTACGATAACCAGTTTTTCTTTTGTTGATATTTTTTTTTTTTTTTTTTTTTTATAAAACGGTTGGAACCTACAGAGGTTCCGCACTCAATGCCACAATGGGCCCATGGTGCAAACCTTGAGGATCTATCCTAGCTCGCATAAGCGCACTGCAGCCTTAGCAAACTGTAAAAGTTTGAACCAAGGAATGGATAACAACTGATCTACGTTCAAAGATCCGTACGAGAACACTTGGGATCTAGCTTCGACAAAGGCCGGACAGCTGCAAAGGTAGTGTATGCAATCGTCCACTTCCTCCAGACAATCGGCACAAAGATCATTCTGAGCTAGTCCCATGCGTTGGAGATGAGCCTTGAAACGTCCATGGCCCGTAATAAGAGCAACCAGAATTCTGAGTTGGTTCTTTTTTAAGGATAACACATATTTAGTGACCGTCACGTTGGGTTCGATGATGAACCGTTTTGCCTTTCGACAACTAGACGTAGAACGCCACTTCTGCGTCAGTTCAAGTAAAGCGAACTTCTTAATATTACAAAAAGTTGAGTTATTATAAACTTGTTGATATTACAAAAAGTTGAGTTATTTTCGAATGCAGGTCGTTAGCCCTACGATCCAACCGTTTACTCGCCTCCTACGACAAGCAAAGGATACTGTGCTGGTATTCTAGGAAAACATGTTCGTGCAATTTAGGTTTACGAGACATGTGAGTGCTCCCTGACCACAGGGGTTCTATTCTATTTATATACACGGTGTATATACTACCTCAATCTCATAGTGACTACTAGCTACGTCGACGCGATCGATGAAGTCAGGAAAACGTCAAAATCATCAGATTTAATTTTAAACGTGACTTATAATAATACCTGCACTTCAAACGCTAAAGAAATAGTAACAACATTACACTAATGACACCTCCTGTCATATGTGAAGAGAACATTGCATCAGCCTTAACGGAATTTGGAGATGTATGTGGGCCGGATGATATACAAAAAACGTTTGTGAGTAGCTTGATAAATCCGCTCTGTAAACTATTCAATCAATCCCTAACCTCTGCTGTGTTGCCCGAAAAATAGAAAATTTTAAGAACACACCTATCTCTAAATCAAGAAATATACCCATCTTCATCAATTCCAAAATTATTTGAGCTGATTGTATGCAATGGTTATAAATCAACATTGATACAACACATTTATATCTACCAATACGGGTTCCAGCCTGGAAGGGCTACATCTACCAATCTGGTCGAATTTTGACGTAGCTTACACAGATTTTAGTAAGGGATTTGATTCTATCTGTCGTCATAAGGCACTCCAAAGTCTATACATGTATTCGATTTTATATCCGGCAATGAGAAATCAAACGTTATCAAAGTGACAGCTGGTGTTCCTCAAGAGCTGCAAGATGACCTCAATAGTCTTAGTGAGTGTGTCTACAATTCATTGCACTTAAATATTATGAAATGTAAAATTATGTCGTTTCATCGTAAATGAAACTATTTGATCTATAGTAGTCACATTTGTCGAGAACGTTAGTTTCAACCGTCATATCGATAAGAGTATTACTAAAGCTAACTCCATGTTTGGCTTTCTCCTATTATGCTGTGCACATCAATAGAATAGAAAGCATACAAAAAAATTCCTAACATTCCTGTTGAACAAAACTGGCTGGAATTATGATCATACCATACCATTCTATGAAAATGTGGTTCGCTTACCTCCTTATTCTACAAGGTGCAAATAATATCAATTGTGCACCCTGGAAAACAGACGTCTTCTTCTGGATGCTGCTTTTAACGGAGACATCCTTCTCGGCCACATTGATGTATCCTGCATATTAGGTAACATCTCTATTAATGTTCCAAGCAGGACTTTGCGTAAACATTCATTTTTGGCGGTCGAACACCTCCCAAACAATTATGACAACAACAATCCAATTAATAGATCAGCAAAATCATTCAATACCGCAGAAGATCAATTCGATTATAATTTATATCAAACGACAGTTTCTAAAACAATTTAAAAACGTATTTTCTAAATTTGTAAGTAAATCTTTTGACAACTTCTAATCTGAAGAACTTAACTTTTAATTTTTAAAATTGTTAAAATTTGAATTTATATTTTTAATTTTGGGTAATCATTTTAATTTTAAACAGTTTATTTTTTGACAAGTTGGTGATTGGAACCGATTTTTAGATTCAAGCTTATAAAATACAGTTCTATACCGAATTGTTCAATTTGGAATTTGCTTGGGGCCCTCGCATAAACCACGTCTTCTTCCAGTCTGTAAAATTGTTTCATAAAAGTGATTGTAAATAAAGGGCATTCTACAAATTTAGACTAAGCCAATGAAAAGCCACATGAGATTTGAATTAATCGCCATCAATAAAGTAATAAATTTGAATAAAATCCATGCTCCCGAATCCAAGATCAAACAGTTGATTAATTTATTTGTGATGCGCGTCATTAATTTTTAACTATAGCATATAATGGCCCTCCGGCCAAGGGCATCCCTGTTTTTGTAGGCATCCTTGTATTCGTACATTATGTGAACACAAAACGCACGAAATAAAATGCTAATCACAATACCTACTAAATCAATTGAAAATCGCGCGTTTCAATATTTATTATCCACAAAATATTATTAACAAAACAGTGAGAATAACATCAAAAGACGATGTACATATATTTTATATAATATTATACATAGGTTCTACCTAACAATGCCATAAACTGGAAAAGCGGAAAAATCATCAAAAAACATAATTCTCACCTTTAAATAAAATCATTCTATAACCGTGATTTGACAGTATAATATAATACCATCGAAAAATCCCCCAAAAAATCAATACCATCATTAAAATACAATCAATTATGTGTTTATGCTATTATATTATGTATTTCCGACCCACAATCACCCAAACCTATAAACTTCGATATCATCCCGATATACGAGAAAATTTCTAACACCCAAACGAAATAATGAGCAGGTAACTATCGTACATGGTACAGCGTGTGCGATATTTGTTTTATATGTTTATATGTATTTACTAGACGCATAATTTATATTAATATTTGTGTAATTTGGTAACTCAACATTTATTTAAAAAAATTCAAATTCATTAGAAATAATTTATTTTTGTTTAATTATTTGTTTAGACTGATATCGGTTTTCCATATATACCGAGTATTTGTATACTCACTTAAATACACCACAGCTCCGATTTGCGTCGTACTTTGGTTCCTAAAAAATTAGACGCTAATCGAATCGAGAAATATTTTAAGTAATGAGAACCTGTTAAGCCGATAATTTAAAACTGAACAAATTCGGTTATAAAGATAATTTTGTTTCATGAATAGAAGGTTTAAGATAGATGCATTGTTTTTTTGCAAAGTATTGATTTACTTCATCACCACTATGGTTGCCTGAATCTGTTGTATCAATAGAAAGCGGATCAACGGAAACTAAATTTTTATAACGTAAAACGTCTTATAATTTAGTATGAAGGTCACCTACGATTGCTCACAGTGCTCCACTCCTACTTTGGCTAGAACAGTGAGCGATACATTGTTTGAAAGGTAAAGAGTATATGGGTACCAGTTAATAGGAAGGACCAACGCCATATCAAGAACATCTACGATTTCACACATTTAAAACATTGATATCTCGTGAACTACTCAACACACGATAAAAACAAATACTGTTTAAAAAGCTAATAGAATGTGGAATAAGATGCCAGATTAAAATTCATTTCGGTATACACAGAGGGTCATCTAGGCGCTCCTGGTTTCAGATTTTCCCGTTATCTACATTTTTTCACAATGCTACTCTCTCCTAATTTCAACAAAATAATCAAACGTTACATTGTTTGACTGGTAAGGAATATTTTGCCGACACGCTACAAAAAACGTCCATTTTCGATTTAACACTTCCATCTAAAGCTAATGTTAGCTTATTTTATGACATGGTCAAACATTAATATAATAAGTTTTACGTCAAATCTTCTGTTCAGCAGCTCGAACACCCGCTCTTTTTTAATATATAGATCGTAATGTTTGTCTTTTTACGTTATATAGGATGTTTTTTTAATAGATTTTTAGAACCCTAAAATTGAACACATCTATTACCCTCGAGAGTGCAGAGTCCATGCGCCGAGCCTTCGTCCATGTCAATGCGGGCTGGGATGGAGATGTACAAGGTATAGATGGTGAATTAAATTCAAAGGTGTTATAGCTTGACGGCCTATTTACAGGTCCATTTCACGAAATTATTCGTCTTGTTGAAGCCATAGCTATTCCACATTAATGATATTTAATTGGGGGGGGGGGGGGGGGGGAAACGGTAATAATGGCTCTATAGCAGCCTTCACTGACTGTTCTGGATGGCATCGTTTTTGAAGAAATATCGGACGAACAACGTTTACAAATATTAAAATCTACTACAAAAATTCCGAGTCGGTGACTGCAACTGCAAAAGCGTTATTTCCATTTTTTGACAAGCGCATTTTTGGCTAAATAGCTTCGTCAACAAATAGAATATGCGTTATTGGTCATGTAAAAACCAGGGATGAGCATCTACGCGCCATCTATTATTTTCTACATCGACGTGTCGACAATCCATAGACAACGTCAACAACATAGACAACATCGATAATGTAGACAATCCCTCGAGTTGTTTTGCCTATATAAGTTCTAAACTAAAGGGTGACTAAATTTCTTTAGGAACAGTGCGTTACTGGCGATAGTTTTATAGAATGTCCGACAATGCATTTTAATCTCTTCACAAAATGAGCGACACTTGTTCACTAAAAAAATGTACCAGAGTCATGACCAAATTTTCACAAAATTTAGTGAATGTGTTTTAATCGATGACAAAACGTTCGTGAAATTGATTTTGAAATAATTAATTAGGTCAAAAATTGGATCTTACCAAAAACCGAGGCAATGCTCCTGCTAAGTATAAGCACTTCAAGTTAGATTCCTTTGCAACAAATATATGGTTTGGCCAGCAATTTGCAGTTCTGCGGTGCAAGGTTTCAACACGAATCAACATGATTCAGCAAAGTAAAGTAAAGTAAAGCCATTTAGCTAGTTCACACGACTCTAAAAGAGCAATAAATGTTTACAAGATAAATCAAATCAATGTTATCTCAGAGAAGCAGAATCCACAGGTTATTACCATTACTTTTTTCAAATGTTGGCCGCAACTGCGATGGTCATTTCTCAAAGTCCAATTTTTAATAACCCATTCGAGCATATCGACTGGTATCTGGCGAATGACGCACATGTTGGCTTCCAATGCTACAAATAAACAAATCACAGTTACGTCCCGGCCGTCTTCATTTTTGAAGAAAAATGGACCGATGATTTCACAGACCCATACATAAACCACCCAAACCGTTTGTTTGATCACGAAAAATCCAATACTGTAAATTAGGATTCAAACTTTTCGATGGTATTCCAAATACTGGTCTCGGACTCTCGGCAGGCCGATTATGTCAACCATAACCTGGTCTAAGCGCATGAAACACATTCCTTATAGAACGCAGATTTTCGTAATAAAGCTGAACAATTGGCAAGTTGGCAAACCATACTGAATAAACATACCATGCCAGTTTGACACTATAACTCATGCGTTATTTGTCAAACGAAACAAATGAAAACGTCACATCTAGATGAATCACACTTTAGTATGGTATGTGATTCCCGATTTAATTTGAATCATTTTTTTAATTTCTTCCTATATACGTCTTAACAGAATTGACATTATTTTATTATTACATGACGTAATCTACCTCGCCCATTCCTGGTGAAAACCCTCATGTGCTTCAAGAAACACCAGTTCATCCAGACAAAATAACTGTATGATGTGGTTTTCATGGTAGTGGTGTGATTGGACCGTTTTCTTCGTTGATGTAAATGACCGTCCGTCACGTTATAGTAAATAGAGATCGCTACATAGACATGTTCCAACATTATTTCTTTGGTCAATTTCATGAGCTAGACATTAATGATATTTAGTATATCCAGAAATGATCCTGTCAATTGGCCGCCTAGATCGGGTGATTTAACACCTGTAGATTCTTTTTATGGGGCTACGTTAAATCATTGGTCTAGCTCAGAGCCAATATTGAACGGGAAATAGCGGCCGTTTTCGTCGAAATGTGTGGCCGAGAAATCGAAAATTGGGTTCAACGAATCGAACCTGCAAACGTGCCCGTGGTGAACATATGAACGATATCGAATGCCATACATAAATGTTTTGATTGTACTTTAAGCCAGATAGCTCAAATGGTTTGCGTTCTATTTAAAAACAAAGTTGTCAAGTCCTTATTGGCAAACCCTTTATGAACAAATTATTTCACCAGTTCATAAAGCACAACAAACAGTGTTTTTTTGTAGATGTAACGGCGTCTCAATAGGTGCTTATGAGTATTTTCCACTCAAAATGCGAAAAAATTTCTTGTTGACAAAGCCATTCAACCAAAAATAAGCGTAATCACTGTATAAAATTTGAATCAAAGTTTCGCGATCTGAACTACGATTTTTGAAAATTTGCAAGCGTTATGTTCTGGTGTAATTTTAATTATGGTAAAATGACAAACCAAATTACGCAAATCAGCTGTCAGCTGCCAAATCATCAAAGATGAAACTACTCCATATATACACATGTGTCGAATGTTCTCCAAATCTTTTCAGGAGTATTAGTACTCTTTTTGTTTCATTAACTCTTAACTCTTTCGGTAGGCAAAAATCATCAAAATATAATCTTTTTGAGTTAAAGCCCTCTTTTTTTTAAAAATATAATCAATGGAACAATAATAAAAATATATTAAAAATGTTCAACACCAAATTTTAGTTAACCTTCGAAACACACGAATTATTGTCTTGTATCAGACCTAGACAATTTTTTGTGTATATTACGATGTGAGTGCCCCTAGGAAGGTGGACTAAAATTTGGTATCATTTTTCTGATTTATTTTGTAAAATTCCATGTACAATAAATTATCAAAAATAATAAAAATAAACAATTCTCGGCACCTATAATTTTACTCGACCTTTCTCAGCACTCACTTAGTAAAACACACGAAAATATATTATCTATCATTCCTAAACATTTTTCATGTGAATGCCTACTGGGATCAAGTAAAATTTGGTATTCAATAGTATAAACTATATGGCTTGTTTGATGCCAATGGATCTGCTTTTATAAATAATTTTTTCTGGGATGATAAAAATTTTTGGCCACTAAATTAATGGTGCGAGCACGGTCCACCTTGTCCAATATGATGGGCTGCGCCAGCTTCTTAGCCTACAGAATACGCATATAATTTTTCCTAGCACTGTCGCCCGCTTTATAGGAATAAAACTTTGGAAAATTTGTAGCATACCATTAAAAGTGGCTAAAAATTGATGAACCAGGTAATTCAATAACTAAATGCAATAAGCGATATTAAACAGTAGGGGACCCAAAATTTAGAGTCTAATCTGAGTTTCCCCAATTTTTGGAAACTATATTTTGAATAATAATAATTTAAAGTGCCCGAAATTTTAAAATTTGATTGACTTAAAATTTTATTTTTGATTGAAAAATTAAAAAAAAAAAGTTTTAAATTTAGAAATATTCATTTTAAATCTCTGAAATTTTAAAATTTCCAATTTAGCAATTTTAAAAGTTTCTTGGATATGAAAGTTTTTATATTAAAATAAAAATTAATTATTAGGTTTTCAAAAAATGTTTACAGAACTGTGGAAAAATTGCCATTTCGAAATAAAATTGACACAAACAATTCAGAGTCTCAAACAATGCACTTTATGGACGATTTAAGTATATAGAATTTTCATGTTAAAATAGGAAATTTAAATCTATCTTAGCTAAAAATTTAAATGTTTTTATATCAATTTATTAAATGAAAAATTTTAATTTTAAACTTAAACAATTTGGAATTCTATAATTTATATAACAGCAATTTAAGATGACAAATTATTTTAAAATCATAATTTTAAATGTAATTATCTTGATTGAAAGAATTTAATTATAAAATTTAACATAAATATTAAAATAGCAGATTTTATTTATTGTCCAATAATAAATTTCGAATCAAAAATTTAAAGTCGATCTGATAAAATTATAAATTTCAAAATTTAATTTAAAAATATTGATATCCTCTTGAGAAAATTGTTAATTTTGAAAATTAAAATAATTTTTTTGAAAATCCGGAATTAGATGTCAAATTTAATATTTATAAATTTAAAAGATTCAGACTGAAAATTGTTTAAAATAATTTAAATTTTACTTTCAGATCAAAATCCAGGTAGTTGTACTCCAGGTGGTAACCCAGCTAAGCCGCTGACAAATCCACTCTATAACCAGGCTGGCTCTTTTAGTTTCCCTAAAACTAGGAACGAACAAAAAACTCGAAACAGAACGAAAACATTTATTATTCCGGTTACGATTTCTGTTTTAATTTTTTTTTTAAATCGGGTACAATTCGGATTAAAATCCTGAAAATATTTTATAAGGTTTATTGCCTCTTGGAAGATTTGGCTGCATTTAAACTATTTGGTATTTTTTTTGGTTGGCAGATTGGTTATCTATTTGCAAATTTATTGCCAAATTATTTCATCATCCTAACAAAAATATTCTTAAATTCATTTGAAAAAAGCTTTCCGTGTTTACAAAGCAAAAGCTTTTAATATCAATAAAATTGGTTTTGAGTAAAAGCTTTGATCAGTTAGGTACTAATAGGAAAATCCACTGGAATGAAAACTCAGAGAGCTTTACAAGTTGGATGTTTTGAATTTCTAAAAGCTTTTAGACTAGTTCCGGTCAATAATCCGGTCAACAATAAAGATTTTTTTTTAATTTAAACATTATCTCTAAGCTTTTAAAAATTGAAAAGTTGCAATAATATTTAATTTAAATTGTGCAAAGCTGAAAGTTTGAAGTAAACAGAGCCTTATTGTTAAAATTTCGGTTCACAATCAAAGTCTACCCGAAACTAAAATAAATTATAGCTTTTAAGCTTTTGTCATTTTAAGCTTTTAAATCTGTGTTGTGGATTTAATATGATAATTGTTGAAAAAGCACAACTACATATATTCCTAAAGCTTCCTAATTATGACAAACTTTAATAAATGTTAGAATAACAGAAAAATTAGAAGCCTCTAAAACAAAAATCGTTTGGTTCGTAACCAAAGCTCTTACGCCAGTATTAAATAGATAAGGTTCAGTACCACTTTTATTCATAAGCCGTGTGACATAATTTATATATTTCAACGTGTGGATTAGAATGCTTGTACTGCGATCTTTCGATTTTTCGAATGTTTAGTTCTTAAAAATTTAAACTGCAAAACTGTTCCCAGATACGTAAAGTCACTCTGACCCAGGAAACCCAATATGGAATAAAAATCCACAGAGCCATTTGATGTTTTAAATTTCTAAAAGCTTTCAACTGGTTCCGATCAATAAATCCATGAAAAAAAATCCCAATTTAAATAAAAAATTTAAGCTTTTAAACAATTAAAAAGTTGCATTAATATTTAATTTTAATTGTTCAAAGCTTAAAGTTTCAAGTAAACAGAGCCTTATTGTTAAAATTTGGGTTCACAATCAAAGCCTACCCGAAACTAAAATAAGTTATAGCTTTTAAGCTTTTGTCATTTTAATGAGCTTTCAAATTTGTTACATATTTTTATATAAATAATGATAATTGTTGAAAAAGCACAACTATATTCACGACTATAACTGTAAACTGAGGAGACCAAAAACCTCCATGTTCACATACAAATTAAGCTTTGGTTTGTAACCAAAGCTCATAGGCCGGTGTCAAATGTTAAGGTTAAGTACAAATTTTATTCATAAGCCGTGTGACATAGACTATATATTTCAACTAAAAGTTCTTGTGCATTAGAAAGCTTGAATTGCGAGCTTTCGATTTTCTTAAAGTCTAGTTTTAAAACTACAATACGCCAAAACTCTTTCCGAATACGTAAATTCATTCAGTTTAATAATTCTTGAAATATTGTGAATTAGCAACAACAAAATTAATGGATGTATTTTGAAGCAAAAATGAATCGATTTGTGGTAGAGAATAGCTATATAAGGTAAGCTTATGAGAGTGTTGCTGCTAAAAGAATACAATTTAGAATAACCAAATGGAATGAGAATTCAAAGAGCTTTATAATGTAGACGTTAATCTTCTAAACGTTTTCAGGCTATATCCGATCAATAAAAGTAGACCGATGAAAAAAACTAATTTAAACAAAATTTTTAAGCTTTTAAAAAATTTAAAATATACATTAAAATTCAGTTTTAGTTAAAATTTGAAGTTATTGTTATAATTAGGATTTTTAATTCCGCCTTTTTTTCATTTAAATCTTGCAAAACTGTACTATGAATTTAAAATTAGAAAAAACGTATTTGCTTTTGTAAATCGAGTTGATTAGGTATGATAATTGTTAAAAAAGCACAACATTATCTATAATCAAATTTAGTTATCAATTTATATTGTTTTGATAAGTCAATGTCGAATCAAACGCTTCCTATTTAATTCAATTTGTAATATTAAAAACAAAGGAGATACATAATCTGAATGAGCTTTTAAAAATTGGGTTGCCTATACATGTGCACATAAAATGAAGGTTTTACTTCGCAACCAATGATTTTGAATCGGTTAAGATCAATAAAAGCTACACATACAAAAATTCGATCTAATATAAAATAAAATTAAAAGTTTTAAAATTATTTAAAAGTTGTTTAAATATTTAAATGTTTATTATATTATTTAAAGCTTAAAGTTTAATAAAAGGTTCTTTGTTAAAATTAAGATTCTATCATAAACACACAATACATGAAAGCTCGCAATGTTTTTACATTTCCAAATCAAAACTGTAATGTCTCGCGATTATTTGGGGAGCTTTCAACAATATATCTATGTCTATATTGTAATTAAACAATTTGGAGAATTTTTTATTATCAGATCAATTATACATTTGCAAGTTCATGATTCTAACAAAAATCTTCTTAACTTTATTTTGAAAAAGCTTTATAAATATTATAAATTATAGTGAAAGTTGAAATAACAGTTTACTTAGAAAACTTAAAACATTTAAAACTTTAATTTTTGTATTTGCTTGAATTCAATTTTAAACTAAGGAGGAGCCAGCGACTTAGTAACAACCTAACGTACATCGAATGTAGTTAACCAACAAAACTTTAAGAATTGCCCGTTCAGTTTGGTTTAATCCACCTGCCAAAACTGAAGGGAACATAGTATTTGGCAAATTGTGTTACAGATTCATTAGTCGATGAACAGTACTACTGCGATAATTAAATGAAGACTTTTAATTATGTGGATATCTCAGTAACCATTAAATTTTCGACAAAGTTAAAAATTGTTGAGTGAATTTGAATACTACCGCCAGGGTGCCGCAAGAAGTATGACAACCATTAAAAACACCCATGTCATCAAAATTAAGATCATTCAAGGTCACCAAACAATTTTCCTTTGCGGTACTGGGTATTTTCTCTATAACCATTTTTGAGCAAAAGAAGGTACGCTTCTAACCAGACTCACCCTGTTGTTTATCGAGTGCAGAATATTTTTTTAATTTAACAAAAACAATTACATCTATATTGAAATATCGAATGTGCTTATTATGTCGTAAACATAAAACTTTTAATAAAATCTATAATATTCGTATACAGAGAGATGCATTAATATGAAAGTGCGCAAATATATTATTAAAAGGAAAGCAATGAGTAACGTCTTATTGCAAATTCAATGAAGAGATCAGAATAATCACATGCTCATGAACTTTAGCTTGTTCTGCAGCATCTGGTGCGGGACATTTGTTTTTATACGACATAGTTCGCCTCGTAATTTCTCCCAATTTCAATGCTGATGAATGGAATTTAACTTGCTTCAATCTGAAAATGCAAATTTCGCTGTTGCTTCCATAAATAAAATTTTGAAAATTGCAGAAAATTTCACTCTAATCCTTAAAACGTTGCATGTAACAATTCAAGCAACAACATGACACTGTTTCAAACATAATGCAGCACTAAGATAGTATCATGAAACAAATTAGGGGAAATATATTGCAATGCAACATTCATAGCAACATTCATTTAAACACTTCTATCTACATCACAATAGCAAAACTGTATACAATAAAAACGATCTAGTTTTCGTACTCACCAAAAGATGTCCGTCATAAAATTTTTATTTGTTTTGACAATTAGCTCAGCTGATAATGAATGCACACAATAATTTCTGTCACTTTATTTGTGTCTCTTTGTGTAAAAACAACAAATTTGTTGGTTTGGTGTTATGTGATTGTGATAAAATCGCGAGAACAAAACGACTATTTAGAAAACAAAATACATTGTTATCAAATCGCTACTAGGTGTAATAAATTATAAAGATTTAATAAGTAAATAAAAATTACGCGCTTGGATCTGGAGATGAGTCAGTTCTCATCATCAGCGCAAGAAGATGAAAATTCGTGCTGTGAAAGTGATGAAGAATTCAATTTGCATCATCATAAACAGCAAATTCGTGACAAAAGTGGTATGAGTGAAGCCGTACAAAGTGGCGCGCAGCATGGTGAGCATTGTTCGCGTACTAGTGATGTGATGGGACAAACTCCGATGCAGGCGTACACCGAGGATCGTATGCGCCGTAAATTACAATTTTTTTTTATGAATCCGATCGAAAAGTGGCAAGCCCGTCGACGTTTTCCGTATAAATTTGCCGTGCAACTTGTTAAAATTGTTCTAGTGTCGATTCAATTGTGCCTATTCGCACATTCGCGATACAATCATGTGAATTATACGTGGGATAATCGTGTAACATTTTCACATCTCTTCTTGAAAGGATGGGATAGTAATATGGAGATATTGTCGTATCCGCCGAGTACCGAACCTCTGGCCATCTATAAAAAAGATGATTTCTATTTAACTGTAGATACCGCATACCAATCGTACAGTAATTTAAACCAAGCGATTGGCCCGTATTCGTATACGACCGAGAATAATACTATGGTGCCGCCCCGGCTCTGTCTACACAGCTACAAGGAAGGATTCATATTTGGATTCAATGAGAGCTATATATTTAATCCGGAGATTACAGTGACGTGCCTTAATTTAGCTACCAATAGTTCGCAAGTGGGATCGAAAAAATTTTTACACGCAAAAGAAATCGAAATAAATTTTTCAGCACTGGTCAAGGCCACCCTCGAGTTTGCAATTAAAACAGTAAACTTTAAAGCTGCGGGACCAATCGCATCCCCGGATTGTTATCAATTCAATATCGTTATAATGTTCGATAATCGGGATCATGATGGCAAAATGCTGCTCACCTTAGATGCGGAACCCATTCGACTACATTGCATGGGAAACATTGAGTACATGACCGATTCTGAGATTGAATTTGTGTTGCGCAGTATCCTAAATATGTTCGTAATTATTATTTGCCTCATTTCTTTTGTTTTGTGTACGCGAGCAGTGTATCGTGCCCAGTTACTGCGAAATGCAACGACGCAATTTTTCCGATCCCAACTTGGCCGTGAATTAAGTTGGGATGGAAAAATGGAATTTCTCAATATCTGGTACATCATGATCATATGTAATGATGTGCTGTTGATTATTGGATCGGCGCTTAAGGAACAAATCGAGCGGACCCATTTCCTGGCCAACGAATGGAATATGTGTTCGCTTCTATTGGGCATTGGCAATTTACTCGTTTGGTTTGGAGTGCTGCGGTACCTGGGATTCTTTAAAACTTACAATGTGGTGATTTTAACAATAAAACGAGCTGCCCCTAAAATATCGCGATTCTTATTGTGCGCTCTATTAATCTACGCTGGATTTACGTTCTGCGGATGGTTGGTGCTCAGTCCGTATCATCTCAAGTTCCGGTCTCTAGCAACGACAGCCGAATGTTTATTCTCGCTGATTAATGGTGACGATATGTTCGCTACATTTGCAACAATGTCGTCGAAATCAACAATGCTTTGGTGGTTCAGCCGAATATATTTATACAGTTTTATTAGTCTGTATATCTATGTAGTCCTATCACTATTCATTTCGGTCATTATGGACGCGTACGATACCATAAAACGTTATTATAAGGAAGGATTCCCGACCAGTGATTTAAAACAATTCATGGGCACAATGCATCCCTCAGATCTTACATCGGGCGCATTTATCGAAGAAGATAATGGCGTTAGTTTCACAGAAGTTGTGAACCGCTGTTTTTGCTGGTTGCGCGAAAAGGCGACACACGAGCCACCAGGCAGATATGCAACAATCACACCAAACAGCAGCTAAACAAGGTCGCCAGATATTATTATATAAATTCGTTAACCAAATTTACCTGAATTACCTAATTTTGTTCTAATTTTAAGCCAAAAATAGTTTAGAGTATGTATATGTAGTGGAAAAAAAAAGAAATAAGATATTTTGTACATACAATGCATAATTGCCCACATTATTTATATAACAAAAAAGATGTATAAAAACATTATCATTAAATAATAATTATAATTTATAGTCGATTGTGATTTAGTTGGTTTTTTGTTGCTCAAATATAACTGTAGTATAATATGTATAAAATAATTAAAAATTATATTAAATTAAAATTGGGACTCAAAATATTATTTAACTCAACCTAGGTACATTCTCTTCAACTCTAGAATGGCTAGATTTCTGAAATTCATGAACTTCATAATAGCATGCCTCAATTTGCACAATATTATCGAAAGCAACATTGGTCGAGAATGTGGCATACATGCATAGATTTTATTCTGTTTTGTGAGTGGTTAACATGCTTGAGACGATAAAGTTTATCATGTCGTTGAGTCGATAACAGTTTAATGCGACGCCAATTTTGGCGGATGACTGCTTATATATAATTACATTGGATTTTTTTCTTAAAGATAATTTCAAAAATCTATGATCATCCGGCATTTTATTGCAGTGCATGCACGTGTTTTAACTTGTATGCGAAATAAATAGTACAAGCACTTAACAATATATTACTTATTCAATCTCCGTTTATCGCATTTCGAGATTATTATTGTCATGACACTGAAACGTGTACAAATTTTGAAATTATCACCAAAATTCTAATTATATTTTCTACGCGCGGGGTGTATATTCGAGCTTATCATAAATTAAAAAAAAATAAAATTATGATTCACACTTACTCAATTTATTTATGTTTTTCCAACTTCTCACATGAACCAAATAATTAGAATAAATCATATAAACAATAAATTAGTAATACAAAATAGATTAAATATAAACAGAATTAATATAAAATCGATAAATTTTGTTTTTAAAATTAAATTATGTAATTATGTATTATCAAATTCAAGCAAATTTAAAAATAAAACATTTATTTTTAATTTTACTCTCTACTCTAAAATTCCTATAGTACACTGTACACTCAATCTGCCATTAATATCGTTGGAAGAGTAAATCGTGTCCTTGCTTTGGAGTTCGAGGGTCCCAGGATCGACCAAAAAATCCAGGATGAGTATTTTTAATTTACCGTACCCAGACTCTAATATTAATAAGGTGCTTTTCTGCCATAAAAGAATATTTCTGAGACTATAGTACAAATTACAAAACATAGGCGTTAAAAGTCCCTTGTGTGGAGTTGCTGGATCTCCCTTCGAGCGCGTCCCCTGGTGGCGGATAGGGGAAGCCCGCAACTATTTTGGTCGGGTCGCAACAGAAGACTAATACTACGGTGCAGGTATTCGGAACCCCAGTACCGGCGACTTTAGGCGAGCTCCCTGTCATCGAAATCCAACGGTTTGTTCCAGCAGTGGGGAACTTGGCTGTCGGAACTAGAAATATTACAAGTCCATTTATTATTAAACCAGTGCGTGGGACTCCAGCAGTTTTTAACCCATTCAAGAGCAGTGGAAGGCTATATAGATCGCCTACGCACAGTGAAATGTTTGAGTATCGCAGTATCGCTTCCCAACTTAGCCGCATCACTCGAGAAAGAATTGGCTTGTGAGCCCGTCACGAAAGTTTCCAAATTGATTACAACTAAAAAACTCATTAGTAATCTCGCGGACTTCGTGAAGGATCGCAACAATGTGCATGGAGAAATTAAGAAGATGATACGCATGATAAAACTATCTTATAATGGGATGGAAAAGGAGTTCGAAGTTCTTAGAGAGAGAAAGGAGAAAGCCGAGGCATATCTTGCAAAAAATGTGGAAAGGACAAACCAGGAACCTGAGACGAACTTGTTGGTATCAAGTCAGATAACACTTCCTCCGAAATCCAAACCGTTGATTAGTGAAATTTTAAATATATCACTGAATCAAGGTAAGAAAATAAGTGGAACGGTGGACATACCAAAGGATGAACCGATTAAGAGAAGTCGTGATTCACCGGGACAAAGTGAAACACAAACGGAGGCTAAGAAACGCAACACGAAAAGCGTACTAACTCCGGGGAGAGATAACTGGACACTAGAAGCTAGGCCAGACTGGCAAAAAGTCAAGCCGAAAAAAAGAAAACGGAAATGGAGAAGACCTGATGCCCTCTTAACCATGAAGAAGGGGAATGTATCGTATGCTGATTTGCTACGGAAGGTAAAGGCAGACTCTCAACTCAAAGGGTTGGGAGAAACGATCTATTAGTGAGTTGGAAAGAGCTAGCGAAAAGATCTGTTATTGGAGTTGGAAAGAACTGCCGATCAACCTCAAACACCTATTTTCCAATCCCAATTGCAGGACATTATTGGCCAAGAAGCTGATGTTAAAACCTTGTCACAGGAAACCCTAATAGAAATAACAGATATTGATGAAGTTACCACATCCGAAGATGTACTACAAGCTTTGGAATCGCATGTGGAAGAGACAACAGGTACTATTACTGTGAAGACGCTAAGATTATCTTATCGTGGGACGCAAATGGCAGTGGTTAGCATGCCAAGAAAGGTGGCAGAGCAAGTCTTAGCAAGAGGCAAAATAAGGATCGGATGGGTGATTTGTCGTATAAGGGAGGCTGTTAAGCCGGTAAAATGTTTTAAATGCTTTGAGTTTGGTCAACTGGCGCAAAAATGTACGAGTGAAAAAGACAGATCTAAACTGTGTATAAATTGTGGTAAAGAAGGTCATATTGCAAAACAGTGCAAGAATGACCCAAAATGCATGCTTTGTAGTGAGGAAGCTGTTGGGGAAAATAAACATGCAATGGGTAGTTGGAAGTGCCCTGCATATAAGAAGGCGCTAGACAGGATACTGGTCAAATGAGGTTGATCCAACTAAATCTCAACCATTGGGAAGCTGCACAAAATCTGCTGCAGCAAACTGTACGTGAAATAGGCGCTGACATTGCTATTGTATGCGAACAATATAAACAACTCGATAGTAGTGTTGTGAGGGCTATGGGTTGGTCGAATATCACATTCACATTTAATTAAAACACTCGAACAAGATTAATAAATATGTACATACTTGATTTATTTAATATAATATATTTAATTCAATTTATTAAATAAATTTAACTTAATTAATTAATTTTAATGAACTAATTAATTTATTAGAAATGTAATTAATTAACCAATTATAATAATTATATTTTAATTTAGAAAATTGGAATAAGTTTATTATACAATTTATGTTTACTAAATTAGGAAGGAATTAGGAAAAATATTAATTTAACTTATTACCATCACGGTCCAAAGCTGATCCAAAAAAAAAGTTACAATGTATATTTGTTATCAATTTTAATTCTCTTTTTGATCATCTACAATTGTAAACTTACACACACACAATCAATACACGAGATAAGTATCTTCCAAATAAAAATAGAGAATATATGCTGGGAGATTAAAACAGATTGATGTAATATCCATCAATAATTACAGTGGATCAAAAGATGAGTGATACATCACTACACTCCTCCCTCCATAAAACAAAAGGCGACCTCTGGTTGACTTTTGAGTGAATTATCTGTGTGTATAAGCTGCTTAAATTTAATTTTTCTTTATCTTAAAGATATCAAAATACATTACACAATTATATAAGTAATATTAATTTAATTAAAAATACAAACGTATATTTTTATTTTATTTTTTTTTATTTAAACGCATCAGGAAAATATTAAGCGTGACATAATTTTAATCTATTGTTATGAACAATTTTTTCTAATCGACCTATGCGAATTTTGGATGTTTCAGGCGAAATAATTTGCGTTACTAAATAAGGACCCAACCATAATGAATCTAATTTAGATTTTCTAGCTTCATTTTTTAAAAATACTTGATTACCAGGTTGAAATAATTTGTAAAATGCATTTTGATCGTAGTATTGTTTTGATTTTTCCTTACATTTTACAAGTTTGTCATGAGCTATTTTAAAAGAATTTTGAAGCTTAAATTTTAGATCGTAAAAATAATCATCATAATTGTACAGAAGATCTACATTTTTAGAAAGTGAGTCGGGTATAGTAGGTTTATAACCAAAAACTAATTCATATGGCATGTATTCTGTAGCTGAATGTGGAGTAGTGTTGTATGAAAACATAGCAAATTGTAACCATGAGTCCCAATCAAGAGGATCATTTTCGATATAATTTCGTAAATACTCCACAAGAGTTTTATGACTGCGTTCAAGTGCGCCATTTGTTTGTGGATGATACGCACTACTATTAAATTTTTGAATTTTCAACAGTTTGCATATGTGTTTAAATAACTTTCCCATAAAGTTCGAACCTTGGTCTGTCAAAATTGATGAAGGAGAACCAAAAATACAAACAAAATTTAGAACAAAAGCTTTTGCAACTGTTTCAGCCTCTTGATCTGGTAATGGAATGGCTAAACTAAACTTTGTTAAATCACATTGCATTGTTAAAATGAACTTATTATTTTTATGAGAAGATGAAAATGGTCCAACGATATCAAGAAAAAAATTTTCGAAGGATTTTGAAGACGTAGTTGTAATTTTCAAAGGAATATTTTTATTTACTAAGAAGCTTTTATTTTTTTGACAAAACGCACAATTTCGAATATAATGTTCTATTTTTGCGAACATTCTTGGAAAGTAGTAAAAATTTCGTAATCTTTTAAATGTTCGGTAAATTCCTTGGTGCGCCCCTAAAGGTCCGTCATGATATTCCTTGATTATTGTGTTGATATCATCTTCATTTGTCAATGACATAACTTTATTTTTATTCTCAATATTAGAGGAAGTGGTACTATTAGAAATTGGTGAATTTTGAACGTTATTTGATATATTGTTTTGTAAATTTGAAGAAATAGAAGAAATTGGAGAATTTGCTAGAATTTTGATTAATGGAAGTTGCAAATTTGTCCTGTTGAGAGAGTGGTAAAGATGTCTTAGATTTTGAACGGGTTAGAACATTGCATTCAGGATTATTCAGAACAATTCGGCTCAATGCATCCGCGTTGCTGTTTAACTTGCCTGGTTTGTGAACAATAGTAAAGTCGTATTCTTCTAATTTTAT
This sequence comes from Tipula unca, assembly GCA_951394425.1. Classification (NCBI taxonomy): domain Eukaryota; kingdom Metazoa; phylum Arthropoda; class Insecta; order Diptera; family Tipulidae; genus Tipula; species Tipula unca. Next base: position 202,170,334 of record OX596380.1, read on the forward strand.
TCGCCATCTTGTTAGCCTCGATGATGGATTTTTCATATTACACAACCAAATGAATGGTTTATGATCACTAACAATTTTAAATTTTCTACCATAGATATATGGCCTATAATGATTTGTAGCCCAGATTATAGCAAGAAGTTCTTTTTCTATTGCTGAATAATTTTTTTCAGCACTGTTCAGAACCCGACTAGCATATGCGACAGGTAAATCAGCTCCGTTTGTCTCTTGAGACAAGACTGAACCAATCGCAACATCACTAGCGTCACAGGTTAGAACAAATTCCTTAGAAAAATCTGGAAATTGCAAAATAGGAGGATTTACTAAAAATTCTTTCATTTTCGAAAAAGCTTCGTCACAAAAAGCATCCCATACGAACATTTTATCTTTTTTTAGAAGGTCAGTCAAAGGTTTTGCAATGCTAGAAAAATTTGGACAAAACTTTCTATAATACCCAACAAGGCCAAGAAAGGATTTTACATCTCGAGTGTTTTTTGGTGTTGGATAATTTTTTACTGCTTCGATTTTAGATGAATCAGGTTTAATACCAGAATGAGTTATTATATGTCCTAAATAATATATTTCTTTACAGAGAAACTGACATTTTTCGGGATTGACTTTTAAATTGTACTGTCTTAAACATAAAAATACATCAATTAAATTTTGATTATGATCTGTTAAACTTTTACCGTATATTACAACATCATCTAGGTAAACTAGGCATTTTAATCCATTTAGTCCACATAAAACGTTGTTCATAAGCCTCTGAAAAGTACTCGGTGCATTACGTAGCCCAAAACTCATACGAGTAAACTGGTAATGTCCGGTTTCAGTACTGAAGGCAGTTTTTTCACGGTCTTTTAAATCAATCGGAACCTGATGGTATCCATGAGCCAGATCAATAGTAGAAAAATAATGCGAACGACCCAATTTGTCCAAAATATCCGTAATATTAGGTAATGGAAACACTTCAGGAATTGTAATCTCATTTAGTTTCCTATAATCAATTACAATGCGCCATTTTTTTTCGTTTGTTTTGGATTTCTTAGGAACACATAATAATGGAAAATTCCAAGGAGATTTAGAATCTTCTATTATATTATCGGATTTCATATTACTGACTTGATTATTAATTTCATTTTTAACAGAATGAGGCAGTCGATATGGTTTGCAAAATATTGGATTAGAATGTGGTAGAGTATTGATTTGATGAGAGGTTGCATCTGTTACAGATAATTTATCTCCATCAAGAAAAAAAATATCATTAAATGAACGACATATCGATAAAATAGAATTTTGCTCCTCATTGTTCAAATGACTTAAATCAATTTTGGTTTCGAGTAATGATAGGCGATTTTGAATATTAGGATTGGAACAATTTATATTAATAATATGAAAGTTTTCTAGAGCTTCGGATTTAATATTGAGATTTGATTGCAGTTCAATATCATATTCATTAGAATTGATTAGACTTACAAACGTAAAACCGTTTTTAATTTTTAAAATAGAATTTGCTATATATACCCCAGGAAGTACTTCTGTAGAATAGCAAACATGTTCAGAGTTATCAGGAAGTAAACTTGGTATTTTGATAGATGTTTCTGTTCTGGCTGGAATTATATTTTGCATTGGATGTTTTGAAAGTATGTAAGTTAATATTTTATTATTAATAGTTAGTTGAATACTTTTTGAAGAAAAGTCTAGTTTACAATTAAAAAAGTTTAGAAAATCTTTACCTAAAATGCCGGAAAATTGGATTGGAAAATCATTTCGTATAACTTGGAAATTTTGTTTAAATGAATTTTTGCAATCAGGAAAAAATAGTTCTATATTGCATAATCCAATTGTATTGAAGGATTCGTTTGAAATTCCAGTGATTTTACATTTGGAATCAGGATAGTATAGTGAATCTGGATCCAAATGTTCTATTTTAATTATGCTTAGATCTGCACCAGAGTCTATCAGAAAATTCAAAATTTTATCTGGATTATGTGGTAAGGTTAATTTCAAAAACATTGAAGAATTAGAATCGGTATTAACATTGTTTAAGGTTGAAATGACGTATGATTTTTTTAAATCGGATGTGTTGGTTTGAGAATTTTGAAGATTGGAATTTTGAAAGATTAATTCGGAAAAATTTAAATTTTTATCAGTAATATTGGAGTTTGGTGTTTTAGAGCTAGATTTTATGGAATTATTAAAATGTTGGTCCTCTATTGATAATCTTGGATCCGTTGAGGAGTACCTGACTGTTCGGATCCCTGCAAGTTTCCCGTATTGTTTGAAGAAGAAGTTATAACATTTTGTTGATGTAACTTTTTCTTTTCATTAAATTGCCTCTTCATACAATTTTGAATATGGTGTCCTATGTTGTGGCAATTTGCACATAAAAAGTTATTTGGTAATTTTGGAGTATTATTTGTTGAAAGGTTTATAGGTGAATTAAATGAAACATTTGGTTTAGGATTATTATTTGATTTTAATTTGAAACAAGTAGAAGCTTTGTGACCAATTTTATCACAAAGTTGACATTTCACAACATTTGAAAACTGTGAGGAAAATGATTTGGAATGATGAGAATTTGATTTTGAAAAACTAGAATTAGACGAATAATTTGATGGAGTAGAATATTTTTGTATTGCCTCTTCTTCTAAGGCTTTCGTTATTGCTTCTTTTAAAGTTTGAAATCTACATGCTTTTACTAATAATTTTGTCGGTTCCAACAACCCTTCTTGAAATGATCGAAGAGCCATTCGACTATTTAAATTTTTAATATCCTTTGTAGATTCAACATTTGGTTCTGATAAACAAGCTTCATTTAGTTGATATAGTAGCTTTTCAATGCGATTTGAGAAAGTTTTCACATCTTCAGATGGTTTCTGTCTTGTAGAATTTATTTCTAATAGAATAGACTCAAGAGAGCGTTTTGAGGTGAATTGAGATTTGAGTGCGTCTTTAAGACTTTTCCAATTTTTAAATTCTTCAAACTTCACTACTTCGTAAGCTTTTCCGATCAATTTGACTCTAAGAATTTTTAAAAATGACTCAATTTCGGTGTTTTTTAAAGAATCGTGAACAATATCACAACATGATATGAATCTATGTATATTTTCAGATGAACCATCGAATTCAGTGATTATTTTTAGTGCTAAACTAACGTTTAATTCTGCCATATTAGGAATATTTAATGGATTAGTATCAAGTATTTGATTTTCTGATGTTGTAGTATTTTCGGACGCAATTTCTAAAGTTTTGCTTAAAGAAATAGTTTCATCTAAATCAGAATATCTGTTTTATCGGATTCGAACATAAATTATGATAATAGAACAAAATTTTACATCAAATGAATTCAAGACCAGACCAATATAATTTTAGGGATTTTTTTTTGTATTTTGATAGTTTAAGGTAAATAAAATATATATGTGTTTTTTTAAATGGAAATAAAAAATTAAAATTTGCATACCTTTACATATAAATTTGAAATTATGGTGTAGTTTATGAAATGACCCATTGATCCAGTGAATATGAGATGAATCCAGTGTATATGTATATAGTTTGTAGTCATCCGTGTTAATTATAGTTTTTCCAATCGAATTGTTGTTTTCAGATGATAAATGTGGTTTCTGGATTGAAACCGATGACGTATAGTTATGATACAATTTTGGTGTACTATACTCGAATTGAATTATGATGCGATGATGTCGATAAATGGTATCATAATGTTGAAAGAAATTTGTTGTTTTAACTTGTTGTTTGTATTAAATTTTTTTTTTTTGCTATTTGACTTGTCTCCAATAATAGCCGTGTTTCTTGATGTTTGATCTGATCCGGATCAGATCATATCTCCTTTCCTTTCATTTGTATAGCTGCGTTTCATGTATTAAACATAAATAATTTTTGTTTTTTTGTTTATCATATCTGCTTTCCTTTCATTTGTATAGCTGCGTTTCATGAAATAAACATAAAAAAAATTTGTTTTTTTGTTTTTCTATCTACGTTTTGAACCAAAATGCTAATAGGATCAATATAATAACCTAAAAACAAAAAATAATACAATTTTTGTGTTGATTTCATGAAACGCAGCTATACAAATGAAAGGAAAGCATATATGATCTGATCCGGATCAGATCAAACGTCAAGAAACACGGCTAATATGTATGATCCAATAATTGTTTCGATGTTGAATGCTTTTTAAAGTTGAATTTGACCAGCTTTGGATTTTTGATTTTATTTTGAGATGGTAATTGAAAACAAAAATGTGATTTGGATATATAATTTAAAGGATGATAGTATATATATAGGAATTCAATTTTAATTTGATAATTTATGTATTATGATTATAAATTTGTTATTATATTGTATTTTATTTATTTGTATATTATGTACTTTGTTATTATGTGAATGTGGTATGAAACATGTGATTAAATTTGAGTAATATACATATTTGATTGTTTTTTTTTTGCACAATTTCTTGTTTAGAATCGTCTATAACAACGCTTTTTATATATATATATATATAGAAACAATATTATTCACTATTTGCACATAGTTTAAATATATTACGAATCACTATAAAAAGTCCATAATCTTCACACAAAATGTTTGAAAAAAAAAATCCTTTTTAAAAAAACTGAACCGCTGTCACCAGTGTTGTGAGGGCTATGGGTTGGTCGAATATCACATTCACATTTAATTAAAACACTCGAACAAGAATAATAAATATGTACATACTTGATTTATTTAATATAATATATTTAATTCAATTTATTAAATAAATTTAACTTAATTAATTAATTTTAATGAACTAATTAATTTATTAGAAATGTAATTAATTAACCAATTATAATAATTATATTTTAATTTAGAAAATTGGAATAAGTTTATTATACAATTTATGTTTACTAAATTAGGAAGGAATTAGGAAAAATATTAATTTAACTTATTACCATCACGGTCCAAAGCTGATTCAAAAAAAAAGTTACAATGTATATTTGTTATCAATTTTAATTCTCTTTTTGATCATCTACAATTGTAAACTTACACACACACAATCAATACACGAGATAAGTATCTTCCAAATAAAAATAGAGAATATATGCTGGGAGATTAAAACAGATTGATGTAATATCCATCAATAATTACAGTGGATCAAAAGATGAGTGATACATCACTACAGTAATATTTGGGCATCAGACTACTCAAAAAAAGCGGCTGTTTGGGCTTGTGGGAACCACCCCTTTCTGGAGAAGCCCAGCAGTTGAGAATCTGGCTTTGTAAGAGTGAAGATCGATGGTGTTCAAAATTATAACTGTTATGCCCACCCTAGTGCCACCCTAGAGGAATTTAAAATCTTCCTAGATCGATTAGTTAGTGACGCGCGAAACCAAAACCCTCTGTTGATAGCTGGGGATTTTAATGCTTGGGCCGTTGAGTAGGGAAGCCGAGAAACTAATGTTATTTTCTCTACTACCAGTGGCGATGTTGAATGTTGGTAGTACAGCCAGTTTCCGTAGGGGTGGCGGTAGCTCGGTTATTGAATCCACATTAATCTCACATGTTAGCGAGGGTCTTTTAAATATAGAATAATGAGTTGGAAAGTTAGTGAGCAATATACACATAGTGATCACCAGGCTATTATCTGTGAAATAAAAGATGGAAGGCCAGGAAAGATTCGTTCAGAATCGGCAAAAAATATTATTGAGTGGAAGCAAACGATGTTTGATGAAAAGTTATTTGTCTATATGCTGGAAGACATTACTTTGTCCGGAACTGCGGATAGCAAATACCATATGGTGGCTAAGCACAATTCGTTCCGGATAATATTAACTAAATTAATACCAGTATTAATTTAGTTAATATTATCTAATTAATTAATGATTTTAATTCTTTTCATATTAAATCATCCTTTGAGAAATAAATGTGTATTAACATGCTCATGTCATTATACATATAAGAAAATAACTGTTGTATTGAATTTAAAAAAATAACTGTTCAATTTTTCAAATACATACATACCTCTTACAACGCGGTTTCGCTGTTACGCTCTTTATAAAAATAGAGTACACCAAAGTCCCGGTATGTGTCTAAAAAATAACCAAACACCCGTTTTGGGTCGGTTCTTCGTTATGCGTCATTATTTTTTTCTTGTAATATTTGGTTTTATCGTACAATTAATGAGAATTCTCGTTGCCATGAGAACTTTTAATTAGAATAATACTGCATATGTATGGTATCAAATGTGTCAAATGTCCAAGTCAAATGTCCAGGTAAACACCATACTAGAAATTGTGTCAAACCCACAGATGTACAGCCTAGATACGTACATTGTGGAGAAAACCATCCAGCTAACTACAGAGGATGCAGTGTTGCTATTGAATAGCAAAACATCAAAAATAAAAACATACATGCTAAAAATACAAATGTAATAAAGAAGCAAACTGTTGGAATAAACAGGCCTGAATCATTTAAAGGAGAGTTAAGGCGTAAAGCGTTGATAGCCTCTCAAGCAGAAGTGGGCAAAAAATCTTACGCTCAAGTAATGATGTGTAGTGAAAACAAACAAAAAACTCCTCAAACAGACGACATAAATCAAACGCTTAAGTTGATATTAAGCAAACTTAATACTTTTGATCAGCGATTACAGAAACTATAGAATACAGTACCAAGGGAGCCATCCCTAAACAAAACCATGTCTAACGACTTAAGAATTTTATGCTGGAATGCCAACGGACTCCAGCAACACCAACAGGAATGGCAAATGGTTCTGGACGCAGAGAAAATCGATGTCTGTCTCATCTCTGAAACTCACTTCACTAGGCAATCAATTATCAAATTTAGAAATTATAAAACATATCACACTATTCACCCGGGAAATACCGCCAAGGGAGGTAGTGCTGTTATAATTAGAAATAGTATTAATCACTTCGAGGAATTAAAATATGAAACAGAACAAATACAAGCAACAGCTGTTAATATCAAGAACAAAAATAACTCTATTAGTGTTATTGGAATTTACTGCCCACCGAAATACTCTCTAAAAGAAACAGATTATCTTGAATTTTTCAGTAAACTGGGGAAAAGATTTGTAATTGGAGGAGATTTTAATGCAAAAAATATCCACTGGGGTTCTAGACTAACACCAACCAAAGGGAAAGAACTCCTCAATGCTATCAGAAAATACGGTTGTGAAGCCTTATCAAATGGTAAACCGACCTACTGGTCCCAATAAAATACCAGATCTAATTGATTTCTTTATAGTGAAAAATATATCTGTAAATTATATACATATAGATGATCGTCTTGATTTAAGCTCTGATCACTACCCAATACTTCTGACATTAAGTGAAAGGATCATTCAAAAAGAAAGCTATGCTAGTTTAGTAAATAAGCACACAAATTGGGAATACTTTAGACTGTCTTTAGAAAGAAAAATTAACTTAATGGTTCCGCTAAGGAGTGAGGAGTAATTAGAAAGTTCACAAGTTCATATGTGACATGTAGCAGTCAGCCTGGGAAAACACTCATGAAGTTAAAAAGAAAATTAAGGGATACAACTACCCTAGAGAAATTAGAGAGCTCTTGGCAGAAAAAAGAAGGGCAAGGAGAATATGGCAGCAAACTAGAGCCCCTCAAGATAAAACTAAGCTAAACAATCTGACTCAGCTACTTAAAAGTGAAATCAAAGATTTGAAAGACGAATCTATCAGTAACTACCCCATCTAATGATACTAGTACTGATTATTCTATCTGGAGAGCAACCAGAAGAATTAAAAGGCCAATAATGCAGATTCCTCAAAACCAGAATAGAAGATAACAAATGGACCAGAAATAACGAAGATAAAGTACGAAGTTTTGCTGAATATCTGGAAAAAATATTTGAACCACATGATGACCAATCATTGGAAGCCGAAATAATAACTGGAGAGGTTGTACAGGAAAGTGAAGAAATCCTACGAGCAACACCAAAAGAGGTCATGTATGAGATAAAAACAAATATGAATCCGAGAAAAGCGTCGGGTTATGACCTTATCACTATGTATTGGCTGATAGGAAGGAGCTCCGCTTTATCAACATACAACAAACTTCTATTATATAAACAAATATTAAAACCGGTTTGGACTTATGGTATCCAACTTTGGGATTGTACCAAACAGAGTATTAAGGAACATCGTTGATGCACCATGGTATGTTAGAAACAGAGACCCCCATAGGAACCTTAAAGTGGACACTGTTTCAAAGGAACACCAAAAAAATGCACTGAGACATAGGCAAAGGCTCGAACAACATGTTAACACTGAGGCAACTAAGCTGTTAAACAACACAGATATTGTACGCAGGCTCAAACGAACTAAACCTTTTGAGCTGGTGTAATTGCTAGTGTAAAAATAAAAAAAAAATAAAACTAAAATCCACAATAACGATGTGGTTTAATTCAATTTATCAGACACTATGGAACACCAGTCGGAAGAAGTAGTCCAGGTGACTAGATTGTATAATAATTGTTTATTTAAAATATTTAAATAAAATTAAAAAAAAAAAAAAAAAATTTATGGTATCGTTTCTTTTGATCTTCATGTATTCGACCTTCACAGTCAAACCTTTCCATGCGTTTCGCTGCGTTCCCAGACTTGTCCATCATAGCTTTGCAGTGACCAAATGATAATCGATGCCTACGTATTTGGTTGCTGACCGATAAGCTCTCACATCCTACACAAGCAGAGCCCGCCCTTTTGAAATTAACAGTCGGTCAATTTTACTGCGGGAATTTTTGCGAGGATGGATCCATGTTTCCAAATGTATTTGTTTGTGTGGGAAGAATGTGGTTCTACTCTAAATTTTGTGTCGGGAGTACGGACCTATGTTTTCACACAAGTCGGCCTGATTTCTGCCAGCTTTATCATTAAAGTCCCCAATTACCACTCTAACATTGTGTTCGAGTCATTGTAAAATGAGTCTTTATCTTTTGGCTGGCTAACTTCTATAGGCGCGTGTACACAAATTACCGACAGGTTGGTTAACTTCATGCCCAAGCGAAGCTTACCCAATCGGTTATTGGCTGATTGGAAATTCAAAACAGCCGTCTTTACTCCCGAGGTTATCTCCACTGTTAACGTATAACCCTGGGATACATGGTCTCCACTTTTAGGCCGGCGAGTTTCTTGAAGATCAACGAGTTCCAGTCGATACTCCTTCATGCAAGTAATTAGGCCTTCCAACGCTCCTGGTTTTCTAAATAACTGCACATTCCACCTATCCCGTGGCCGGATACTTGAGCGGGGGTCCTGTGTTGTTTCGGCGGTATCCAGTTGTTCTTTTGTTGATGTTGCAAACAGTTGAGTTTTTACGGATGCGGGTCGTCAGCCCAGCGATCCTACGACAAGCAAAGGAAACTGTGGTGGTATTCTAAGAAAACATGTTACGTGCAATTTAGGTTTACCCCAGGGGCCAAATTTTGTTTAAATTGGCAAAAATATAACTAACACAAATTTTAAAAATATGTTGTTTTGTTATTGGACATAAACCAAAAACTACAAACAATGAATAATTTTCAAAATGGAATTTTCAACATTCCCAAACCACAGATTCGGTAAAATTTATCTAATTCAAATAAAATATAATTATAAAAACACTAAAGTTATTTTTTTATAAACGCTAAACTATTTGACTTTTATCTGTAAATACTAAATACAGAATAAGATGTCAATTGTCAAGAAAGCTACTCAAACAACTTACCTGCTGGATGAAGCAAATATATACTAAACGGCGCATGGTGCCGCGTTAAACACCATAAATACCATAATAGGCCCCCAGGGAGTTATTATGGTATTTTCGATAGCGATTGTTTTCGATAATATCGAACGTTTCGATAACGTCGAAAATAGCTATTATGAAAGTTTCGATAGTGTTTTACTCCGATGATATTGAGTATTTTGATAATTTCAAAAATCCCTACTCCGGTTCCGGTTACACTTCAAGCTCGTTCAATAATTGAGTGCGTATTTGGTGTAGTAAAGGGAAAGTGGGGATGTTTGCTGCTTGCGAGAGAGCTGTACTATCAACCTGAAAAAGTTACACAAATTATAAATGTGTGATGCGCACTCCATAATCTATGTACGAGGTACCACGTTCCAATTCTAGAAAATGATGTGTTGCGAGAAGCAAGCGAGGATAATCAATAATAATCTCACTTTTTTCCAACCCTCTACGGTTTTCTCTGGGTGGCCTACAGCATTCACCCGCTACATCACTTCATTCCATTTCTTATTGGATTATTCCTTAAATTGTAGCGTATTTGAAAAATTCTTTGCAATGCCTTCGTTAAATTAGTCATAAATTACCGAAAAAAATCGAATTCGAAAAATTCCATAATACCTCATTTTCGATAATATCGATCAAAATCGAAATCGAATATTTCGATAATATCGAGAAAGAAACACTATCGAAAATACCATAATATAGGCCTCCAACGTAATATGAATTAAATGAAAGTTCGCACAATTGATTGTTCTTGAACATCGAAAAGCGATTTTGGAAATTTTGTAATTTTGTGTATTGGGCATCTTCTAATCAAGGGATTTTTATTTCGGGATATATGTCCCAGATAGCGCTAATATATAAGGATCGGATCAATTCATAATACTCGATGCGATTAATAGTACAAGCAATTTATTTAAACTTACAATAAATTTTAAATATGAGTATACAAATAAATATTTTTCAAAGAAAGCTATATATAGTTTCCTATTTTTCGAGCTTAGCTTGTACTTCCTCGAGTGAAATTCCTTTAGTTTCTGGCACACAGAAAAACACAAATACCGCTCCAATCAATGATAGAACAGAATAGACCCAAAATGTAATAGGTGTTCCAAGTGCATCTTTCATGGGACTAAATGTTTTTGTGATAGTAAAGGCTAGCAACCAATTAATTGTTGAGCACAATGAGCCACATATACCTTTAACATCAGGGGCAAATAATTCGCCAACCATTAACCATGGTACAGGCCCAAATCCGAATGAAAACATTATGATAAATAAACACACCAATATTACTGTAAGCCATCCCATACCTTCGATTGATGATGGACTATGTTTATCCATATAGTAAAAAATGCCCAATCCAATAGTACAAAGTGCCATTATAAAATCAGATAGTATTAAGAGAATTCGACGGCCCACCTTGTCAACAATCAACGACGATATCAATGTTGCAATAACCTGGGTAATCCCAATAATCATAGTTGATACACGCTCGTCGATACCATGGGAAGCTGACTGAAAAATAATTACAAAAAAATTATTACCTTTAATTTGTATGTATCGTATCGAGAATTCATATTGAAATACTTACTTCAAAAATACTGGTTGAGTAGAATATGACAATGTTGATACCGCTAACCTGCTGGAAGAACATTAAACCAAGGCAAACCAAAAAACCTTTAATGGTTGCCCTTCGTTTAAAAGCAGCAATATTTGTAAATGGATTTAATTGAATAGGATCTTTTGCAACTGCAGCTTGCATTTCAGCCAATTCACCGTCCGCAGAATAATCTTTCCCACGTAAAAATGTCATTGCCTTTTTAGCACTATCCTGTTTACCTTTGTGCAACTGTGAATTAGAAAAATTGTGTAAGTAGCACCAGTATTTTATTTACCTAGCGTTCATATACTAACCAAAAACAAAGGCGATTCCGGCATAAAAAAAAAAACTATTGCAAAAACTATTGGAATTATCGCGCATATTAATGTAAATAGAAACAATTTAAATATACCACCAAGAATATACACAAGCAGTATACCGATCGTGATATTCAATTGAAACATAAATCCAAGTATACCGCGTATTTCATTTTGAGCAATTTCAGCCGTGTAAATTGGTCCCGCAACACAAAATGCACCACCAGCGACACCGCCAATAAATCGTCCAGCAATCAACATTGATAAATTCACTGGGAACAAAATACAAGCCCACGCGATTATGAACGGTATCGTTAGAACTAACATACTCCATTTTCTCCCGATGACATTGATGAAAATACCAATTGGTATACAAACACATGCCGCGCCCAATGGTAATATCGAACCGACCCATGAAAATTCATCTTTGGTTATGGTAAAATCATATTCGTCGGCTTTTGGCTCGGCCGGTGATGACCAACCAAGAAATGTGCCCAGAGCTAGTGCACCCAAAGTTGCTATAAATGTAAAAGCACATACATATTATCAGTATACATATTATATTTCAATGCTAGATGAGATTCCCAACCCCCAATCGCTGCCATATATTGTGGGCATCGGGCTGCTTTCACATCGGCCATCTTGAAAAGAAATCAGGTCCTAGAAAATATATTTTGTGTTTCGGTACAAACTTGCGCTATTAGATCTTGTGTCACAACCACTTAACTCGAAGAATCAGAATTTTTTAACGAGTAGTTAATAGTTTAATAGGCATAATACATATAGCTCTATATGTAATTCAAAGGTGACCGTTTTTACAAAACTAAACAAAATTAAACGAACCCGTAAAAAAATCGCCTACCACAATAGCTTGCTATTTCGGAAATTTCAAATCAATTGTGATTTATATGCATGGACAGTATATATTATCTTCTATGATATTTGTACCAGCGATTTCCTGCCCAAATGCAGAATCCCGCGGTTTGCGTTTAATCATGTAATGGCTCAAATTTATTTAATCGATAAGTACTATAATAACATCGTGATATGTCTTGCTGCTGAAAGGTTAGAATTTTGGTCAACCAAAAATAAAATTGTTGACCAAACTGTATTGGGAAGTTTTGTTTAACAAAGGATGTCGAGAAAAGAATATCTGCTGGCGGTGGTGCTATAAAAAACAATCAAAAAAAACAGTAGTAAGTGGTCTGAAACGAAATAATTGAACAGTATATAGTAAAAGAAGATATTATTTAGTTATTTATTGCATATATAACACTACGGCACAATATTGACATAGAAGATAGGTAAGCTTGTGAGTTCTACAGTCCAACAAAGTCCAACGTAATCGGAGCCCGCTCCCCCTGTTTGGATTCAAACGGCCGATACCTATACCTCATGATCCAATCGTTTTAGCTTTAACCATTGTGTCTGCTCGGTGCTGTCTGATTTAAATAAACGTCTACTGATTTATTATAACTTATCGACTATTATTAGGTTAGGTTAGGTTAGAGTGGCTGCTACGGCACACTTAGACCGCTGGATCTTACTAGAATCTTACTTCCCTATTACCCTTATATGAACCATGAGCTACTTATGTAGCGTGATATAGCTCGCACCTTACAGTTTTCCAGATCAGAGAGGCTGTTCATTAAGAATCTACCCATATGATTATGTCTTCGGTGTGCCAAAGCCGGATATGAGCATATAGGAAGTAGACTGCCGTCTCTTCCTCTTCCTCGTCCATACAGCTTCCGCAAAAATCATTTGCTTCTAAACCTAGCCTCCTCGCATGTTCTCCAAGTAGGCAGTGTCCTGTGTGTACCCCCATCGTTTTTAATTCACCTCTACGTATAGGGAGATCAGTGTCTTTGGGCGTTTCAAATCCAGCTTTGGCCAGACTTGTCTTGCTACACTACATGTGAGAGCGTTAGTCCATCTTTCGTTCGCTGAGACTACTGCGTCCTTTTTAAGCGCTGTCTTGAGTGCCTTAATATGAGTCCCAAATTTGCCCTTTCCAGTAGCAGTTGGAGTTCGTCCGCCCTGCCGGTCCCCATGAGGTCCGAGTGGCTGGGGCTTGAGACTCTCTGAATCTTGAAATGCTCACTCCTCTCATTTAGAGACAAGTGGCAACCCAACGCCATTCTTGATTGCCGCCTGACTGTCGACACAAATTGCAATATCAAGAGGATACCACATTATGTCTCAACCAAGTCAAGATCTGCTCAATCGCTATCACAACTGCTTGCTACACGCTGCAGTGAGCAGGGAGACGAACTGATTGATCTACTTTCAATTTATCACAGGAGACTCTAGCTCCTACTTTACCGTGTAGTTTGGAGCCATCCGTAAAGAACTGTAATGCTTCTGTTTCCGATAACGATTCTCTTGAAGGGCAGGTAATTCGGAATCCTGTCTCGAAGCATAATGTTGGTGTCGCGTAATCTAGATTCGCCATAGTTCCTTCCATAGAGCGATCTTATTATCGCCAAGTGTCCTGTCTGAAAACATTTTCACTGAAACCTGTCGACTGCTAATAGTCTTCCCTTTGCGGTAAGCATATAGACTGTCCCCAACCATGTGAGGTTTTACCTGCTTTGACCAAAAGACGGCTGCCCACCTCCTCTCCTAGTGCAGCCACCTCAGAAACCTCCATTGGTTGGATTGTCTCCCCTCTTGGTGCATTTGCCCCTTGTAGGACTGGCTGCCGTCTTCTCCAGGTTCCCCTGAGTGCGTTTGAGCCTCGTCTTTTTTATAGACACTAAGAGTAATTAACCCGAAACCGAAGTCAATTATTCCCTTAGTCACGGCAAGAGGAGCCAGGGACTTCTTGTTGATTACCATAGTGGATAATCTAGCCCACCTTGGTGTACTCTCGCCTTACATCTTACAATTATTTGTCGGAAGACTTGGATTACTGATCCTAATTATTTCCAGGATCTCGTCTGGATTACCCGGTTCGGTTGGTAAGTTGGTAGCCAGACGCGCCCTCTTTGCCTGCCAGAAATCCCTTTCTCTGCTTACAGCCGCCAGCCTCGAGCCTTGCCAAACCTTCTCTTCCTTCTCTACTGCCTTCTTATATAGATCCACTGATTTAGCATCTGAGCACAACGTTAGCTAACGCGCCCTTGACACCATCCCGCATCTCTACAGGATGGAGGGTGTCCTGGATTCCCTCCTAGAACTATATGAAAACCCAAGTTTAGTGCGTTATACACTAATCTCCATTGTTCCAAAGTGATTCTCCCATCTTCATGACTCCTATCAATGATGGCTAGCACCAACACGCGTTCCTTCATAATATCGCAGAATGACTTGTGTTTAAGCACCAAGTGAGGATGCTCCTTCCCCACCTGTAGTTTGACCCATTAGGTGTCGAACGCTTTTAGCTCATCCTGGGACCACTGTCTTTACGACACATGGACCCTCTCCGAGCTGTCGCTGCCGACCATTTTCTTGGCCCATACCACGGATTCTCTTTACTCTGGCATGAGCTGCCCCTCAGGGGTGGCAGCCCACCTGGCAAGAATGGAGAGGGACGTTAATCAATCCTACATTGGCGGCGCTGGATTTACCTTGGGTTCCCCTTGTCCCTGGCTTTATTTTTCAAAATGATTTTATAAAAATTAAAGCAAAAAGCTTTTACTAAAAGTTTGAGAGTAAAAAGCTTTCAGATATAGGGATTAGGGACGTTGGAATATTTTGAAATTTATTATTTTATACCAGCATAAGACAATATAAAGTTTCCTAAACTTTTAGGAATTTAACATCGTAAAGCTTTCAGAAAAGCATTTAAATTTAATTCTGCTTAATTCGCTTAAAGCTATCATTGAATAAAGTGCCGATCTCGTTTTGTTTTTTATTTTCTTTGAATTATAGACATAGAGGTATCGACTAATATGAGTCATCTCCAATTAGTAAAATTAAACAAATTTAAGAGCCCTTCAGGCATATCTCGGGCCACGTGTCTATGTGCTTTTATTAATTTGAAAAATAATTATCCGATTTTAATGAAACAAAAGCAAGGTAATATACCTTAACGATAGCCTTTGATTTTTGATATAGTTAACCAAAGTAGTTTCAGAAATTTTACAATCTGAATTATATGCAAAATTGACGTTATAACTACTATTCGTTTATATAATTTATAATTTAGATATAATTTAACCGCGATATGCCCCATCTTCAAGAATGGAGACCGCTTGAAGTGTGAGAATTAATCGCGGTATAGCTTTCCTTTGCACAGCAAACAAGTTACTGTCCTACATTAGCATTTCACCCGAATCGATCAGGTCTTTCGCTGCGGATGATTCTATCTAAATATTTTGAGACTTCCATCCCCATACATCAGGTGTTCCTGGATTTTCGGCAGGCCCATGACTGACGAACAATCGAGAGAATTTTTGGTCTGCGCTGGAATATCTAGGTATGCCAACAAAAATGGTACGATTGTGTAGAATGACAGTGACACAGTCTCAATGCTGTGCTAAAGTTGAGAACAGGCTATGAAGAATTGTTTGCAGTTAATTCGGGTGTTCGGCAGGGAGAAGCTCTGATACACTTTCAAATATGTTGCTACAACAAAAATTGTGCGGGTTTTTGAATTCTTTATCATTTAAATACATAAAATAAATGTCGATAAATTTTAAATTTAAAAAATTCAAAAACAATTCAGAGGCTCTACTATGCAATTTGCTTTCTATTTTCGTTGGCTATCGTTTTACTATACTAGGAAGAAAAAGGTAAACAATAGTAAATTTGTAATATTGTTTTCCTTTTTCTTCCTTTGCCTAATATAGCTAAACGATAGCCGTCTAAAATAGTTGACGAATTCCATCTGTGGTAGGCCTCTGAATTCTTTTTCTTTTTTTTTTTAAACTGCCATTGGCTTTAAGCTTGAATCTTTATACGAAACTAACAAGAAATGTGCAAAGCTTACAATCTAAAAAATATGCTATCTAAGTTCTTACCCTATGTTAAATGCTTATTGTTAGTACGCCAGAATAATAATTAATTGATTTAAATATGTGTTGGCTCAAATATGTAGTTAAATTAAATTTATTAATACAATAGATCTAGTGGATCTACTCTACGAAGCCATCTATTTTTCGGTTGCCTTAGTAGTTCCCTTACTAATTCATTGTGATGTGTTGTGCTTGTATCAAAACTTTGGCCGTTTTAATCCCAAGGTCTCTGGGGCTGGTGCGATTTCGGATATACCACGGAGCATTTGTAATACAGCGAAGTATATATGATATATGGCGAATAAATCCATATTTATTCGCCATATATCCAGATAGGGATTAGGAGTGCTTTGTATCGTATAGAACCTTGCATTCTATGGAAAGTTTTGATTTTCTTCCAATTATAGCCAGCACAGTTATGAAAATTTAATTTTTATTTACAAAGCGCAACTTTGATTCAATGCACTCTCTTCATGTCAACCTTTTATCAAGATGAAGACCCAAGTATCTGACATTTGTTTGTTGATGGATAGTGACATTGTTTAATTCCACCACTGGACATAAGTAAGTTTATTCAACGTAAATGTTGTGTTTTGATTTGTTTTCATTCGCTTTTATCCGCCACGTTCTTTGCCAATTCTCAATTTTGTATAAGTGACCTTGCAATTCTCTTGATGCAAGTTTGAGAATTTTTGTGTGAAAACATGATAGCAGTGTCATCTGCAAATGTTGATGTGACAACCTTATCAGTTGTTGGTAGATCGGCAGTATACAGCAAATACAATACTGGTCCCAGTACGATGCCTTCTGGAACATATTTAGTTCAGTATTGGCTGAATTGTGTTTAATGTGGTATTTTATTTTAAACAAGTAGCTTTCAAGGACTGCATGAAATTTTTTTAGCAGACTAATTTTTATTTTATATTTAAGGCCACATTCTGTTCGTTGTCGAAAGCTTGATCATTGCCCAGAAACAATATTTCTTTTGTTCTAAGGCGAGTTTAACTGTGTTTACAAAAATAATTGGTGAATCAAATTGGTGATCTGGTGTAATGTGTCAGATAATATTGATTAGAATTTTTTTATCTTTTAATCTTTTCAAAAAGTTTCGAAATTATCGGAAGTATGCTTATTGGCCTGTACGATTCAACTTGTATTTCGTCTTTTCCAGCCTTTGGAATCATTACAATTAGTTATATTTTCCATTTTTTAGGAAAATACCCACTTCTCGTGATCGCATTAAAGAATTCAATTATGAGTTTTACGCATTTATCAGGTAATTCTCTGATCGTTTCACCTGTAAAAAATTTGTGTCCTGTTAATACTTTTTTCAAGCGGTTAGAGAAAGCAGTAGGCTTTTCTACATCATTTCTGGCCCAATGTCCATCTGGTTGGCTAATCGGTGGGCACTATAGAGTTGGCCTCTTTAGTTTTTTTGTTGCATTCCATAGTGAATAATCTGTGATTTTTTCGCTAATTGCTTCGTATAGTTGTTTTCCATTAGGTGTGGTTAATCTCGAACCCCATTGCAGATGTCTAGCATTGTAATCGCCCTCTGCGAGAAATTTAATGACCAGCTGATTAAAATAATCGATAAGTTGCTGCTTTTTGATTGCATGTTTCGGTGGACAGTAAACAGCCGATTTTACTCAATTTCCAGACTATTCCTCTAGGCAGATATTAGTTGCTTGGATGTGATGTTTATCATATTTGTTAAGTATATAATGCTTTATTCTTCGTATGATCAACGCCACAGTGCCGCCATGTGCTTTTCCATCCAGATGTTTGGTGTCATAAACTGAATAGCCGTTAATTGAAAAAAAGTTGTTTGTTGTAAAGTGCATATCTGAATCAGCTTTGTATTGTGAAAGACCGTTCGAATTTCATACAGCTACCTTTAGGAGAGTCATTTTTGATTTTTGACGATAATTTGCATTAGTGTGTTCATATTTTGCATCATCATATTCATTTGTCTTTCCATCATCATCATGAAACTTTGGATCGTTTCGGTCAGTTTGTTTACGGTTGCGTGAATCTTTAATTCTTCTTCATTGAAATTAACTTTTGTTTTTGGGGCAAGACTTTTTAGGATGTTTGCATAGGAAATGACTGGTTGTGCAAAACTGGTTATAATATTCTCCAGGTTATTTTGTGAGGTTGAATGTGTATCGCAATTTTTTTAAGTTAAATTTACATATATACTGTACTTTCCTTTGCTTTTCTCATCTGGCTCTAATTCTATTCGAAACATCGGTTAAGGAACCTTCTCGTGATTTAAAATATTGGCATGAAAGCCTTGCTCAGCGAAAGCCGCATAAATATCGGTTACCTCTAAACAGCTCTCTATTCCTTTTAAAACAACAATCAATTTCGAAGGGTTAATTTATTTCGTTTCTTTGATGAACACAGAGAACGATGTGATACCCGTTGTTAGTGCTGCCACCGTATTTTTCGGGGATGAAAATTGGTCTATTTTCAGTTACATAGTAGAGGTGTGGGTTGAATATTTAGAACAACTTTTACTAACATTTAAAATTACTCTAAATTACATACTAGAATTATGTCATATAAGGTTATATGGAATTACTAATATTTAATTAAAATTCCATTAAGATAAAAATTAGGCCGTTGATTGTATTTCATAATAACAAATGGCGTTAAAAATATAAATAATATGGTATGGTGATTTAAATGTGGATTTAAAATATACAAATTAACAATTTTTATATTGAAAAATGATCAAGTTTTATCAATAACCGATGCCCATGCTATTATTATAAAAAATAATCAACGCTCTAATTTTTTTTCAACATGATTCTTTTATTAGATAATTTTTTATACTTGAAGGTTAATCATATATACTATATAATACCAAATTAATCTAACATCAATTTAAAGACATTTTTTTGTCCCTTTTACTATTTAAATTGGCTATTTAATCACTGTACTATAATGGAAACCGAGCTTAAAATATATATTCGTACTGTGTTTGAAAAAACTGCAATCCCCAAAATTAGCAACCAATGTCGATATTAATCAAAGGTAAGTAGGCGATTTTTCTGCCAAATGAATATTTTGTGATACAATTTTATTTAGCTCGAACTAATTTTAATTATACCGTTAAATACATATATATGCATATTAAACTGTTTCATTACACCTTTATAAATTATTTTACCTAAGCTGTCGTGCCACATTTGGAACTAATTGCAAGTTTGTATATTTGTTTGATAGTAAACCTTGTCCTAATACTCAAAATATATTTTATAGCAGCTGAATTTCTAAAACAAAATGGCCAACCCAAAACCAGCTCAATGTCCACAACATACGGCAGCCTTTCTGGGTTGGTAATGGCACATAGCATTGATATATAACTGTCTATATACATTATATTTTATAGCTTCATTTGGTGGATTAGCCATGGGTACATTTATTGGTTGGTCAGTCCCGGCCCAAGAAAAACTCTACGAATATAATTTCGAAGTAGTCGGTGCTGAATATATGTGGGTTTATTCAGCTCCTTTTATAGGCGCCGCGATAGTTTGTATTCCCACTGGTATACTGATCAATATTATAGGAAGGAAAGGCAGTATGCTATGTCTAACGATACCGTTCATAGTTGCATGGTTATTGATTGTGTTCGCAAAGAGTGTAACAATATTGAACATTGGTCAATTTTTTGGTGGTGTCGCTGGGGGTGCATTTAGTGTTGCGGGACCAATTTACACGGCTGAAATATCCGATCCTAAAATACGTGGGACGAATGGCTTTATGTTTCAATTAAATATCACACTTGGTATCCTGTTTGTGGTTATTGTTGGTGGTATATTTACTATTTTCAAGTTCAGTTTACTATGCATGATAATCCCAATCGTTTTTCCAATATTTTTCATGTTTATGCCGGAATCGCCTTTGTTTTTGGTTAGTATATACATATAGAACTAGATAAGCTACTTAAAAATAAAATACTTGTATCTCTTACACATATAGCTTTTCCTTTAAATTCTTTACTAATTTACAGTTGCACAAAGGTAAACAGGATGATGCCCAAAAGGCCATGTTATTTTTACGTGGAAAAAATTATTCTTCCACTGATGAATTGGCCGGAATGCAAGCTGAAATGGCAAAATATCCTTCATTGAATCCATTACAAAATATCAACGGCTTTAAACGCAAGGCTACAAAAAGAGGTTTATTGGTTTGCCTGGGATTAATGTTCTTCCAGCAATTTTGTGGTATCAACGTTGTGTTATTTTTCTCAGCCGAAATTTTTGGTGTAAGTGTTCTATATGAAGCCGTCGTTACTATATAAAAATTTAAGGTTTCCGCAATTACTTTCAGGAAGCGACAAATGGCGAGATGGACGAAAAATACTCAAACATGTTTCTTGCTGGTGTCCAAGCAATTGCAGCAATCGTAGCGACGATAATTGTAGATAAGGTCGGCCGTCGATTTCTTTTACTAGTATCTGATTTTATAATGGCACTTTGTACTATTGCATTGGGCTTGTATTACTATCTTGATAGAAATAGCCCAAGTACAATCGAAAATAAGGCATGGATTACAGCTATAATTGTATGCTTGTTTATGGTAATGTATTCATTTGGATTTGGACCTATACCATGGTTAATGGTTGGCGAATTATTTGCCCCTGATGTTAGAGGCATATGTGGCTCACTAGGCGGAGCATTCAATTGGTTGCTAGGCTTTTTTATATCAACGTCATTTAAATACTTAAAGGATGCACTTGGACAAGCTTGGATATTTTGGATATTTTCCGTAGCATCATTGATTGGAACGGCATTAGTGTTTTTTTTTGTTCCAGAAACTAAGGGACTTTCACTCAACGAAATACAAGATAAGCTAGAGAAATCGGAAATATAGTTTTCTTTAAATAAATTTATTTGTGCACATATGCGAAAATTGTGTTAGTTTAAATAAAATTGTTTGTATCTATTTAATCGCATAAGTATTATGAACGACGTTGCGTAATAATAGCCTAGGCTTGAGTCATAGCAGTGTGTCAACAACATCTGTGTCAGATTTCGGTTAATCCCTAAGTACTAAGTATTTTGGCTATTGTACGGTAAATATCCGTCAGCCCAATTAGTTATGGAGGATTAACTAAACATATTTAACTAATAGAGTTCATTGAATCACAGTCTGTCTAGAGTTCATTTAGGACGAATACATTTATTAACCGATTTGGTTTGGTTGCTATAATAAATGCTAGCTTCCACAAATGCAGATTGCAGCATCGCGGTTTTATTATCTTCATAATGAATCTTTCTATAATCTAATTGTTGATTAACATGGCTTGGAATGATCTCCTTTGTTCAAAACTAGTTAAGGCTACATAGTAATGGTTTTGTTGGGTAATGTGACGTGACCAACAAAGTGGTCGTATTAACAGTAAAATAGTTGGGAGCGACAATATCTAAATAATAAAGCAAGTTCACGGTTGTAGATATTATGGCCATTTCAAATGTTAAAAGATCACAAATTCACAATTATTTATATTTCCTTTTTTTTTTAATTTTGACAATCAGCGACCATCCACAATTAAGTGATCGTTGAATGAGTATAAGACGATTAAGACGGTATAGTAAAAGGTGCAATCGTGTATCGATCAAACGCAAAATTAAAGTAGCATATGGCAAGCAACTAAATATTATTTTTAGATTGAACTGCGTTTTCCATTGATTTATATTGCCGTGTTCCGATAAAAAATAATAACTTTTAAAATCATCGGCCCTTTATAATCACTAGGCCACATTATTGACAAGAGTGTAGAATAATATGATATTCAATTGGATTGTGCTTCAATGAAATTGTATCATCGTACCAGAGCTTTTTCTATTTATAGTGAAAAAGATCTGCAAATCTCCGTTTAGTGAATAAAACTCATGTTTCTTTGTTATTAAATATACCTATGTTTTTTAATTATTATTTATTAAATAAATAAAATAGTTTTAATTGTACAGTAATTTTTTTTTTTTTTGTAAATATAAAATTCTAAAGCTGGTTGTAAATAAAAGAAATTAAGCCAGAATCTTTGTAAAAAAAAACTTTGTAATACTTAACGTACATAAAAAATATCAAGTTTACAGGACAGAGAGCGAGACTTAAGCTCTTACAAATTAAAACTAAAACCTTTTTAAAATATCAATATCTTCCTATAACAACACTGAAGTCTCTTACTCGTTTAACATTATTTGAATCTCAGCTAATGATTTACCCTTAGTTTCGGGTACTACGAAATACACGAATAAGACGCCAACAATTGAAAGTGCGCTGAATAGCCAAAAAGTTTCACCTTCGCCCAATGAACCTTTTAGGTTTACAAATGTTTTTGTAACAATAAAAGCGAGTAACCAGTTAAATGTGCCAGCGAGTGAGCTACATAAACCTTTAATATCCGGGTTGAAAAGTTCTCCCATCATCATCCATGGAATGGGACCGAAACCAATTGAGAACATAATGATAAATATGGACATCGATAGGATAGTGAGCCAGCCTAGATCATCGGCCGAACCATCTTTTAGATTCAAGAGGTAGAAATAAACGCCCAATATGATCGTACAGATGGCCATTACGGAGGCGGAGGCAAGTAATAAAATTCGACGACCCAAACGATCTACGACCATTGTGGACACAAATGTGGCTATGACTTGTACAACACCGACGATAATTGTTGCGATTTCACTGTCGATTCCGGTATTAGCTGCATCAAAAATTGCCGTCGTGTAGAAAATCACCGCATTAATGCCGCACATCTGTTGAAAGAACATCAAACCAATTCCAATGACCAGTGCGCGAATTGAACTTCTTCGCTTTAGTGCTTCCATTACAGAAACTTTTTTTTGTTCTCCCTTGTCTTTTTCCTCTTGCAACTCGACCAGTTCATTTTCAACGGAATAGTCTGAACCTCGCAAAAATTGAAGTGATTTTTTTGCATCCTCATCACGATTTTTCATTACCAGATAAAGCGGTGATTCAGGCATAAAGAAGAAAATAACACCAAATATTAACGGGATTACAGCACAAACGATGCTAAATTGTACCACCGTAAGTCCCGCCCCAATTGCATACACAAACAGAATACCAACAGTTAACATCAGTTGAAAAAAGCTGCCAACAGTACCGCGAATTTCTTTTTCCGCTATTTCAGCTGTATAAAGGGGTGCGGCCACACAGAATGCACCACCAGCAACACCCAAAATAAAACGACCAGCGATCAACATTGCAAGATTAGTGGCGGTGATCAGAAGAATCCAACCAATTGTGAACGGGATGACCAGTGATAACATAGCCCATTTCCGACCAATGATATTGATTAGAATTCCGATTGGGATGCAGACACAGGCGGCACCCAAATTGACGGTAGCACCGACCCATGAAAATTCATCTTCGTTGATGGGAAAGTCATATTCATTTTGATCAGTAAGTCGAGGTCCCGCGGGTGATGACCATCCGAGTAGCGTACCAGCAGCTAGAGCACCGCCAGTGGCTGTAAATAATAAATATATTATAAATTACCGTTATACTGAAATGTTGTCGAGAAAGTCTCACCAGCTAGTGCAGCCGCATATTGAGGGAATTTCTTTGCTTGACCAGTTACCGTAATTGGATCTGTTGACATATTTTCATTGGTAGCGCGCTCCTGTAATTAAAAGAAAATACAAAACTAGATTAGAATCACACACGCGACTAGTATTTTCCGAATTTAAAATACCACATTTTGTGAACCATATGTTTGGTCGGGCAACAGACGTAATAAGCTCGAGTTTTCACTTGGTTCATATTCGTTAGGTGCCATAATTACGATGATTCACTACAACACTTGACCAAAGACACTAATTAAAGACTATAGCTACACTAAGATTTCTTCTAATTAGTTATCTAGGATAGTTAAACTGTGTACGCTACTCTACTCTACGCCACTCTAAGCTGCATGTAAATGAGTGTATGCAATTTGTCACCAAACAAGTTTCAATTGTGCTTTAGAAATTTGGAATAGCGGGATTTGTTCGAAGAATAATTTTTGTTTATATATCGAATTTCGAAATTCCAAACGTGATTAAGTGATAGCGTAAACGTATCGCACTGATTAGCTTAGGACCGAAGACGTCGTCTATTGCGTAATGCGTACGAGATACACATAGAATTATATTTGCATACATCAACTTTCGGACGATTTATTAATTAACGATGATGAACAAACTATATTGATTATAGCATAACAGATATAACATATCTATTATTATATAAATATTATTCAAATATAATTATATTATAAAATAATTAGGGTTTGTTTGTTTATGTCGTCGGTATTTGTATTCGAAAATGACAATACAATCTTTGTTTGACATTTATATTAGGGTATTCCTAATTCTATCGAACTATTAATGCCTAAATAAATGATTGTAGGTGATATCATTTTTTGTGTTCAATGTTGATTTGAATGATTAATTTTGTACTTTAATTATTTATATAAATTGCTTTAATTTTAGTGATATAAAGCTTTGTTTGTTTATTTGATTTTGATTTAATCAACATTTTATTATATATTTGTTGAATATATAAGTATTTCTATTGAATGCGCTTGGTAATAAATGTCAATATTATAAATTCCATTGAATGCATAGCAAATACTTTATCTGTTTATTAATTTTAATTAGATAGTGTTTATTGTATTAATTGTTTTAAAAAATTGCTAATTATTATTATTAGAATGGAATTTTTTGTTTTGTTTAAATAAGATTCTAAAAATATCATGTAGCTTAACATATGGTTGAATTATTGAATTGCAGCAGTTGACATTGAAAACAGATACATTTATTTAAAGTTCTGTTCAATGTTATATTTCATTAAAAAATTGTGTTAGTGCACCGATAAATAGAGGTTTACGATAAGTTAAAGATTAAAATTCTTGGCAAATAAATTGTTAACTGTTTAAATATTAATTAAAATAACTTTAAAATTTTGATGATCAATCAAATTGAATCAACGTTTATCACATTCAATATTTTCTTTGTTGATCCGGGGCTTTGCATGCGCAACTTTTATAAAGGGCATCATCCTTCTTTTGTTTCTTTCTATATAAACCCATACATAAGCCAAGTTAATGGTAAGACTCTTACCATTTTAGTGAGAGTTTCATGAAATTTGATATGTAGCGTCCGATACGGCAAATGACTGAAGTACTTTGCTAGAACGACCGATTAATATGCTTGTTACAGTCATTACCTGCGTGATAATGAGACACACGTATACCTTGTTCTTAATATAAGCGACAACCGAGAACGTTCCCATTCGCGTAAACTTTCTATTTTATAGAAAGTTGCAGCTTTAATTACTTAGAGTTAGTTTAACTAGCAAACCACTAAACCAGTTTTAACTGACAAATTTATTACAAATTCGATTTCTAACCATTTTCATCTGATATATGTATTAATCTGATATATGTTGCGAAATCTACAACTAGCTCAAATTTTAAAACCAGAATATTATTTTAAGGTCAAATCTGGATTTAACATTAAATTTTAATTAATTTTGATTGAATTCTTGAATCAGTTATAACTTATCGTATAATAATACGAGATATGAGCTTTACAATACTTTAAGAACTTTTCGTGCACTTTCGTTACAATTTTTATTGAAAATTTGAGTCCGAGTTGTTATATATTCCGATAACGTAAGATAAGTTTTAATTGATTTTGCCTAATTTTATATTATACGAGTACATAGGTTTATGGCCCGTTTGTTGTGCCACTTTACTTATAAAATAATACTGTATTTTTGGGCGTTATATATTTTATATATAAAAATTAAACCCCTCTTTATCAAATGTATATACTACTTATATCTTATCATATATAAGCAGTGGCGTATCTGCAAGGGAGTGATCCTCGCACTACGGCGAGAGGGGGGGGGGGGGGGCGCAATACGAGGTGGCCGGTGGTCTTTATTCTCGTAATAAAAATCTGTTACAACGCCGATGTCTAATAGGAACATAATAGTTTCGAAAATATCATCTACAAAAATGTAAATTCACTGAAGTTCTAATAATAAAATTGCCTATAGCGGTATCAAGTGTTTTACAGATAATAACAGCTTTGTTATACAAAAGCATTGGTTAATTTAGCAACCATGAGTTAATCGTATTATATTTTCATATAAGTTTATATAAGCTTAGTGAAATTGTTGCTCGTTGGAATACAAAACACTGTAAGTTTTATTTGGAGTAACTTAACAAAAAAAAAATGTATGAAATTTGATCAAATGTTTTCTATCCACTTCACTTCAAACACTTCAAATTGAAATTATTTTAAGTTATTACGAAACTCCACACATTTTTATTTATTTGGAATCAAGTATTTAATCAGAATTTTAAATTTAATTTATAATTTCACAATTTGTGAATTTGTTGGTAATTAAAAAACCGAAGATGGTTAAAGTGCTCCTCTCTCGTATCACACTTATTCGTAGGCAAAACCTGCCTATCTCATTACCAAAGAAAGTAAAATAACGAATTTCCAAAAAAAAATCATTTGGATTTGATTTTACAGTGAATTTTTGTTTGTTGGTCAGAGATATTAAAAAAATTTCAATTTGTGCATATGAATTACTTACACATTAATCCGAATAAGATTGTTTTTTGGAATTATTTTCACTCACAATTCTACTGGAAATAAGTATTCTCATATAAGACTCTTAAATCATTTGATCGATTGCTTCGATTAATTTCAATGTGACAAATTTTAGGTTTCGTCACACATAGTTTATGTATTACTGCTTGTATATATTATTATTTATGTACATATTACAAAACAATAACCGCAAAGATAATTATTTATTCGCTTATAGAATATAGTCAAATTTAATTAGTTTAGTAAAATTTAGAACTAATAACGCTGGAAATAAATTATACCCGCTATAAACGGATTTTTGATAAAAATCATTCGTTTCACTCTTATCGCGGAATAAATTTATTTCCAGTTAGATAGCCCTATAAAAAATACACCAGGAATCGATTTT
Organism: Tipula unca; assembly: GCA_951394425.1. NCBI lineage: Eukaryota > Metazoa > Arthropoda > Insecta > Diptera > Tipulidae > Tipula > Tipula unca. Next base: position 202,198,005 of record OX596380.1, read on the forward strand.
ATTAGCACTATATATTCACCTATATATGTATATGTAATAAATATTTGAAACGCCGTTTAAATTACATATTGAAAATACATTGCGCGTAGTAAATATATATATATATATATATATATATATATATATATATATATATATATATATATATATATATATATATATATATATATATATATATATATATATATATATATATATATATATATATATATATTCACCCAATATTTATCCGAAACAATGGTATGGCCTTGGCACACACACACTATATTATGATCTCTCTGGATTTAATTTGTATGGAATCCTCGTATAATTACAAGTCATGCAATCTGTAATTGGCCGGTACATTTTATACCTACACGAGATGAAATGATTTCTGATGAAATTTTATCAAAACTAATTTTTTTATAATATATTTTATCTATTTTGGGGGGCTTGTTCCGAATTTTCCCATAGTTATCGCATATTTGCTAATATTACACAAAATCACGATTCATTCGCCTTTTATTTATTTGTTTATTATTTAATCGCAAAAATATAGTGTTTACATAAACACCACCTACTTTTTACATTTTGATCGATACATCGGTTTATTAATTATATAGCTTTTGCTTGTATATGGCACAAATAATAACAAATGAACTTTACACATAACATTTTTTCTGATGTACTACACATCAATCATCAATTCACTCATCAATATATCTATATATATACATATTATATTGTATGTATATATATAAATATATATATATATATATATATATATATATATATATATATATATATATATATATATATATATATATATATATATATATATATATATATATATACATATATATATATATATATGTACATATCACTATTCAACTAACCTCAGTAACTTAATAATTCTTTATTATCGAGTATTTATCCAACAAAAAAAAAGTAATCCAAAATCTTAGTTATAAGGGCACTGGTGTGTCGACTTAAACTAAACTAAATTCCGTAATTATGTTTATTAATTGGAATATGCGCGTATACCGAACGTTAAAATTATTTTTATTTGGTCAGCCTAAGTAGAGCACCACTTTAAAACTACTTCAAGTAATTTTTTAAGTATTCGAGTTTTAGGCAAAACATTTGATTATTTCTGAACAGAATGTTTTATTGTATTTTGATAACATATATCTTAAATATTGATTAGATTTGAGTTTATAACCTCATATATCATTGTAATAAAATTCATAAAAATTGAATATGCGCCCGGTCTTTCATAAATTTTATAATATAAATACAATTCATACAGTGTCGAATATGCAGCTGAATACACTTAATAAAACTGTATATATACCTAATATATAGTTTAATTTCAACCGTCAACATTTGTACATTAGTTATACTATTTAAAAAAAGAATAGCAGGTGCAAATCAACTTAATTTTCTCTATCTTAAAAATCAAACCGCCGATTTCTGGGCCAATGTTCTTTTTCTTTTAAATCTTTTCGCGCCGATATCTTTGAAATATGGCTACCTAAATGGATCTTAGCCAATATGTGTGAGGTTAGGCCGAAAAAGTACGATGACAACACTAATAACATACCACTATCACAATATTTTTGAATATCATCCCGAAAACAATATTTCTGTCACCAATATTAAGTTTTTATAACGATAGTTTAGAATGTCACCACAATAAAAAAATTTCATTGAGAGTATCATAATATTTAAAATCTCACATAAAATAATATAATCAAAAGTTGCTACAGATGGATGAAAATGTATTAAATATTGCTTAAGCCTCACTTGATATGAATTGTTAGGTAATGGATAGATCTTTCTTATGGCAAATTAAGGAAAAATTTTATTAGCCGAATTCTCGTTATAGTCGTCCGAAGTCCTACAATTTGAGCTTATCAAAAACGGATAAACTCAAAGAGATTTTTGACGATGGTATTCAATCGGTAATGTTCTACAATTTGAGCTTATCAAAAACGATCTTCAGACGACTATAACGAGAATACGGCCAATAGAATTTTTTTCTTGCTTTGCCTAAAGAAAGATATATCCATTACCTAACAATTCCATATCAAGCGAGGTTTGGTAATCCATATTTAGTATCACTCCTCGCGACTATAACTATTGATTTTTATAATTGATTAGTGAAAGATACTCGTACCTTTCCTTTTATTTATGTACAAGTATTATATACAGATTTAGGATGTATTATTCAGTACTATCGATAGTGTTATGGTTTTCAAATGATGCTATAGTTACAGTAACATGATATTTTTTTAAATATATATTAGTATTACCACATTTAACTATTATCATTTTCCGGTAAATATTTTCGGGCTAATTTCACAGAGGTTCTTAGCCATAGCAATTTTTAGTATGCTTTAAAGCCTATTAATTTGCAATTATTTCATGAAAATCGGATAAATACATAATTTTCAAGTTAATATAAGGTCGCAGATGATCGAATAAATCATAGCGGTAGGCTATAGTTGTGCCTAAAGGTAAAACATTATTAAATTGTTTAAAGAATTACATATTGCATTTTTGAATGAAGATGTTGTTTTCAACCGCTCTTTGTCCGGTGGTGTGACACTATAACAGATCTGCCACGTTTCGATTTACCATAGCAGATAATAATCTGTCGTTCGAAGTCAAGATGTTCATTTTACCTTTTGTCTTGACACGGCTCTAAATGTAATAAATTTGGTCATTCTAATTTCTAAACAAAACAATCATTATCACGCGTTAAACTGTATACAATCAGTGCATATATGTACTTAAATATAGATGGAGAATAACAAACATAGACAGCAAATACAAATTTTGAATTGAATTTCTTACTTGTTTGTTTCATTGAACAAATCTCATAGTATAAAAAATATATATATATTAAAAAATTTAAAATGATATTTTCATAAATTGTTTGTTCTAAATTTTTAAATTTAGTATTGGTGATCCAAGATTTTAGAATTTGTCAGCTAGAATTTTGGAAATTTCATAACTTCCTAAAAGGAACCAGGAACCTAATAAATTAGGTTTGAAAAATTACTATGTATACTAGTATTTCGAATATGAAATTTTCTCAAAATTTATAGTCTACGATCAAACAGTCCTAATTAGTCAAACTTTTGAATTTTATAGAATTATACGTATATCCTAAATAGACGTACTCTTAAATTTTGATTCCAAACTACACACGTATTTAGAATTGAAAATTTGAAATATAAAAGTGGGAATCTTGGAAATTTAGATACTGAAATTTTTAGAATTTGGAAGTTCGAATTTTTGAAATCGATTTTAATTGTTTAATCTCATTGTTTTCAAATATGATTTGTTTTCGGTTGGTTAAATTAAAAAAAGTAAACAATAGAAGTTTACTTGCAAATTGTCATCATTGATTGATGAGTCAGCGCTCAACTATCATATAAACTATGTCACTAATTAATCTTTATGAATAGTAATATCAGCGGCGTACCTATACAATGACGCAAACCCCGCGTTGTCGTGGGGCCTGCAACGTAGCAGGGCCCACAACGAAGGGAGCCGGAACGCAGGTCTCAAGGTCTTTGTTCTTGTCATGAAGAATTGTTCCATGCCCTCCTACAATAGCTTCCAGTGTTCGGCAGGTAATAAAATGTTTATTATTGTTTCTTACGTTACCTGTTACGGTCGCAACAGCGGAACAATCGTTTTCAAAATTGAAAATAATAAAAAATTATTGATGCAGATCGTTTAAGGCTCTACTTTACTCAATTTGCGAAAACATGTGTATCTTACAAATCGTTTTATGGCAACATAAACTTAGGCATTGACTTATTTTTAATTTTACAACAAAGTTAAATATACATATTTGCAAGCGAGTAATACACGGGTTTTTTTAAATTCGCTATAGTTTTCTCGTAATTGCGTCTCAAAGTTGATGCATTTTTGACCAAAACCATTCACAAAACTAAATTTATCAATATTTTTCCACTAATATGTAAAAGTTTTATATATGGGTACGTTCAGGAAGATATAATCTAGCGATTAACACACGTTTTTATAAAAATTCGTTCTAATAAGCGAGAAAATTGAAAATTTAATTTAAAACTATGTTATATCGATAAGCTAACAAATCAATTTATTGAAAAAAATGTATCTTCGATGTAAAAATGGTTTAGGAATCAACTAAATATCGTGTATTTTTTAGTTCATCCCTTTTTAATTAGATGTCATAAGTGGCAAAAAAACAATTTTTTCATGGAATATTTTGTAATTTTCGATAGCGGAGATTTACACTATTTCAAATTTAATGTTAGACGCATGTTTTGGCATTTAAATATCGACATCAATTTTGATTTTTGTTCTAGGTAAAGTAGAGCCTTAAGCGATTTGTCCATTCTCTCTATTGAAGCAAAAGTGGCGGGAGACATGGAAACAAAAACTTTAATTAGAGATTTTGCCAATATGAAGTCAAGAGCGAAAAATTTAACATTCCAATATTTATATAATTGGCTAAGTTCGTGTAACTATATTTTATTTATATAAAAAAGCTATATTTTTGATGACAAACATTTTTTATTACTCTGAAGTGAAAGTTATGCAAGATGGAGGGAGGATAGTCTAGAAGCCCATATAAAGCTTTGTGAATTTGTAGTTACGCCACTGAGCAACATCTAATCAAGTTGGTTTGACCAGGATATTATAGATTACGTCACAAATTCTTGACCATATCTGTTCATATAAATCTGGAATGGTCGTGTGGAAGTCAAGTTAATCTGTGAATTACTAAATATCATTTTCAGTTGATAACAAACGCAAAAAAAATTGTTTGTTACTCTTTATTGCTTAACACGACTTTTTTATTTGAAAGTTGATAATTGATATACGTATGTATTTATATCGGCAAATCATAAGTACTTTTTCCAGGATTCTAAAGTCTCTGGCAACTTGGCGTACACTATAATTTTGTCAATAACACATTCGGTAAGATTATTAATTAGATATGTTTACAGATGACATGCATACAATTGCTTTGTTTTATTATACGTGTACTGTGCATACACAAGTGTACTTTACCGGGGTTATTCAAATAAAATTAAATTCTTTATGACAGCTATACGAATTTACAATAAACTTTTGTATATATGTATACTACACTACGAAAACAACATTTTATATACAAATGCAAGAATGCAATTATATTGTAAATATGTATTCGTACTCGTATTTCATTAAGATTACTATCAGCCATAATTAAATAATTTTATATACATTTTTGTTATCAAAATTGATAAGATGAACTCTCACTTCTTCGAAATACTATAATCAGTTAAATGATTATACGAGTATGTAAATATATACACAAACGGGATATTTATAATGTAAATTAATTAATTAATTAATTATGTCAATGTAAACAATATTAGACTATGAATATGTGTATATAGGTGATATTGCTGATTAAATTGTTTAGCCACACTCAGGCCAGTTTCAATTAAATAACTTATGTACATATATTAATGACAGTATGCGATTGCATTCTTATCGCAATCCAATAAACTTATATATTTCACCTTCAACGATTAGAGCGTTTGATCGATAAGTATATATAATACAACAACAGCTGTATAGACGATACAGAGTGTCGTATAAAATTGATTAAAATATATATATACTTTACAGTTTACAAGTTTTCTTAATGATTTTTTAAAATAATGTGTTTATTTAATAACTTATTATATTGTTTTATATAAGTAATGTCAAAAAATCATTAATCAAATTTGCTATAAACCGCCGCTTTATTGGAATATTTGTTGCATCACTTTGGCAAATAATTACTGTAAGGTTAATCATATTGTGTTGAAACGAATGAAATATAATTTGTATAATAAGGTAATCTTTGGATTAAACATTGGTAACCAATCTTATGTCCTTCAACTGTACCGATGTGAACAATCTGCTATCCAACTTTTCATATTGTTTTATATAGACCAAAAGATGGCTCACCTCTCTAAAATAGCTGTACTATTCGTTATCCTTTAATTTCAAACAAAATATCAAATGTTGACATACTCGTTTACAATTGGATGGAATATGGGTCAAATTTGAACTCATTGATTTTGAGACCAACGGTGAAGTTACACTGAAAATATTTTCATATATAAGAGAACCGGACAAGACTGCCGGTACATGAGGTTATTAGAGCAAATTTCTTGTCAAACAACCAGAGCTAATTAAAATAAATTTTGAGATTGTGTGTTCTCAAGGTTAACACAGTATTGAGACTGCAAAATGTCCCATCCGTATTTTAAGAGCTTCGAATTTTGGATCACAAAGAGGGTTTCAAAGCGGGGTTCAGAATACATTATAGAAAATTTAAAAAAAAGTATTACCCATGAAGAAATAAGATAACATATTGCTATACTTTTTCTACTAACAAGATTCAAACCTTTTTGTCTGTGAGACGGAGTTGAACGAGGTTCGTTTCATTGCAATTAAGTATACGTTAAAATCGACCGCCACAAAAACCAAATAATTATTAAGATACTTCTCAATTGCGATCAGTTGATGTACAGAGTACATCGGATTCGATTGATGCAGAAGTTCCTATATTAAGACCCGTATGCGATATATTACGACATAATATTATATGATATATATGAATTAATCATCACTTTTAAAATCCAAATATCGTATATTCCTTCTGAACTAATATCGAATAGGCATAGGTGAACTTTCTAGTTATGCCGCTAATCGACTCTGCGATATCTTATTCTTAAACACTGGAGGTTTTCATTCCATATCGTAAAGTTAGTCCGTGTCCTAAACATTTTTATTTTAATAACATTTGTATTTGATGTTTTAAACCGGATGGATCGGCTTCATAAGATATATCGCTTACGTACGTCTTTGACTATGTTATGATACGTTTAATTTTGCACGTTGCCGCTTCAGAAGAATAATCCTGAACTATGGAAATGTTGAGTCACGTTACACTGAGATGATTGACCTGTTTTTAAATTATTTATCTAAATTGTAAAGTTTTCAGCTTCTGTTGGACTACAGATCAATGAGTCCAGAACAAAATACATAATCTCTGGTTATAGGGACAATGGCACACCAGATTTTAGTTGTGACCACTACACGTTTGAAGTAGTGAGGAGGTTCAAATATTTGGGTTCTCTTATCACTCACGATAACAGTGTGGGTGAGGATATTAAAGTGCGGCTGGCAGTCGTTCTTTGTACACTCTAAGGCCACAGCTAAAATCTAAACACTTATCAAGTGCCGTGAAGCAGAAGCTTTACAAAGTGTTGATCAGGCCCATTTGTTATGTTTTGATGTGAAAGTTGGGCGCTGACGGATGAGTACGAGAGATGGCTCCTTACATTTGAGAGAAGAATCATGCGGGTGATTTACGGCCCAAAACGCGAAATAGATGGTACATACCGAGCTCTGTATAATGTCGAGATCAGAAATCTGATGAAGATCCCCGATATTGTACATGAAATAAGACTGCAGCGAGTACGCTGGCTTGGTCACGTTCTGCGTGCTGATCCGGACCGAATTGTGCAACGATCTCTGAAAGGAGAGCCACCATATGATAGGCGCAAAGGTTGTTGCAGGCGACGATGGCTCCACGACGTAGAGAACGGCCTCTTCACATTGTCTTAAACAATTTGAAGACCATGCTCAGGATCGAAACCGTTGGAGCAAAATAGTTGACTCAGTAAGGGGTCAAAAATGGCCTTTTGAAAACTGATTATTATTTATCTAAATTAAACCCCAATTTTTATCGCCGTATTTTAAATATTAATGCTATAAAGGGCGTTGAGCCTTAAATGTTGTCCCTAAATATATTGATGCGATGGAATGGTATAAATGTGAAGCTTTGATTTTATGTTTTTATCTATTAACAGATTTTTCCGAAAATGTAAGTTTATCAACTCCTATACAAAAGGTTTGTTTCACCACACATACCCTAAATATTTCGTTTGTTGATATAATAATGTGATTAACGATAACAGAGCCGGCGAAATAATGTGGGGCATCGATTAAATACTATATACTTGATAATTTTTATTGGCCCTGCGTAGTTGTAATCGCACTTATAACATTGATACAATATTTTATCAATTAATAATTGATAAATTTATCTGAATTACATACAAGCTTTAATTCCATTCAATTTCATGTATTAAAATCAAAGATAATGAATTGAACTTTATTTCGATCAAAAAGTTAGCATTAGTATTTTTTGTAAAATTTGGAATTACCATTTTTCTATGTGACTAGTTAATGTCGTAGAGCGCAAAATTACCAGCAACAAGAATAGTTTACTAATCTAATAGAAATGGTACAATACCCTACACGGCCGTGTACATCCAAGATCCAAGTAATTTAAGGAAAATGTATGGCTTTATTCAAAAAATAATATTTGTTCGCAGTAAACTCAAAAATATTGATAAAATGTTTTGTATTGCATTGTAATTTGCAACATATTTGAATGTCATAAATGTATAGAGAGCTCACCAAATACAATCAACTTAAATATGATATAAAGCAAAACTGAAAAATACTGGGTTTCCCCTGAACTTTGTACAATGAATTATTAATGGCTTGAATATTCATAGTCTATAATATTAATCAACTAACCATTTAACTTCTATGATTTTTAGATAAGATTAGAAGTTATGTCGCAAAATGCTTGCTGTACATTTTGGTATCGTTTCTAGTGTTATTTTAATAAGCTGTATAATCAACATCAAACATCGTGCAAAATGTATTCATATATTAGGGCGTAATTATTAGGGTTGGCTAGGTTTAAATGGATATTAGATTTTAAATTTACGCATGGCCTATATGGTGGACTTGTACAATAAAATAATAAATATGATGGGCAAAATAGATGCAATAACCCATGTGTAAAATGGATGGTCGAATTTAATTTTAGATTTCTTCTTGACTCATAATTGATCTGTTAGTATTATATATATTTTAGCGATTAAATATTATATGAAAACATTAAGACTAAAATCTAAAATCAGTAGTATATACTATACGTATCACTATGAACTGAAATTTATACCAGAGTCAGTCTTTTTTAAAAATTTATTTGTCCAATAGTAATAAGTTAACTATAAAAAACTAAATGATTCAACAATTTAACAAAGTGTCACACATTGCTTTATTTGGAACGAGTGTGCAGAATATAATAGATTTTTATTCCATGCAACGCAAAACTTTCAAATCCTTCTAAGGCGAAAAACCCTTAGTGTGTTATAAATTAGAGGTAAATCATCAGAGGAAAAGTAAATAATAAGACGTCCCACAATGCGTGGGATTCACCTACAACTTATAGACTATATGTATTTGATTATTGAGTTCTAGAAAATTACACGCTTCTAGGCAAAGTGCGATGTTGGAATATTTAGTCACATATTCGAAATAAACGGCATTTTTTAAAAATATTTCAAATAATTCTTAATATAAATACCATTGTGAATTATATCAGCCGCGCAGTATCATTAAAATGGCCCCTGTGATCGAGGGGCACTAGGCTCGGTCACGTTCTGCATGCTGATCCGGAACTAATTGTGCAGCGATCTCTGATAACCACGGGCCTGATCAACACTTGTCTTAAAATACTGTGAATAAAAAAAGTAATACATACTTATACTTCTTTATCGAAAACACTTGAGGAGTTGCAAGGTTTCATACACATAGACTTGAATCTCTTGAGAAACAGACCCAACCAGAAGTTAACAATTTGGGAGATCTGATGTTTATGGATTATACGTAATATTATACAATATAGAATCAAATTTCAGTTATAGGGGGTATCTTCTGGTCTAACACAGATTTCATACTTAGCATTGTACAGAATTTACCAATCATGCATGACTTTGTGCTTTTCTTCCTTTAATGCCCATTCTAGATAATATCTTTTGCGAATTTGTATTTTACTCCAATGCTTTATCGAACAAATAACCATGAGTATATAAGCAGTACCTTAAAAGTAAGTAAATTCTGATTAGTATATTATATCTTAAAATATTCCAGTAAATACTAATCAATTAATGGACTAGATATTAATAACTTCAAAATTAGATAAGACTTGTTATTCACTTACCCCAAATTCTTTTTTTTTGGAACTCATAAAATTTCTAGCAAGCTTATCAATATTGGAAAAATATTAATTTAAAATTACACTTTACATGATAAAATGGATCGAGAAGCCATATTTATCCATCTGCGAATTGGGAAAATATATCGAGTATTAAATATTGATAACTATTAAATATTATGAGTGGACATGAATAAACCATATAGGGGCTCGAATCTACTTGCAAGGTTTTTCTCTGTTTAGTCTATCCATATACATGTAATAACTAAGATATATATTAATTTTTTGCACCTCTGGACAGAGACATTTTGTTAAATTATTATTCTGCATCACTGTAATTACCGCGCTTTGGACCACAATTTTATTTTAATTAAACAGTCATATTTGTTATACATTAGATCGAACCAAAGTTTAAAGCATTTTATATATTTGTTAGACTCAAATCGAAAACGCTTATTGAGCGAAAAAAAACGACCACAACGCGTTTAAAGTTTTATATAATAAGAGATTATAAATGAGATAATTCACCCATATACTCTTGCTCCTATATCGAGTTACCAATTTTTAATTAGGGAGCTGAGCGATTCGACACGCAGGTTGTTTATTGACATAGCTTCGACGCGATGAACAGCCAACGTATCGGGGATTTCCATCAGATCTCTGATCTCGATATTGTACAGAGCTCGTGATTCTCAGAGCTACAGAGCTTCGCGTTTTGGGCCGTAAAACACCCGCATGATTCTTCTCTAAAATGTAAGGAGAACTTCTCAACTTTCACATCCAAACATATAACAACGGTCCTGATCAGTGCTTTGTAAAGTTTTAGCTTCACTGCACCTGACAGGTGTTTAGATTTTAGCCTTAGAAGATACAAAGCACGGCTGCCAGCTGTTTGGCGCACTTTTATATCCTCTCCCACACTGTTATTGTGAGTGATAAGACTTAAATAATTGAACCTTCTCACTTCCTCAAATGTGTAGTGGCCACTACTAAAATCTGGTGTGCCATTGTCCCTATAACCAGAGATCGTGTATTTTGTTTTGGACTCATTGATTTGAAGTCCAACAGAAGCTGAAAACTCTACAAGTGTATCAAGTATTTTCTTCACTCCGTTGCTATTCAGTCCAATCACATATATGTCATCTGCAAATGTAAGCACCTGTCCGAACTGGCGATATAAGTTGTTGTGCTGAGGTGTTTCAGTTTTACGAAAGATGTACTCCAACAGGAGATTAAAGAGTATCGTGGACTGAGCATCTGTCTGCCGAACACCCGAGTTAACTGCAAAAATTGTTAATAGCCTGTTCTCAACTTTAGAACAGCATTGAGATTGAGTCACTGTCATTCTACACAATCGTACCAATTTTGTTGGTATTCCATAGGTATTCCAGCGCAGAGCACCGACTCTCTCGATTGATCGAGTCATAGGCCAGCCGAAAATCCAACAACACATGATGTACGGGGATGGAAGTCTCATAATATTTAAATAGAATCATCCGCAGCGAAAAGACCTGGTCAGTGACTGATCGATTCGACGAAATCCTCCTTGATAGTCCCAATCAGGTCATCCACTAGAGGGGTGATTCTATCCAATATTATGTAGGACAGTAACTTGTATGCTGTGCTATACCGCGATAATTTTACACTACAAACGGCCTCCCTTATTGAAGATAGGGCACATCGCAGCCACTTCCCATTCATCAGGCATTTCTTCGGTTCGCCATACTAATCGAATAAGGTCGAAAAGACAGTTCCACAAAGTATCCCCTCCGGATATCAAGAGCTCCGAATTAATGCAGTCCACCCCAGATTAGGCTCTGCATGGCTCTAGTGAATTCCTCATGGGATGGATCCTCAATGCAAATCTCTGCCGACTGTATTTAAGGTGACTCAGCTATAGTCTGCATCGCATGATGAACACCAAGCAGCTCAGTAAAGTGTCCATTCCATGCTTCGTGTACCTCGTCGATGTTGACACAGAGGTTTCCATCCCGGTTCGTTTCCATCAATGGCAGTTGATGCGAGTCTGAAAGTATGGTGCAATCCAGAAATTACCTTAAAGAAATTATGCGAACTGCGCTCAGCTGCCCTCCTAGTACAATAAGAGTAGCCGTTTTCTTCCGCTTAGCTGCCCTCCTAGTAAGAGTAGCCTTGTTTTTCCTCGCGATTGTGATACAATAGATTTTTAATGCTCGAAGGAAGATTACCAACCCAGCAACTATTTATCCCGTGTATATTTTATTATACTCCAGATTCTACAACAGCCTCACTTGGAAGATTGTCTATATATTCTTTATTTTTACGTAATCTTAAAACATCCACATTGGTTTATCCAATTCAATAGGATTTAAATAGATAGTCGATTAGGTATATCCAACTATAGAGTGTTTAAATAGATAATAAATTAATTCGATAAATATTTTAGATTTTATCGGTTTATCTATAATAAATTGATTGAATCAATATATGTAGGTTAAATTTAATCGATTATTGAATTAATTTATCATTAAATCTGTTATCTTTATTTAAATCTGCTATAATCGAATAAAACGTTTCAGTGAAAACTGAAAATCTGTGGATATCTTAAGAATCTGAAAATGTTTAAAATATTTGATGTGAAAATGTTTCTAAAATCTGTTACAATCGTTTTGAATTAAATGTCGCGTTACAGTGAACTAATATTTTTTTTCTTGTAAGACATAGCTTATACGTTCACACACTAACAATACTAAAAATTGGCATACAAATAAAGTAACATACATTTAATTGAAAAAAGTAAGTTAAATTATCAAGCTTTGACCTTAACATTTTCATCATGTTTGTCTTTATACATTTTCAACAAATTGCCGGAATTGGACAGTTTTTTTATTTGTTATTTCCATAAGAGTCTACATAAATTTTCTTAACGTAACTTTCAATTTCGTCTTATTTTAATGTTAATATTAAATCTATATTCATCATAAAGTCTTAGTTTAAGTTAAGACAGACGATGGATAACAAAAAACCAGTTATTTATAAATTTTGATTTAGTGTTTAGTTAAGGTGATAAATTTGTCTATTAACGTATGTATGTCTGAAATTCTGATGTAATCTCAGTTAAATAAAATACCAAACAACAAAAAATCCATTTTGTATGACATATATATGTATATATATATACTAAATGTATGTTTCGGTCAATTAATAAATGATTTTATATGTATGATAAATATTTATTGCTGCCCAACATCAGTATGCGCTGTGCAACATTTACACAATCAGCTTCTCAGAATTTTTTCATATACCTTAAAGAAATTTATTTGAAAAGCTAAAGTGCAAAACGAAATATTTATAAATTACGAAATAAAAAATCCCCGCTAATAATTCAATACCACTGTGGCATATCCAATTTCACATAAATGTATATTAATATTTGAGGAGCGCGCATGCAACAATAAAAAAGAAATCAAGAGGCCAAGAAAGAAAACGAGATCTACATATACATAAAATGTACAAAGATTGAGAAAGCAATGCATAAAAATTGTGAAAAACAGCATTCCTGTTGCATTTTCTTTTGTGCCCGTATGTACATTACACATATACATATACATATATACAGTAACTAGTTCACTGAACCTCAATTACTTCTGTGACTGTATAAAATATATCGCATTCTAATGCCGATCGTTTTTTATGCACAACGTTGATGCATATATTAAACATTTTGCGTATGTGTTATACGTCGTCAAACCTGGTTTAAAGTCACATAATAAATTATATACATTCCAATGGAACCAAGGTTTTTCAAATTTTACTTCGCTACGTATTATTGCTTGTGTTTGTTTTAAATTTTACTTACATTACACATTTTTAGTACATATGTGCGATAAAAATGAAAAAATAAATAAAAAAAATGCCATAACATACGATTGACCCTTTTTTGTCAGCCAATCACAGAGTAGCTCTATATATTAGGTAGGAAATACATGATGTTTACATATAATATAGAATAGAGGCACGTTTATGCTGCACATGCTATTCGTAAAAATGTTGATATGATCGGCTGTAAAATGTATGTTTACTATTTTCAGACATACCGAACTTTAAATATGATTATTAGTACACAACACATTCTATCTACAAACTCTTTCTTTTCTCGCGCACGATAAGAAAGTAACACAATCTGCAAACAATTTTATTTTACTTACTGATTTAATTATGTTTCATACATTAACATAGAATGTCTCGTGGCCGTATTTTATTACTCATCAATTTAAGATACAATACTTTCTTATTACGTATAGTACGTCACATAATTGTACTCATTTACGAGTATGTATATACTTACAACAACAAAGTACAACATCTATAAAATACATATGTAACTATATGAACAAAAAACATTATGATAAAAGGCGTCTCAAATATCTATACTTGCTTAATTGTATTTAGTGCAAATTTAATACGAAACTCATTTATGTGATATATAAGATTAAGACACGCGCAAATTTTTTAGGCCAATTCTTTGTGGTTTATGATAACCATTTTTATTTATGTATGTCGAACGAATTACTAAGAAATTTGGTAATGACCGTGACATTGGAAATTCCAAATATGCGTAATATATAAACTGTAGGTCTAGAGAGGTATAACCAGTAGTGCTCAACCCATTCATTTAGTGTCCAAACTGTCCAACAATAAATTTACTTATTAAAACATAAATCATTCAACATCAAACAAATAATGTTCTACTGTAAATTTATACTTGCGAGCTGAACTCTTTACGCTACAATTAATATGTTTTTTGTTATTATATATAAATTATAGTAAATGGAATTTACACAAAAAAAAAATAATACAAAATTTAATTTGACCTTTTGAAGCACTCACATAGTAAAACACACGAAAATGTATCTGGCACTGTTGCACGACAATTTTTCGTGTGCTTTACTATGTGAGCGGTGGGAGAGGTTGACTAAAATTTGGTACCGTTACTTTTAATATGTACATATGTTGGTTTTTATTATTGGAATGATTTTACGTGTCATCTATTATTTTCTGCCTCGACGTATCGACAACCCGTAGACAACGTAGACAATGTAAATACCGAACATCGATAGTGTAAACATATAGTGATTTAGTGAACTAGTTTTAAACTACAGAGTACAGTGGCCTGATTTCTAACGGTTTATTGTATTATACGGGCGGCAACGGTTTTATAAACACATTCAATGCATTCTAGTCTGTTTTAAAAATAGGTTAGAAGACTTGATATTATTTCACAACTTGGGAAGGCAAAATTAAAACTAAACCAGCCAAATTAGTTCACTAGAATTTTATCCCAAATTTGCCCTAAAAATAAAAAATTTAGAATTTTTTTTAGCACAAATTTTACAATTCTATATAGACGGTTGAATTTTATCCTAAATCCTAACACTTTTTACATAAGTTAGTGAGAGTATCATGTTTTATAAATCCAATAATTTTACCGATTATGTGACTATTTCTTCATAAGCTATTTCTTTTGGCATTGGTCTACCAAATAAATAAATTTCCAAGTTTTCTTGGTACAACTCTGGTAAGCTAACACTATAATGACGTATAAACTAAGATGTTACCGAGCAAATAGTACAGTGTTTAAAGCTGTGACCTTTGGATCGGGAGGTACCAGGTTTGCATCAAAATAGGGGCGGGATGCAAAAGGGATCCTTCATCCTTGAATTCGACCGGGTGGATGATGCACACATCTATGACCCTCTGTTGAGAGTGCAGAATCTATGGGCCGAGCGTCCGTTCATATCAGTGTAGGCTGACATGCAGCTATACAAAGTGTACATGGTCAAACAAATCGGAGCTGTGGCCGTGCACATTTGGCTGGCAAAAAGCGTAAGGAAAGAACGCAAATAACTAACTAACTGCGAAATACCCGGACACACATTGAGCCCCATAACAAAGTAGAGATTGAAAAAAAAAAATTAAGATGCCATTGGAGGTCTAAGCTATCCGAATAATAATTCAATTTTGGAAGAAGTAGGGGATTAGGAGGTTAAGGACAACCAAGTTTGGTATAATCTCATATCTCATATTTATCATATATATGGTTTTCCCGGAATATCTTGAGAAATTCTAGGAAACTAACACAATACAATAATGGCGTATAAACCAAGACGTCTTTAAATATAAGCTATAGTATCCGAAAAATATTTTTGTTTATGGAACAGTAGAGGATTAGTTGGTTTAAGACAACAAGTTTGGTATGACATCATAATATGTGTCGATTAGATGATTTTTCCGAATTTTCTTTTCCGCTTAATTCACGCAGAGCTACAGAAAAGCTTTGCAAGTATTTTAGGCCAATAGCTGTGATTTGAGTTAAAAACGGAAACCAATTGCGGATAATTTTTAATCATCTGCACTTAATCTTAAAATATATAATCGATCAAATCTAAATATTAAAGCTTCTATTTGTAATTTCAAAATGCAAAAATATCGTAGGTTGTTGACTTTGTGTAAATTGTCGACGTTGATAAAACCTATTTCCAAGTAATCTACCTAATACTCTACGTGTCGACAATCGCGTGGATTACATGGGGTTAATCTATCTCGCTCATACCTGCCGATAATAGTATGCCCCAAAGGGCCCCTTTTCTGTAAGGCCTGGATATGAAACTAATTTATTGAATTTTTTCTCAGAACTAATATAAAATTTGAAGAACAAAATAAATATTCTTTTGGATTAAACTGCCTATCCAGTTTTAATAATGTACTTTTACGAGCATTTACGTCCGCTACTTACATACGTTGCCTTAAAGATCTATATGGAACTAATTTTTACGTGTTCGAACCTGCAGAAATTTAAAATACGAATTGTTGAATTTCGAAAATTTAAATATTAAACGCTCATGAGAATATTTTCAATTTATGGCGGACATTTTTTGTCCTTAAGAGCATTAAAACCTGTATTCTGCGCTGAGCTGTTGAATCTTCAAGTTGGTTTTGTGATTTCAAAGTGTTTTTTGGAGTTCAAAAGTACATTGGTAAAATATTTGTCTTAATTGTCAAATTCACATATTTCGAAAATCAAAATACGAAATTCAATTTAACGTTTACATTTATGAGTTTTAAATTGATTTTGACAAGCTTTAAATTGTTGAGATTAAATTTGAAATTCGATAAATTTCGTAACCGAATTTCACCTACCTATACGATTCTGATAAAATTTAAAATTCAGATTAATAAATTTTTAAACTTTCAATATTAAACAAACGCTAATGAGAATCTCCAGTTTATTGTGGATATTTTTTGAATTTTAATTTGAATTTTGAGCTTTCAATATGCGAATTACATAAATTTAGAGAAAGTTAACTATAGGCCGATGTTGAAATATTTTTCATATAGGTTATAGGATATACTGAATTTCGGCATATCAGTCGAATTAAACCGAGCAGATAGCAAAGTATTTAAAACAATGAGGTTTGATCGGAAGGTATCAATTACGAATCCAAATTTCAATCAGGCTAATGATAAACATATAATTATGACCGTCTGTTCGGTGTGCAGAATTCATACCTCGAACATCGTTCATGTCATTACGGCCTGGCATAGCGCTATATTATGTATAATTAAATCGAAATTTAGCCGTGCGCCCATAGTTTGGCTGGTAACGGCGTAACAAAAGGAAGCAAAAATGCCATACTGCGAAAGACTTGATTTAGCCTTAAGCTACAGAACAAGTAGAAAGCAAATTCATGAAAAGAATACTCGTTAATTTACACATTATGTATAATGAATGAAAATCATATTTTGAGTATTAACAAAACCATTCAAATATTAATAAAAAAACAGGTCGGTAGGCGTGTGTGTCCAGAGATGTCCGATGGAGTGTATTGTTTGGAACATGTTGAAAGTATTTTGATGGGGCCTAAGAGAGTATATACATATTTTCAGTTAAACTATAAAAAATTTTGTAAAATGTTGGTATGAGGACCCATTAAGTCCAGAGCTCTATAACTTTGCACGTTTAACACAGAAAGTGTTGTAAAAAAATGTAATTATACAAATTTTCAGACAAATAATGTGTGACACTGATCACATTCAAAAAGAGAAATGTACATTTTCGCGTATTACAAATTTTCCATATGAAATTTTAACATTTTAGCTGCAATAATTTTCAATTTATAAATATGCGCATAGCACATATGTGTACATGTATATATACATACATTTTACAGGCTTCGTGACGAAAGTAGCTAATATAGGAATTTTGAGATGTTCAAATTGGAAATTTTTAAAATATTTTAAAATTCAATTTACGATTACATGTAAAATTATTTGACTAAATTTGATAAACGAAATAGATAAATCGATATTTAGCAAGTTAGAAGATGCTCGTATTAAAATTTTCAAAATTAATTAATTTTAATTGAAATTTAAAAATTGTTGATTTCTAAAATTTCTAAAAATTTAAATTGACCCTTGTATTTGACTCACGGTCAAGGTTAAGGTCACAGTCAAACGCATACTTCTTGGGCACTCTGGCGATTCAAATTCAATTCAGATGATTGAATAATATATATTGTTGAATGTAAAAGTGGTAGAACACAGAAAGGGTCATTTTACGTAGATAGCAGTCAGTTAACCGATAACATCGATTAACAAAGTATAATAACTTGAAATAGAAGTTAACATATAATTTGATCGGCCTTTCGTTCTAATCAAATTAACTAAAAACATTTGTACATAACATCTGGTTTTTTTTTATAGATTATGAGTAATCCGAATTTACGTATACGAGAACGATAATCTTTGATACTTAATGCTCATGTTTTTGAATTGAATATCATGGGATACTGGAAAACTTAATGACTTATGTAATAGATGGATTATAAATAATATATGACAAGGAGTACCGCGCTATTAACTTTTTAATAACTCAACTATTAAAGTTTCAATTATTCGCGATGTATTGTAATGCAATATGTATTCAAAACTATTCTATTACCTCAGTTTTATCACCTATAGCATTTGCAAAACTAGGACATACGACTAACTAATATGTAAATATGTATATACGGACATTAATGAAAAACCATCAAATACATGCTATAAATCTAACCTGTTCCTGAACTATAAATATAGTCTTAGAAATTTTTTTTGAATCACGGACAAATTATTATAAAGAAAACTATGTGGAAATCACCTGTTTGACTGTAATATGCCGAATAAGCACTAAACTTGGAGCTCAATATATTGTCTTTGAAAATTTGTTTATTAAACACATTTTCTACATTAAGTACATAACGTCAATAATACAAATACATATAATGTACATTTGTTTTATGTATTCTTAGAATATGTCATTGGTTCACTTCGGCATCACTTACTTATATAATATTATGTATATAGGTTACTAAATTATAAACTTCACCTTGTAAAGTATGCAATTAAATTATTTTAGCACACTCACCTCAACTTTCTACCTTCGTAACATTTTTTTTTTGAAATTTACTTATGTAGTTGTTTACTGACATATAGTAAAGAAAGTAAATTAAGTAAAATAAAAATCACAATTGTTTAAATTGTATATTCCATTCGTCGTCTCACGTGGGAGATAAAAATCCCTATACTATTTGCGCTAGTTAAAACTAACAAACCGAATAAATAATTATTTGCAAATGCATTGTGCAAAATATATTGTATATAAATCAAAATTATAACTACACCGGATATACTAAAGAATAATTACACAAGAAATTATTATTATTTAGCAAAAAATAAAAATTTACATTAATTATAAATTCATTAAAACTATCGAAAACGCACAAGACACACACTTTTGCATTGCCCAAAATAAAAACATAAAACGTTTTAAAAATTATTTAATTTAAAATAATTTTACTTACACCAAAATTAATTAAATCGCTCTTATACTATTAATGTTATAAGTACCGAAATAGATTTATATTTAAATTCAATTAATACACTAAATAAAAATTAGTATATAATTAATTAACAACAAAGTCTTTTAACGAAGTTTTTTTTTAAACTGAAGCAACACAACAACTTTAAAATGTAAAAACTAAAAACTAAATTAAAAATGGAAAAAAATAAAAATAACAAAAATTATAAAAAGCTAAAAAACGGAATTGTAAAAATTTTTTTTTTTTTTCGTTTGTGCAGAGAGAGAAGTACACTAAACACTTTGAATTAAACGTAAATCGTAAAGTAATCATTTGTAGTTTATCAACAGCAAAAATATATGTACTGTATATATAAATTTACAGGCTGTCCCATATGAATGGACTATGCGGTTTGGTCAGTGCGACACGTATAACGCGAAATGTACAAAATACTAAAGATAGTTAAATGTGTAATCAGATAACCCGGCTTATTGCAATGGCCCGTTTAATGTACTATCGCTTACAAAATTTGGTTATACACAGAGAAAAGGCTAAGTGTTTTTGAAACAAGCAGCCCACTAAAATTATGGATTATTTTGTATTGAAAACATAGGGTAAACCTAAAAACATAAAAGGATTACTATTGAAGTAGTGCAATGAAAATATTTTCGAAATATTTCGCAAATTTATTTTATTCAATTAATATATCCAGGAATAGTATTTAGTAGAAGGGTAATGAACTAATAAATACTAAAGTAATTATTTCAATAATGTGTCCAGTGTTCATCTTTATCGATTACTTCACGTAATTGTTTTGGCAGCGAGGCTACTAGTTGTTGGCAAAAATTCGGGTTACCTTTTAACTCTTCCCATTTTTGAGAAACATATTCTAAGACTACTTCCCTCGTTCGTGGGTAAAGAGGCTTCCAATCCTAAACCATATAAACCCAAACATTTTATATTGGATTTATTTCGGCGCTATACGCTGGCCAAGCGATAGGAAGGATTTGCAGGTTTCGATTAATCCAACTCATAGTTTCACGTGATCTATCAATTGCGGAATTATCCTGCATAAAATTAATTGGAAAATCCTCCGGATAAACAGTAGTAACTGACGGTATCACTATTTCATTAAGAATTTCCAAATATTCTCGACTAATCATGTGTTGTGAAATTTCACATAACTCACTGACACCACCTGCACTTATTCATCCCCACACTCCATAGGATACTTGGCCACTTATTCTGGTCCTTTGGGTATATTTTTCCTTATATCTCATTTTGTTTGGGCGATATATGTGCAGCTTAGCATGATGATCGGATGTAAAAACTTTTTCGTCCGTGAAAATAACTTTTTCCCAGGCCGTCTTTAAATTATCTTCTGCAAAAGCAACCCGCGCTGCTCGATGTGCGTTGGTTAAAATTTGTGTTTAAGCTGGAATTCGATGCTGAATTCAAGCGTCGTTTAATGTTCGCAAAATAATTACTGCAGAGACGTTATATGCCGGCGCAGTTGCAGCTACAGTCATAAATTGATTCAGAGTAAACTCCTCTACAATATTTTCTCGTTGAACTTCATTTAATAATTTTGGTCTACCGTTCTGAGGCAACCGATCTCGGTTCTTGGTTCTGAAAACCTCTTTATCTATTTCGCAGTAGTTTTCTAACGAAAAAAATATATAATTTACCATTTTACGAGACAAGTTTATGTATGTAACTTACTGAAAAGTTATAAGCTTTCGTGAAATGTATCCGATGGATTTATTTTCTTTATGTAGGGAAATTAATTATAGCAAATTTTTGTGCAACATTCAGTTGCTTGTGAATTGAATCACGTTCCATTCTGCAGTACAGTTAGATTGCAAAACAAAATAAAACAGTATCAATGACTAAATCTTTTTTTCTGTATGCATTGTTGCGCATGTCAGATATCAGATCACGCTATTTTTATCATAATTATATTTACAAATCATGCGTCACAGACTGTTGTTGAGCCACCTCTAAAACAGTCTGCGGAGATTTGCACTGAGGAGCCATCCCATGAGGAATTCACTAAGGCCATGCAGAGAATGAAACGAAACCGCTCACCTGGAGTGGACTGCATTAATTCGGAGCTCTTGATATTCGGAGGGGATACTTTGTGGAACTGTCTTTTCGACCATATTCGATTAGTATGGCGAACCGAAGTTATGCCTGATGAATGGAAAGTGGCCGCGATATGCCCCATCTTCAAGAAGGGAGACCACTTGAAGTGTGAGAATTATCGCGGTATAGCTCTCCTTTGCACAGCATACAAGTTACTGTCATACATTTTATTGGATAGAATCACTCCTCTGGCGGAGGGCTTGGTTGGTGACTATCAGGGAGGATTTCGTCCGAATCGATCAGTCACTGATCAGGTCTTTTCGCTGCGGATGATTCTATCTAAATATTATGAGACATCCATCTCCGTACATCAGGTTTTCCTGGATTTCCGGCAGGCCTACGACTCGATCAATCGAGAGTTTGTGGTCTGCCCTGGAATACCTAGGAATGCCAACAAAATTGGTACGACTGTGTAGGATGACAGTGACGCAGACTCAATGCTGTGTTAAAGTTGAGAACAGGCTATCGACAATTTTTGCAGTTAACTCGGGTGTTCGGCAGGGAGATGCTCTGTCCCCGATACTCTTTAATCTCATGTTGGAGTACATCTTTCGTAAAACTGAAACACCTCAGCGCAACATCTTATATCGCCAGTCCAATCAAGTGCTTGCATATGCAGATGACATATGCGTGATTGGACTGAATAGCAACGGAGTGAAAGAAATACTTGATCCGCTTGTAGAGTTTTCAGCTTCTGTTGGACTCCAGATCAATGAGTCCAAAACGAAATACCTGATCTCTGGTTTTAGAGACAATGGCACACCAGATTTTAGTAGTGGCCACCACACGTTTGAGGGAGTGAGGAGGTTCAAATATTTGGGCTCTCTTATCACTCACGATAACAGTGTGGGTGAGGATATTAAAGTGCGGCTGGCAGCTGGCAGTCGTTCTTTGTATCCTCTAAGGCCACTGCTAAAATCTAAACACTTATCAAGTGCCGTGAAGCTGAAGCTTTACAAAGCGTTGATCAGGCCCGTTGTTATGTTTGGATGTGAAAGTTGGGCGCTGACGGATGAGTACGAGAGATGGCTCCTTACATTTGAGAGAAGAATCATGCGTGTAATTTACGGCCCTAAACGCGAAATAGATGGTACATACCAAGCTCTGTACAATTTCGAGATCAGAGATCTGATGAAGATCCCCGATATTGTACATGAAGTTAGATCTCAGCGAGTACGCTGGCTCGGTCATGTTCTGCGTGCTGATCCGGAACGAATTGTGCAGCGATCTCTGAAAGGAGAGCCACCATATGGTAGGCGCAGAGATCGTTGCAGGCGACGATGGCTCCACGATGTAGAGAACGACTTGGCCTCTTCAGATTGTCTAAGACAGTATGAAGACCAAGCTCAGGATCGAAACCGTTGGAGCCAGATTGTTGATTCAGTAAGGGGCCAGTAATGGCCTTTAACACTGTTATTATTATATATTTACAAATCTATACTATAATTCTTAAAGTTTGGATTTCCGTCGCTTAAACTCCCCCTAGACGGAGCTTGCTAGGAAGGTGATCTTCGACATTTTGGAAAGATCTCCTGAAGTCTAGGTCAACGCAACTATTTTCAGCTCTTCAAGTTGAGTCCTAAGACATTTGAATTTTCTAAAAGTATTATTGAATTTTGACATTTAATTTTAGTTTTTAAAAAAGCAAACTTCGTAGTATGTATATAGCTTGCGCTTTATAAAAAAGAAAAGGTTACTAAGATACGGTGAACGGAAATGTCTGTTTTTGTTTCACATGAATTTTCAAATGCAATTCACATTTTAGTGAAGCAGTAAAATCAATAAATAAATAAAATAATTCGTATTGATACGAAAAATAAAAAAGTATCACGCGAAAATGCTTTAGAAGCTCTGAAAAAAAAAGAGCTTGAAGCAGACAGACGTAGAAAACAAACCTCATTTCAAAACGAAACTATTGAAGAAAAGTCCGACCGTCTTGTATTAAATAAACAAAGGAACATCAAGTCACTGCAAATCGAAACACCTGATGTAACTCATGTCCGCTTACAAATACAAAGGGAGCGACAAAGAAAATGAGAGCTAACAACTGGCTTTACCTGGCTACGACAAGTTGACTAAAAATAAACATGGGCGAAGCCGAGTACCCACCCGGCTAGTGTTTAAATAAAAAAGGCGATTGTTGCTACCATCAAAATCGTGAAAACTAAGTAGTTTTATGTTTTAGTGTACAACCAATTTTTGATGACGATAGTACAAACATTCAGACAAAGTATAAGTTTTCATTTTTTTTTCAATATGTATGTAAGTCTCGTGACCCGGGGTCGGATCACTTAAACTTTTTATTTAATCAAAATGTACAGCAAGAGAAAAGATGTCTACGGAAGCCGCTTAAAATGGCCAGCGAAATGATGTTGTGGGAAAGGGTTCAACAATTTTGATGGGATCCTTTGAACCCCAAACTCGTTCACTTTGCAACTGTAATATCTACATCAAAGCGATAGAAAAAACGATACGCTGCAAGATTTAGCACTAAATAATCTTTAAAATTTTAAACCTTCATAGTTTCTTGCATCGCAGAGATCCATAGTTATCTAACACCTAACTACTTAAAGTTGATTAATTCCTAATTCCTTTCTTAATTCCTAAAATTCATTTGTTGTATTTATTCCAAAAATATTGAATCGGTAATTTCATCAACCAAATATTCGTCTTCATAAATTGTAATAAATGAAAATTTATAAAAAATTTAATTTCGATTTCAAATTTTAGTCATACTTTCCCAAGCACTACACACAGTAAAACACACGAAAATCTCTCCCTGATGCAAGACAATTACCCGCGTATTTCTATATGAGTGTGCATGGAAAGATTGATTGCAATTTGGTGTCTAGAATTTTTATTTTAATCTGTATTAGTTTTATTTTAAGTCGTTTTATGCCAGATTGGCTTTTCTATTGATTACGGACAGTAATTTCGAAGTCGAATAAATTTCTAAATTATTTTTGTAAAATATTAGCATGGATGACACAAAATTTTTTATTTAACATTTACTGTGGGCTGCGGGTACATATAGTTACGCCACTGCAGTTTATAGTTGGGCTTGATCAATTCAGTTTTCTTTCAATTATTACCTTGAATATTGAGCCATCCACTTATACCTTATGCACTTACATACATAGTTACAAACATCCAAATTCCCATAAACTTCAAGCGACGTGACTATATCGTCATATCAAGTCAAATGAAAATGGCTATTCTTGAAGATAAATCGATTCAAATAATCTGGCTGCAACCAAAACAAATCGGTCAATACTTAACTTACTTGTAAATTTCTCTCAAATTTGACATGTAAAATATTTATAAATTTAGTTAATTAATAAAAATATATCAAAAATACTGCTATAGTATCGAATTATACCACCTTTTACACTTGGGGCTATTACACATCTTTCATCAAAAAATTCGATTGAATTTTCTGCATATACAATTCGTAATTTTGAATTTATTTAAACAAATTTCTCCCTATTTACATAAAATAATAAAAATTTGTAAACCAGTATTTTATTCTGTAGTCGGTGGAAAATATCCTAGTCACTTGAAAAAATGGCGGCTTGACAAAACAAGAGACAAATGTGTCTTGATGGGTTGGCGTCTCGCAGCATTTCTCTATAATAGCACCATGCTACGAGTGATAGATGGTACGAATTGATCTGTTTGGACGAACCTAAGTAGATTATATTGTGTTTAACAACGATCTCCATTTTTATATAAACTAGGCGGATACAGATGACCACACTTTTCACTTGAAAAGTGAAATTGAAATTTACTATGAATACCAAATCGATGATAGCAGCTTAAGCAGGGATTTATTTGATAATGTTTGTCTATTAAAAATCTTCAGTGTTCTAATAAGAGATACATTGAAAAAAATGATTACGATTTAAACATGGTTAAAAAGCTGACTCATCAATTATGTATATTCGTTTAGTTAAATTAAAATAATTACGAAGTTCAATTTACTCAACTCAAGATAATTTCTACTTAAATTTGAAATATACGTATACATACACATTGAAGCCTGGAGGTAATGATAATAGGACTCAATTGCCCCTTGTTTTTAAAAAAAATAGATATTTTACAGTGATTTGTATGCAAATGCAAACTTCTACTTACCATTATGAAATTACAAATATTTCAAAATTCAAATTCATTGACTTTTCTAAATTTTATGTTTTCAACACTGAAGTTTCTAATTTTAATTTTCCATACTTTCTGGATTTGTTTACCGTATGTATCAATTCTATGAAATTTCCTTAGTTTTGATTAAATTGAGCATTTCTCAAAATTCTCCAAATATTTAGAATCTAGTTATGTAATTTATAAAATTCCCTGTATATAATTTCTAATTTTATTTAAAAGGTTTTAGGTCTGCCAATGTTGATATTCTGTATAATCTTCTTAAATTCGTAAGTTTGTATAAATCTCATGAACTTTCAAAAGCTTTTTTTTATTTATTTTTTAATACAACTCAAACTTACATTCTAAAATGTACACGCTTGATGTGCTGAAACTCTGTGGTTTGTTCTATATTTTTTACTTTTCATTTGGCCAGTCCATCATCGAAAACGTCTTGCATGTTTTAAAGCATACTTATTTATTTTCTCGCTGACATATTCTATTCTTAAATCCCATAAAGGTTCTCACATACCAAGGCGCATTAGCAATACTCCGAAGAACGTTGTTTTGGAAGTTCTGATTTTTTTTTTTTTAATTGGTTGAAACCCATAAGGGTTCTGCAGTCAATGCCGGGACGGCCCATGGTGCAAACCCAAGAATCTATCATAATTCGCTGAAGCGCACTACAGCCTTAGCAAACTGTGCAAGTTTGAACCAAGGTATATGGACGACAACTGAATTACATTAATACATCTACAGCTAAAAACCTGAAATCGAATAATATTGAAAGCTGGACAACTGCACACAAATTGCAATCAGTCATCATTTTCCTCAAGACAGTCATCACAAATATCATCCTGAGGTAAACCCATTCGATAGAGATGCCCCTTAAATCGACCATGACCCCAGGATTTCCCAAAAGCCCTGCTACATTGCCAAAATATAGCAGTAGCCTTTAGTAATTTGGAATCAACGTGAGATTACCAAGAAAGTTTGCTATCTAAGAGAACACCAAGGTGCTTGACCTGGTTATATCTGGTAATCGGTCTCCCAAAAAGAGAAGGAATGGATAGATCCAGTTCACCACTTCTACGCCTAGTACAGACAATTAAATCTGTCTTAGATGGGTTGACGTACAGACCCTTGTGAATACACCATGCCTCACACTATATCTAAGGCATTCTGCATTAAGTCGGATAAGATCATCATCATAACTCTGTGCAATGAAGCCAAATTGTTGCAGCTTAACCAGAATTCCGTCAAAAACCAAAAGCCACAGCAGGATAGACCACCCTGGGGGCAGCCTTTGGAAATCTTGACAGAAACTGAGACGCCATCTAGTTCAGTCTCAACAGTGCGAGACTTGAGCATGGATTCAATCCAATTGACAATGGTGTTAGTAATACCAAAGTTATTATAAGCATTAGTTAAACAAGGTTCTATCAAAAGCTCCCGCTATATCGAGGAAAGTACCTACAAGAAACTCCTTGTTTCAAACGATTCATTCTAAGGCTTTAAGAAAAGATGAAGACAGACTAACAGGTCGAAAACACATGGGATCCGTATTTGATCGGATTTGCCAGCCTTCGGAATAAAAACGATTCTACTCCTGCTCCAGGATTTTGGAACAGCGCAGAAAGCAATACATGCCTGGAAAAGGTATATCAGATGGTCCTGAATGATGGGAAAATACCATCAGGCCCACCAGCCTTATAAGGTGCAAAGGAAAATAGACTCCAGCGCAGAACATCGAGATTGATCAGCTTGTAAGCCATGCCCCAATCAGGAGCACAGAAGGAACCTTATTGGATTCAATAGTAACATCATCTGAGTTGAGAATGGCACAACCAGGGAAATGAACAGATAGAAGCAGCTCACCAACTTCTCTATGACAGAAGGTAAGCTGACCGTCAGTCGTCTTGTGACGCTAGGAAATTATCCCAAGCAGTCTGACGATTTAGGTTTTTTGCTTTATTTTTCAGTTTCCTAGCGGATTTCCTTATTAGTCTTTTGGTTCGTAATAAGAGGACAAGAATTTTCAAAAGCAGTCGAAATTTCCGACTCAAGTACCTCAAAGTCGTTACTCAACCGAATTACTCTCGGTGGGGTACGTAAAGAAGCCAGCTCGAGAGAGAAAGTCCCCAATTGGTTAATTTTCTGTTACGATATGGCTTAATAGGTGGTCGTTTAAGGTTAATGTTAAACGAGATACAGCTGTGATCAGAGGGGAGAACATCATCCGTCACCCTTCAATCAAAAACTAAACCAATGATACACATAGAACTTATGTCAATCACCCCACGCCGAATGGAATTAACAAACGTCAGATCGCTGCCTATATTTAGAACGTCAAGGACAGAAGAGCTTAAATAGTTGAACAAAGAAGATCCCCTCTGATTAATATTCGTTTGAATTAGTTTGCTGTTTGTCTTCTTGGTACAGCACCATAGCTGAATACCATTTATACATATATGTATGTTTAAAAATGTACCAGTAGATGAGCAGTTTATTATGTATAGCTAGATCTGAGTTACACCCAGTAAGTTCTTCTAGCTTATCGTCAAGGGTCATGTCTAAGTATAAGAAAATCAAAAAAAAAAACTTTAAAAAATTTCGTAAATATTTATAAGTCTTAATTATTTAAATTTTCAGAATTTCCTAAATTCATTACCTTTTTAGAACTGTAGAAAACTATTTCTAATTAACTAATTATATGTTTAGCAGCAGCTAAAGAATTGCACTGCGTTTACAAAAGCATGTGAATTCCAGACTTTGAAATTCAAAGTTATCGAAAAACTGAAGATGAATGACCTAACGTATATATGATGCGCTGATAAGACAAAGGTCATATATAAACAAACAATTATAAACGCCATCTTAAGCCAGACTGTAAATATTTGTAAAATACCCAAAACAAATCTTGATGATTACTAAAATTAAAAATTAAAAAAAACCTGTAGCTTACAAAAATTTTGAAAAACAAAAAGTTTGATTGGTGTATATAAGAGGTAGACCACAAGAGTTCAACACATAAATCATGTTTACGATCAATATATGCGATCGCTACTCCACGAACACAAATGAGAGCCACGGTCATTTCGGAGAATCTGCACGTAACATAACAAAATAAATATATATTTATTTATTTTTTGGCTTACATGCTATATAAGACAGATCAATGTCTGGCTAATAAGTATATATATGTAAGCGAAAAGCATAAAAATATGTATAAATAAGTATAAGAAATGAACATGATCATAATAATATTCGATGATCGATTTTATTTTGTGCTTATAATCAAAAAAATGAATAAAACATTTGGTTTGACCTTGATATGGGTATTTGTTTATAAACAAAAACTAACAGAAATTTGAGAAGTGGAACTAATTTGGCTTCAGACACGATTTATCTTACTAATGAATAATTCATGATCACCATACATATGTATATACTCGGTATTTGATACCTACCGGACCGATATAATTAAAATAATTTAACAAACGTGCATGAACTATGTGTGACTCTTTAATTTATTAATTTTCTATTTGGGCAATTAAGATGTACATTGATGTTGAATTCATTAAACTGTGTAAAGAATTTCATTTATGCTCGTATAATATATATTCATGACCCAATTTTGCATCCCACTATTGACTATGATATAGTATTTTACAATTTTACTATATCAAGCGGAAATATTTTTGTTATTCTGTCTAACTATACGCGTACTTGAATATATTATGTATTATTAGTTACATATGATGGGTGCATGCATTTTTATCTTATATACACTGTGAAATTTTATGATATTTTTAGTGAAAGTTTATATTTAAATGGTTTGTAATTTGAAAAGGGCGATAAAAAATATTTGTGAAATTATGGCGGGCAACACGCAATTCGGGGTTTCCGTTTACCGGTTAAATAGATGTATATATCGAAAACTTTTCGAATTCTCACACTTGAATGTGGCATACAATGCCATTGAATGGACTAAACAATTTGCACACAAGGTCTTCAAAATAATATGTAATTTGGAAAGTAAAAGTTGGAATATGAGTTAATCAAGATGGTCTCAAATTAGAATGTAACAATTACTGTACATAACTACTTTTAACATACATACATACATAAGGATGTAAGGTAGGTAATATTTAAATTGAACGGCCTTGAACTAGACTCGTATCATAAGTGAAGATATATAAGTAAGTTGAAAATGCATATTTAAGACACATTAACTTCATCGTATGCAATTACAACTTTGTTGTCATCATAAAGTTAACTTACTGCAGTCTGGGTAGCAAACTAATGGATTCATTAGGTAAGTTATGAGTATGACTGTTAAATTTCAAATTAATTCGTAATCATTTAAAACTATATTTCCTTAAGTCATTCCATTAGTATATGTACCAGTGAAACAGTTTCAAATGTAAATTATGTATCAGAATTTTTACATTTATAAGCACCAAATACAGAGTGGGCAGAAACATATCACCCCATACGTTTTGTTTATAACTTTTTAAGGAGAGGAGGGAGGATATGTTGAGGTATAAATACAATATATATATATATATATATATATATATATATATATATATATATATATATATATATATATATATATATATATATATATATATATATATATATATACATATATATATTTATATATATATATATATATATATATATATATATATATATATATATATATATATATATATATATATATATATATATATATATATATATATTTATATATATATATATATATATATATATATATATATATATATATATATATATATATATATATATATATACATATGTATATATATATATATATATATATATATATATATATCTATATATATATATATATATATATATATATATATATATATATATATATATATATATATATATATATATATATATATATCTTTGACTTGAAGTAGCCCCATAAAAAAAATCCGGTGATGCCCAATTGGACAATTTAAAAATTTAAATTTCAAATAATTGGATAATAAAAAATTGTCCTTAGTAACGCCATTGCAATGATGGTGGTGGACGTCAACGCACACCAAACAAGGTTTTGTATTGCCCAAACCCGGCAATTTTGATAATTGATACATCTATTTAAATGAAAATGAGGTCCTTATCAGACATTGCGAATTGTGAAATAAAATTTTGATATAGTAGGGCTCGACCGCATTCCAGACGCTTTTCTTTATCAGTAAGAGATCTTTGACCAACTAAACCTTATAGAGAAACATCTTCAGATCATTGTGTAAAAATTTTCGCCGGGACGTTCATTGGATTCCTATGTGTTCTTTCTATAGCGTGCATTAATGCAAACGATAATGGAACGTTGTTGGGGCGTGTAACGATACATTCAAAAAAATATTTGTTTTTAACATTCCCCGTAAGCGAAAAATAACTATCAAACCTATAGTAAAGGCTTTTAAAAATTCTATGCACAGGTGACGACTTATTGAGGCTAAATATAGTATAATTCTTTCGTCAGCAGGTTAAAGTTGATTTGGATCATGAATATGAAGTTAACAACCATCACGAAGTGGTTACTGAAATGAAATTTGCAAACAAGTTTATTCGAAAATGTGTAATCAAAATACGAATTGAGCGATATTAAATTACATGATGAGATGCTAGAAAACAGTTGGGTGGGCACAGACAATTGCCAACAGACAATTGCCAACATAAAGTTAACTAGCATCGACATTTCCTATAGAGTGCAGTAAAGCCTAATTTCCTATATAGATTCGAGGGAAAGCGGTGTTTAACGGTAATAAGCGGTAATAATGATGTATGTACCGTACAACCTTAAGAGCAAATACTCTAACTTCCAAAAAACTATCCACAGTAATTTCTTAAATCAAAGCGTGTCTCAACTGTAGACTACTGACGACCATTACGATAGTCACTTTTTAATGGGTGATTTGCTACTCGTCACTCTAAAATCAAATTTATTGTATGAAAATGCCACCTCACGCAAGTGCTGGCAATTGATGCAAAAGTTGTTTAACAATTTTGGAAACGATGATCGATCGATACCTATATATCAAGTCTTAGACAGGTAAAATCGAATAGCAAACAACCATTATTCAAATTAGATGACACCGTTTTGATTAAAAATAATATTTAACACTTATATACTAACTGGCCACTTGGACGAATTGTCGAACCACATTCCGGTATAGATAATTTGGCTATACCGTGGGAACAATATTAGAGACAGCTACGGTACCGAATTTTAACGACCATTTCAATTCGTAATCCTGAACTGCCTGAATATTGAAATTTCTATATTGACAAATTTGGGAATCATAAAATTCTTAACTTTTATTAAAATTCCCAACATTCTTCAGTTCTAAATTAATAAATAACTTTAAAATTTGTTTTTCGAGTTAATGATGGCTTCTAGACCTGAGAGTGGCAATTGGTGATCCTCATAAAGCCAACTAAAATATGTTTCTCAGGATATACCGTCTATATTCAGCTCTTTCTTTAAATGGTTTTGTCTTGTATGAAGTATTACCACATCCCCAATCTCAGCCTTCTTGAGTAAAAGAACAGAAATAGTAAATTATCAAGACATTCAGAAAGAAATTATACAAACGACATATTTTCATTCAAATAACCTTTATATTTTTTTTTACATTATGTGATTATTTGTATACGATGCCAAAATAAACCTAGACAAAGGGGGCGGGAGATTGATGGGTTGTTCATTCTCTAATCAATATTCCAATATCGAGCTCTTACGCGGTTATATTTAATCATTTGTAAAAATTTATTATTATATTGTATATTACGAACTCGTATTTTATAAATTCTACAAATACCATATATCTTTAAGATAAAAAGTGAAAATCCCAGAATTGAAGTGTGTTTACTACCAGAATGAATAGAACAAGCCCTAAATTAAGTTTTTGAACTAATATTTACATATATCTGGACTAGTGTTGCGTTAAAATATATTTAAAATGCAATTTCCACAACACAGCCAATAATTATATCTAGACACACGAGACGTAATAAATCCCATTTTCGATAACACTTCACTATACCATCCAACCTGATAAGTTAGTCTTGATTGATCGGTAATAAAAAAAAATTAAGAACTTTGTTTATACGATTATTTCTATCCGATAAACAATTCTAGGAACTGGATTATTACCCATTTATCTGTGTTCGCAGTTGGTTATCGGAGGCACAAATCATACATGTTTACCTAATCGTGTGGTTTAATATTGGGTACAATAGTCTATAGTACCTACCTATCTGTGAATTCCAGGCGATTTAAATGGAATTGGGCTGTAAATTATTAAATTTTATGAGTTAAATATTACTAGAGTAATTGTGAATGTTATTTAATTTAATTAATTGATGTGGTACTGCAGATATGGTTTATGCCTTTATGACATTATTAGACTTATTAAAAAATGTACATATATTCAGATTATAATATTATCAAGAGTATCCCATAATAAGAAGATTCTTAATCATTGTGGAAGCGATCATTTTTTAATTTCCATATAAAATATAAACAATGTGGATTACCATATCATTCTTGCAGACCCTAATTCCGTCGTCTAAATTTTCCATCACATGTTCGTTTAAAAAAATAAAATCAAAACTGAATAATTTGTAAATTTCTTACCAATCCGTCTGAACTGGTTTATGGTGGTTGTCGATCTAATATATTATAGGCATTTTAGTTATTTTAAGAATTTTTCCATTATTAGGTCTAGGGGTCTCAGAAAACGCTTATAAAATATAAAAATTCTTTAAAAAATTAACACTAATAAAATCTCATTAAATTAATATTTAATCGGTTTGTGTCTAAGGTGGAATTGTAGGTACTAATGATCCCGCTACGTTATCCCGTGCTTAGGAATAAATGAATCATGGTTGTCATGTTACATCTCTATTTATATAGAAGTGAACGTAATATATTAGTAATGCCGGTTTAACTAACATACCTCTCATATGTATGTATGTTGACGTGAAATATCTTTATAAATTTAAAACTACCATTTTCGGTCGAACTCCTAGAAAAGTTAACTATGTATGTACATATTTAATGCGTTTATGTGTAAATAGTTGAGATGCTCTGTCCCCGATACTCTTTAATCTCATGTTGGAGTACATCTTTCGTAGAACTGAAACACCTCAGCGCAACATCTTATATCGCCAGTCCAATCAAGTGCTTGCATATGCAGATGACATATGCGTGATTGGACTGAATAGCAACGGAGTGAAAGAAATACTTGATCCGCTTGTAGAGTTTTCAGCTTCTGTTGGACTCCAGATCAATGAGTCCAAAACGAAATACCTGATCTCTGGTTTTAGAGACAATGGCACACCAGATTTTAGTAGTGGCCACCACACGTTTGAGGGAGTGAGGAGGTTCAAATATTTGGGCTCTCTTATCACTCACGATAACAGTGTGGGTGAGGATATTAAAGTGCGGCTGGCAGCTGGCAGTCGTTCTTTGTATCCTCTAAGGCCACTGCTAAAATCTAAACACTTATCAAGTGCCGTGAAGCTGAAGCTTTACAAAGCGTTGATCAGGCCCGTTGTTATGTTTGGATGTGAAAGTTGGGCGCTGACGGATGAGTACGAGAGATGGCTCCTTACATTTGAGAGAAGAATCATGCGTGTGATTTATGGCCCTAAACGCGAAATAGATGGTACATACCGAGCTCTGTACAATTTCGAGATCAGAGATCTGATGAAGATCCCCGATATTGTACATGAAGTTAGATCTCAGCGAGTACGCTGGCTCGGTCACGTTCTGCGTGCTGATCCGGAACGAATTGTGCAGCGATCTCTGAAAGGAGAGCCACCATATGGTAGGCGCAGAGGTCGTTGCAGGCGACGATGGCTCCACGATGTAGAGAACGACTTGGCCTCTTCAGATTGTCTAAGACAGTATGAAGACCAAGCTCAGGATCGAAACCGTTGGAGCCAGATTGTTGATTCAGTAAGGGGCCAGTAATGGCCTTTAACACTGTTATTATTATTATGTGTAAATAGTATATTAGTGCACAGTTATACAAAAAATGTTTACTCATTTAGAGCTAATTTTCGGTAATATTTTGGTTTTGCCTTTTATCGATAGAAAATATTAGTATTAACAGTAAAGCACAAAAAAAATGTAAAT
This sequence comes from Tipula unca, assembly GCA_951394425.1. Classification (NCBI taxonomy): domain Eukaryota; kingdom Metazoa; phylum Arthropoda; class Insecta; order Diptera; family Tipulidae; genus Tipula; species Tipula unca. The sequence continues at coordinate 202,233,457 of OX596380.1, forward strand.
TGAATTAAATTTCGATTGTGAAATCTAAAATAATTTTAGCATTTAACCGCTTGTTTGCTAATCTCCAGTTGAATATTTTTGTGTAACCGGGCAAGTATAATAATTTATGTTTCTTGTATTCATTTTACAATATGTATTTCTATTAGGAACAAATTGTTTTAATGAAATGATGTATTTCTTTATGTCTCCGGACAGGTACGTTATCGTACAACCACTCATTGTGATGAGATCATATAACACTGAAAAAGTACTCATATTATGCAAAATATTCAATAAAATAGTAGTTCAAATAGTTTTCGAACGCAAAGCACTTGGACACGTGTTTTAGTTAATTAGGTTAATCTATTTCAATGCACGAATAGTATAAAATGTAAAAAAAAAAATTATAATTTTTGATTAAGTTATTAGATCCTTAAAGCTATTTGTTTTTATTTTTAGAAAAGAACTTATACAAATCGATCTATGTGCCACAAACATACAACCCGAATCTATCCAAAAATGGGTTAACTAAAAATCAACAATATTGTGAACTAGTCAAATTTTGTACTAAAATTAAATGGCGTTGTGTTTGACATTTGAGTAAATACATATGTCAAAGTCAATCGAGTGCATACGATCAAAATATAAATATTTTTCACCAAAAAGAGTTTTTTAATTCAGGATCAAAATATGCTGGGAAAACAGCGTGGCCATTCTACATCGAAAAACCGTACTAGCAATAGTGGTTCAAGTACGGCTTTTGTTTTTAGATTTGTTTTGATTTATTTTTATCTTTTTTAATTAGAGTTTCATATTGTTTTTTTGCATTTCTTCCAACTTTCTATAGACATTGGAACAATTGGTTGCTGATATTGAAAATATTTCACCATCAAGTCCTCTAGCGCAATCACTTTCACAATTAACCATGGAAAATAGTCCTCAAAGCGCAGGTAAAATAAATTTTAATGTAATAACACCAAAGCAGAATCCATTTTTTGATAAAATTAGACTTGATATCCATTATTTAATAATATCATAATTATATGATATCCATATGATATCCATTATTTAATAATTAATTTAACGTATTTATTTCCCGAGTTGAAAAGCAGAACGACGAATTTTTGTATTATTTAACGATATTCAATGGGATAACCATATAGTAGGTCTTGATATTTTTTGAAAATATTGTGGCGAAAGATGATTGGTTCCAAACAAACATTTGAACTAAAACAATTGACATTTAGCGTTTAGTTTAGATTGAAGTGTGAAAGAAAAACTAGTTTATTTAAAAAATATAATTAATTATTAAATAATGGAGGTATAACATTTAAATTTAATATAAAAAAAATCGATGATATTTAAATTTATAATGAATTTTATTATTACACATTATTTTTTTATTATCGTTTTTCGGAGCAGGGGGACCGGAATAATCGATATCAAACCGGGCAAGAGGATCGAAAAAATCGATACCATGACGATATTAAACTAACTCATATAATAAATCCACACATGTTTTGGTTTCGACCAGAAAGTACTTACTACAGCAATGAAAACTTGTTGGCGTTAGAAGAAGCTCTTCTCAAACATTTTCAGAACAATAACATTTTGATTAACAATCGATTACTATTTAGTGTTGGTGATGTATGTCATCATATGATTATATTAATTAAATGTGAATCAATTTTACCTAAGTTTCCATTATAATTTAGATGGTAGCTGTATTTATGGAAACATGGGGTAAATGGATCCGTGTTGTTGTGGATAGAAACATCAAGATGCTTAATGGGAAAACTAAGTGTTTATTATGGGCAATAGATTGGGGTTTCCCACTGCAAACTGATGTAGAACGGTTACGACATCTTCCGCTCGAGTGTGCAGCATTCGAATCGCCAGAATTATATTTTGGCGGACTAAATTATATTCTGCCATCTGAAACAACATATGATTTTACTTTATTGAAAAGCGTTGAAAGTCAATCGAAAGAATGGTCAGACCTAGTCGTGAAAGAGTTTCGAAAACTTATTGACCAAGCATCTAATATTAAATTTATGGCAGAAATAGAAACGGAAGGTAATCATATATTTGGGCGACTCGAGATAACAACACACAATGGAATTATCATAGACGCAAGAGAGGTTCTTATGCAAATATCAGGAGTAATGCAAATCGAAAATAGTAAACCGTTTTTGGTTGCATTACAGAATTGTAACACAACTAAGATCAAACGGTGTCACAATAACTTCAATCGATTGTCGTTTTCTGATTTAAACTACAGCAAGGTTACATCGTATGCCCTTGATTTGGAATATAAAATTGATAATGATTTTGTCCGAGATCTAAGTGCTGTGAATATCGCATTGGCACTTCCGCCACGGAACGTAGTCGATAAAGTCGAAGAATGGGATCGTAGGAATTGCGAAGCTAGAATTATAGATAAACGTAAAAAAATAATGGAGAATATGTCAATTTCTGGTACATCGGAAGTACCTTCTAATGAGTCTGATAATGTGTCGAATGTAGCATCCAGTAAGCTATCGTATCTTGATAAATTAATAGAAAAGCGAGAACGTGCTATTAAGGCAGTTGAAACTAAAAATACAACTAACAAAACTAATATATATTGAGTATATTATTCAGAAGTTTAAATATTTACGTAATTGAAATTATTTGAAATTTGGAAATTCGGGAAAATGAAAATTAATAAAAATTGCAAAATCTTTATAATTTAAAAATCGTTTAATTTTATTATTTCAATTAAAAAACCGAATTTATTTGAAGGCGATACTGGAACAGCTGGAGTTTGTGCTTCATCGCTAGCATCTTCGATAGGACTAATACCATCTAAATCGTCTTCATCCGAAACCTCAAAGTTGTTAACAAGAACAACCGATGTTTTACACCAAGGACTCGATTTCGGAGACATCTTAAATAATTTATTAATAAAACTGACAACTAGTAATATTTATTATTTATATTTATTATTAATAAAAGGCTGGAAATATTTACAATGAACGTTTTTCACCTGCGCTATCCGTTGAATGTTCGTATCTTCGCTGAGTGTTCACTGCCCTTCGTTATTCTCTTTCCATAAACTTATTTTATTATCTCCTCCGGATACGGCCAACACATTTCCAGTCATCGACCAACTGACACTCCATACAACATCATCGAACTTTGATGAATTGATTTGGTGTTGTTTAATTTCAAAATGATACTCACTTAAGTCCACCGATCGTTGTGTAAAATATACAAATAAAGCTAATAATTGGCGTTATCACATGCACATTTATACCAGTTACTTGATTAAATGCCAGCGCCGGAACATATATTACTTATGGGTGTAAATATTAAATTATATTTAAAATTAATTGTAAGCATGAGGTTAGTTGTAAATCATAAAACACCGGTAGATAAATATAAACCAGCAGAAGTGCGATCTGTTTAATATAAGTATATATATATATATATATATATATATATATATATATATATATATATATATATATATATATATATATATATATATATATATATATATTACAATATATTTGAGGTATTGAGAGTACACGAAATTTCTTACCATGATCGCGGAAATTATATACACCCAATATTGTGTCCCATATGCATATATTTCAGCGGGGACCCCTAAAAATGTTATACCTGAAATATGACTAAAATCTAAAATGAAAGTTATTTAAATCACGGTCAAACAGTGCGTGCATGGGCCGATTGGCATATCCACAAATGAATTTGTACCCAAAGTAGTATAATTGTTTTCGCGGGATGACAATTATCACGTACTATTAATTTATTCCACTGCTTGCGCAGCGATCGATTGTAAACAGTGCGTGCATGGGCCTCCATCCCATGCATTATTATCAAAGCTCATCCGAATCGATTCATCCGTCTAAATTCGTGATTTCATTGATTTTTATTTCATATTTTGTTTGTTGTGCAACTAATACTACCGTATTCACAAGAAAAACTGTTCTTTTGCCACCTTCATATAATGGACTTTTAAAACAAAAATAAAAATACAAAATAAAATTGGGGGAATCATCTAATTATATGAATTATTAATTTGGTGATTAATAATTATATATTAATTATTAATCACCAAATTATTAATCACCAAATTATATCCAAATGTTTTTTCCACAAAATCATGAGGACGGAAATCAAATTTCGGAAATCATATTTTTTATTTGTAAGAGCATGAATTTTAATCCATGCTTTTAAACTATAAAACTAATATTATATGCGAAATATAAAATCATCTAATTATATGAATTATTAATTTGGTGATTAATAATTATATATTAATTATTAATCACCAAATTATTAATCACCAAATTATATCCAAATGTTTTTTCCACAAAATCATGAGGACAGAAATCAAATTTCGGAAATCATATTATATGCGAAATATAAAATCATATAAAAAATGATTACTTTACGAAATATAAAATCATATAAAAAATGATTACATATTCATACTTTTAATACAATATGCAATTTATATCAACTCACCATCTTGCTGGACGTCGTCCCATTTTAGACTGAAATTATTCCAAATAAAAAATGGCTGCTGCTGAACTGGAGATTCTTATACGATTTGCTTTAAGCAAAATGAAAATTACGAATGGCAAAAGATTCGTTTATTTTCATATTTATATTACATGATGACGTGATATTTGATTAACCAATCATCTTTCACCACATCATATATTATTTTCAAAAAATATCAAGTCCTACTATATGTGATATTTTATTAACCAATCATCTTTCGCCGCATCATTTATTAAACTGACGCAACTGACGCACACATAAAAAATTTAAAATCGCTTTCTGTATAAAAGGAGTAGTTTTTCGTAAGTTATTCACAGTAAGATTTTAAATTTGATTAAAATAACAATAAATTAGTGACTATTCAATCGAAACTTTCTGTCCAATGTGCAGTTCAGTGTGGATGGAAAAATAATTTATATATGGAAGAATAATTTATGCTCACTCCCTTGAGTTGATGAAGCGAAGTGTTGTGTTCAATTGCAGCAATTGGCGGACAAAAATATATTGTAATATATTTAAAGGAGAATAAATGGTAGCTCTGTGTTCCAGTTTAGGGTGTTTTCTCTTGCATACAAGGAGGCTTTAAGAGTACGATGGAATCGCTCCACCATACCATTTGCCTGTGTCCGTATTCTATGCGAACCTAATGTGTTATAATTGGACGATAAAGTGTTAATGAAAGTGTTATAATTGGACGATATTTTTAAAAAAGTGTTATAATTGGACGATAAAGTGTTAATGAAAGTGTTATAATTGGACGATATTTTTAAAAAAGTGTTATAATTGGACGATAAAGTGTTAATGAAAGTGTTATAATTGGACGATATTTTTAAAAAAGTGTTATAATTGGACGATAAAGTGTTAATGAAAGTGTTATAATTGGACGATATTTTTAAAAAAGTGTTATAATTGGACGATAAAGTGTTAATGAAAGTGTTATAATTGGACGATATTTTTAAAAAAGTGTTATAATTGGACGATAAAGTGTTAATGAAAGTGTTATAATTGGACGATATTTTTAAAAAAGTGTTATAATTGGACGATAAAGTGTTAATGAAAGTGTTATAATTGGACGATATTTTTAAAAAAGTGTTATAATTGGACGATAAAGTGTTAATGAAAGTGTTATAATTGGACGATATTTTTAAAAAAGTGTTATAATTGGACGATAAAGTGTTAATGAAAGTGTTATAATTGGACGATATTTTTAAAAAAGTGTTATAATTGGACGATAAAGTGTTAATGAAAGTGTTATAATTGGACGATATTTTTAAAAAAGTGTTATAATTGGACGATAAAGTGTTAATGAAAGTGTTATAATTGGACGATATTTTTAAAAAAGTGTTATAATTGGACGATAAAGTGTTAATGAAAGTGTTATAATTGGACGATATTTTTAAAAAAGTGTTATAATTGGACGATAAAGTGTTAATGAAAGTGTTATAATTGGACGATATTTTTAAAAAAGTTATTTTAGTGTTCCATATTTTATTTATTTAAATTTTAATCTAAAATAGTGAATAATTTTTATAATTTATATATAAACTTGATTTATGGTGTTAGTTGTTTATAAAATTGAATATTTGCGACCACGTTTTTTAATAATTTTTTGTGTGTTTCGCCAAATAAATTGAATTTTAAAAACGTTATTTTAGTGTTATAAGTGTTCCATATTTTATTTATTTGAATGATGTTGGACGATATTTTTAAAAACGTTATTTTATAGTGTTATAAGTGTACCATTTTATTTATTTGAATGATGTTGGACGATATTTTTAAAAACGTTATTTTATAGTGTTATAAGTGTTATAAAAAACATATTTGAAAAATGCCGAAACGTAAGGTCGAAGGAGAAGAAAATGTTAATAAATTAATAGTTAATGTAAAGTGTGGCCTAAACACGAAATGTAATAACATTAAAATTTTTAACAAAATACAAGAGGATGTTGAGGAAATGTCATCACTCTTTGTTGAAACTTCCCGCTATATACATTTCTGTTTATATAAACAATGGGACAATGATAATTTTAATAAAATTAAATTTTTAGACTTGTATTACCATCTCTTGATTGGGTCTAAAGGTAAATACGAAATTGAAAGTGAATACAAAGATATTAGAAATAAATACAATATTCGGTCATATGATAAATCATATAAATCAAATTTATTTGTGTCCCATGCAAACCACTATGAAACTATTTTTCATAATAATATATGGATGCATGGGTACAATAGAATACGAAAATTTTTTAAATTTTTTAAAATAAATTCATATGATACTTTAGATTTTTTGTTTAATGAAAAAAGTAAAAAAATTCCTGATTCGGTTTTATTAAAAAAATTAGAAGAAAAATTAGAATGGGATGGAACAAAATTTAGCGATATAACAAACAAATTAAAATACCATAAATATATCAAATTTTTTTATAAATTACAACGTTTTAATGAAGATAATAAAATCAAAAATTTTTGTTTAGTGCCTATATTAAAATTTGGAAGACATCATGTTCGATACGATTCCATGGCGTTTTATCATTTGTTATGTTCGCAACAATTATTTAAAGGGAAATGGATAACATTTGATCGTGATGTGGAATGGCGAAAATATTTTTCATTTCCAGAAACAAAATTTAAAAAATTCGATTACTCGATAATGACGGATGGAGTTGCAGTTTCATTTTCGATGGCCAAAATTCAATTAAAAGAAGTAAAAATTAAATCCAAAAAATCAAAATTAAACAATGAAGATGACGTATTTCAAGGAAATTTATCAAAAATTCGGAACAATATTGAAAATTATGATGTTAAAATTGGTCTAGATCCGGGGATGAAGTTAATCTTTGGTGGAATACGAAATGATTTACCAATTAAATTTAAAAGTTCGAAATTTAGGCACATGAGTAGTTTCCACCAAAGATTAAGAAAATTAAAAAAATGGACACCATCAACAACATCATCAGAACCAATTTCGCCAATGGAGAAAAATTTTAGGAAATACACGGATCATCAATTATCAAAATTCAAAATTTGTCAAAAAGAAAACGTCCAACGAAAAGTGGCAAGATTAAAATTCAAAAAATTTATATGTGTTGAAAAAGCGAGTTATGCCATTGCAAAAGAAATTATTGGACCAGTTAAGAAAAAAGCACTTTTGGTAATAGGATCTACAAAAATTTCATCAAATTCACCAATGAAAGGTTATGTTCGGACGCCCCAACCCAAAATTTTACGTTATTTTAAAAATTATGCAGATGTTTTAGAAATTAATGAATTCAGGACAACAAAATTATGTGCTGGCTGTCACGAGGAGCATTTCAAATCGAAATCACCACACAGATATCAGTTTTGCAAAAAATGTAATATCACGTGGAACCGTGATGTGAATGCCGGCAAGAATATTTTATATTTAGGCTTATGCCTTATAAATAATATAAAAAAACATAACAATTTTGAAAATACCAAAGTTAAAATTAATAATACTTTGGTTTGATTTTTTATTATTTATAATAAAAAATTTAATTAGTTAATTAGCTCGACTAAAAAACTAATAATGAGCAGTTGCAGACATTACTATAGTATTAGCAAAGAAAGGGATTGATTTTGCTATGCATTGTCGTTTCTATATTTTTAATTTTTAACGGCTTTGCAGTTTTTCTTCGAAATTGAATACATAAATATATTATTTACAGTGTACTGGATTTTTAGTACAAACGCATGTTCAATGTTTATTAATCTCACCAAACATGAGAAATGTCAAATTATGACAGCTATTGTACCACTAAAACTTGAAAATTAATTGATCCGTAAATATGAGTAAACTACAAAGGCCAGCGATGTCATTAAAAGAGGTATTTAAAATCAACATATAGTATTAAACACCTATTATTTTTTCACAAATTTTTGCAGTTTATGCTGCGTCAAGAGGTCCTAATTATACGAAGCTAACTGGTTGGAACTACAAAAACGAGGTTTTATCGCTCGAGTCCAGTGTGCCGAAGTATGGTGTCCAATGAGTCCAGAATTTTACCGTGAATACCTCAGCTGTAAAACTTCTAAAAAAATGTTGCTTTACGTTATGAATCCATCGAAATTCCGGGCCACACAATTTTTGATTAAGTATCACGAACGTCGCGGGGATAAAACGATCGTGTTTAGTGATAATGTATTTGCGTTAAAACATTACGCCATAAAGATGAATAAGCCGTACATTTATGGACCCACGTCACAAAACGAGCGAATTCAAATTTTACAAAATTTTAAATTTAATCACAAAGTTAATACAATTTTTGTAAGTAAAGTGGCTGATACAAGTTTTGATTTGCCCGAGGCTAATGTGCTAATTCAAATTTCATCGCATGGTGGTTCTCGTCGTCAAGAAGCTCAGCGTTTGGGTCGTATTTTGCGTGCCAAAAAGGGCGCGATCGCCGAAGAGTATAATGCATTCTTTTACACTCTTGTGTCGCAAGATACTCTTGAAATGGGTTATTCACGAAAACGTCAACGATTTTTAGTGAATCAGGGTTATAGTTACAAAGTAATTACTCACTTGGCTGGGATGGAGAATGATAATGAACTTTTCTATAAAACTCGTGAGGAACAAACTCAATTGTTGCAACAAGTACTTGCCGCTTCGGATATGGATTGCGAAGATGAGAGAATTCCTGGTGAATCTGGGCCAGCTAAAGGGGGCTTTACTAGGAGGACGGGAGGACTTAGTTCACTTTCTGGGGCAGATGATGCGGTTTATTATGAATATAAGAAAAAGAATACAAACCAGCATCCGTTGTTCAAGAAGTTCCGTGGTTGAATTTCTAATTGTACTTATCTAATCCTTCAATTTTTTCATTGAAATAAATAAATGAACTTAAGAAATTTAATAAGATGTTTCCTTTCCGAGAAACATCTAAGACTGGTAAAATACGGGCAAGGTAGAACATTAAAAAATTATTGTTGATGTGTTGGGCTAATACTGCAAGTCAAATTATGATAAGTGGCCAAACACGCAAAATCATGAAGGAGTCAATAACTGCTGAATTGTATCATATTTTTTTATCGTGATAATGCTTTAGATTATGTTCTTATGTGGATCCAAATTTCTTTTTATTTTCAGGGATAACAATGCGAATTCAAATAAAATTTCTGAATGGGGCATAGTTGAGCTACAGGGAGAATTAGAAATGCGCGACGAAACCGACTTTGAAGATCAATTCATTGGCGATTTAAATTACACAAAATATGGCCAACCCATTCTCATCGTTGGCCATCACATTCTTCAGGGAAAAGAACAGAAAATTGATAAACCATTTGCTATTTTAGAAAAACATAATCCAAAAGATTATAATAATTTATTAATGAATAATAGTCTATCAACAACAATATCATCATTTCGGTCATCAAATGATCAACAACTTCGAAACAGCCAACAATCATCTAGCCAAGACCGTACTGCAATTTTTGATACAACAATCGAAATAGAAAATAAAACAAAACATACTACTGAATATATTGTAAAGGGGATCGTTAAAAAGAAACTCATATTTAAAAGCCGGCCAAAACCGATTATATCCAATGTTGCTAAAACTATATAAGAAACAAACAATTATAAAATAATAAAAATGTGCCTTTTTGTGCTTAAAGAAACTCCATTTCTCTTTCAATTCCGACAAATTTGAGTTGTTCAGTTGGTCCATATCTATAGTCAAAGAAGAGCTCTTCGCCCGGTTGGATAGCACGTTTTGCGAATATGCCAATACGATGATCACCATTCACCATCATTACCTTGGCATAACAATTTGGATTTATCGAGTGATTCGCAAATCGAATTTTATTCCCTTTTCTTGTTGCGTCCACCACAAAATCATTATTTAAATTGAAGAGGAAACTGCACATATATTTATCGTATACTTTGCCACGACGATCCGCCTCATCCTGAGATATAATTTCACCGCAATATTCTGATATGAATTCATTCTTTTGGGCTGATTCTTTTAAGAAGATACCCCATCCAGCTACATCTGACGGTGCCATCAATAGATGCTTGTGCAATCCGCGTTGCACACTAACATTTTTACATGTAATCTTGTTGAGTGTAAATTGATCGGCGCCGCAAGTTTGGCACAAATCTGGATCACATTCGCGAACTGCCAAATAGCATGGGCATTGTTTGGTGTTGCATTGCGCCTTACAACGACACCCTGGAAAACGATTTTGACAATCACTGCTACAATTACAGAATTTCTCACAAAAGTTTTGAGTTTGAATACAGGAACATGAACTGTCACATGGTCCAGAGTGATCACACGGCGTAAAATTGTAGACATGATTTGAGCTAGAATCCTTCTTGAGTTGTATTTTACGACAGTGCATTGACCATAAACGATGCTTCTTTTTCTTCTTACGCGGCGGTGTGTAATCCTGCCGCATTTCTTCGGTCGGTATATCGGCCGCTTCTCGCTGCCCGAATTGATATACTTGTTGGCATGTTTTTGTTAACATTATTTGTGCGATTGCACAATAATTATTAATAAATACTTTATGTAATGCTCTGAAGAGGCTTTGATCCGAGCCTGTCCATTCAGTTTCATTATTCGATCCGTTCATAATTCCCATAAGCGATGTTATTTCAGCCGAAGACGCGGTCATTGTAGGTTCATTCTTTTGGCTTGAAGCGAATTCTTTACTATATCGACTATTACTATCGTTACTATCCTCCGAACTTGCTTCATTACCAGAATCAGTGGTTTGTTTTTCTTTATTGTCAGCAGCTAATTTTTCTTTCATCCCCTCAAGTAGCATATAACAATTAATGCTGCACGGTTCATTAAATGGTTTGAGCTCCGGGAAACGGCGTTTCTGCAAATTTGGTCCAGGATGGCAAGCTTGTAGCCCTACATAAAACAGATAAATATATATTAGAATCGATTATTTTATAAATTGCCTAATCTACTGTAGTAGTACAGAACTTATAGGCCAGAAGAGGCCAATTAGAAAAAAAAAAATTAAAATAAAATTAGTTGACTTATAGCCATTGAAATAAACTACAAGTCAGATGTGTTGTATTTTATCATTTACAAAAAAAAACTGTTATGTAGATTTTGAAGACGTTTAAAAAATTATTTTGTTGCTTGATAAACCGACATCATATACATAATTGGGGTAGGGTACATATTCCGTAATAAGAAATATTGTATTTTGAGTATTTTTTGAAGTAAGGTGCGCGAGCAATATAATTGTAGCTTTGCAGACAATACAAGCTTAACATGTTTTGTTTACTTCATTTATAATTCAAGCTTAAATCATGATTAATTCAATGATTTATGTGAATATTTGTGAGTTAATTAAAAGCTAAAATTGGTTAAATCCATGCACTCTAAATTTTTAGTTTATATGATTTAAGCTGGAATTTGTGCCAAGCTAGAATTATTTGTCTTAAGAAATCCAAATAACCAAATAACGGTTTATTAAGTTAGGGATTTTATAATATTACGCGATTTTGTATCACTTTGAAATAGTTTCAGTGTTTTTATTACATGTGGCCGTGGGCCACCGCAATATGTTTTGCGTGTGGTCGAATAGCCCTTCAACGTTTTATTCATTGTATTTACTTCGTGTTATTATAATAATGGACTATTTCAGCCTTATACTATGGCCCACTCATAACTATATCGGAGTGTAAAGTTGACATGATTGAAATGATAAGGTATATTGTAACATACACCCAACGGAAAAATTTCACGACCAAAGCAAACGTGCGACTGGTAGCGTCGCAAAAAACGTAGCCATCATGATATTGCATCCACTTTTCAACACCGAAAAGCCAAATGTTGAACAATTTATTCGCCATTCATAAAATGCGGTAATTGAACATTAGAAAATCAAAGTTATTTTCAATATTTCTAGAATATTATCCAGTGTTTGCTCTTTATTTGATACCGGATAGTATATGGAATAATTTCATTAGCACTTCGACATTTCTTCGTAATGTTAAAGATTTGTGTATACATACCATCAGCTGGTCCCTATATCTTTTCTCCATTTCATCCGGTGATCGTGGTGTCCAAGCCTTCAGTAGTGTGCAGAAGCTGCGTCTTTTTCATTCAGGTAATTATTTCTCACAATGGGAGCAGTGGATTGTAATGAAATGGATGTCGGTGGGTTCTTCGAAGCATTATCCAGACTTTATTTGTGTCTATTACGTACATCTCGTACTAACGGTTGGCCAAATTTTATCCGATTCTTCAACGAATTTAAAGATTGTTGACCCTTAAGTAAAAAAAAAACAATTTTAAAACCATAAAAACGTTACCCCTTTCATGCGTTTCCCGTCCATGTTGTATTTATCTGTTAATTCATGACGTTGTCACGCTTAGTTACCATAGTATAAAGGTATTCAGTTAAATTTATCTTTAATGTTTTTTATTCAGTGTTGCAGCGAACGGGAATTGTTCGATTCAGGATGACTGCCAAGCACTTACTACGCCTTACATCTGCAATCTAGGTGATAATTGAACAGTGGCTTTCAAAATAATGTGTTTTACTTGCTTTTTTTACAAAATTACTCTCGTACAATACGATGCAAATTAATGTCAGCAAAAAGCGAGCTGGAAGCAAATAAAAATTAACAGTTTCGCATGCTCACCTTATTTATTTACTGTGTAAGATTTTAAAACTAAATTTTCAAACTACATGTTCAAATAAAACACTTGTAATGTTTTTTTTTGTTTTATTCGCATATTCATTTTTATTTTTAAGACATTTTTACAATATACAATATTTAATAAAAGCATTGCAATTTTATCAAAGACTTTTTCTTATTGTTTTTTCTCTTTTCTACAAAAACTTTTATTTTTTATTTATTTCTAATTTATTTATTTCATATATTTGTTTTTGGTGAAGGTTTTATTTTCATTATATATATAAGTATATTTTTTATATATATATATATATAATCATGGTTTTCATTAATTAGTTAATAAATAATAACAATAATTAATAAATATTTGGTATTGGTTTTATATATATATATATATATATATATATATATATATATATATATATATATATATATATATATATATATATATATATATATATATATATATATAAATATATATATAAATATATATATATATATATATATATATATATATATATATATATATATATATATATATATATATATATATATATATATATATAAAACCAATATATGTATGTATATATATATATATATATATATATGCATATATATATATATATATATATATATATATATATATATATATATATATATATATATATATATATATATATATATATATATATATATATATATATATATATATATATATATATATATATATATATATATATATATATATATATATATATATACATATATAAATATAGCGCGCATATATAATTCATTATTATTATTTTATTAACCAATGAGAAAGGTAGGTAGTTAGCATTTTTTATTTGTTTATTTTTTTAAGTGCATTTAAGTGCTAAAAGCAAGCTTTTTTCCATTTTTTATGTTTTTTTTTTTTTGATTTAAAATTATTTTTTTTTTTTTGTTTTATAATTATAATTATTATATATTATGTATATATATTTATTAAATATAATGACTAAATTTGGTTTGTTTTGTTTATATAAAAAAATAAATACATTAATTAATTAAATAAAAAATAATATATATTTATTTTATTATAAGTTTATTATAATTTTTTTAAATATTGTACGTATGGGTATATAATATAAATACGTATTAAATATCAGTTGATTTTTTTGTTTGTAAATAATAAATAATAATTTTAAAAGTATATCAACAGATGAGTACAAAATAAAATATATAATATATTTATGTCTCGTTTCCGGTAATATCATATAACTTTTTAAAGGATTTTTATTGACATATATAATAATATATTTTTTTTATTAAAGCAATCTAAATATATAAATTTTGAAATTATTATATTTTATTATATATTATTTATTTTTTTCATATAGAAGGCAATTTAATATAATATTTTGTTTTATTTAATATATATACAAAAAAGTATATTTGTAAAATCTCTTTACAATTAAAAAACAAAATTTATTTAGGATAATTTGGTTTACTAAAATATAAAAAAAAATTTAGATTTTTTTGGATGCCATATCATTAAGATGAAATATAGTAAATAATTGAGGGACTAAAAATAAAATATAAACAAAAAAATATATTTAAGCTAACATTTATAAATATACATATTTTCATCTTAATGATATATAATTTACATTACAACAAACAACATTAGCGTTATTTATTTAGTAATTCACTATCCAATTATTTATTGAACTTAAACAATTATAACGACAATCATGTGGATTTTTTTTTGTAATTTATTTCTTATTTATGTTACATTGCTAAGCATTTTTATAAAATTTTAAATTTTTATTATTTATTTTAGATTAATACTGTTCAAGTTCAAACGATTTGAAAATTAAATTTAAAATTTTTTGTTTGTCTTATCGTGTCGTGTAAGTGGTGTGTGGGTTTGTTAATTTTTTAAATATTACGTAGAATAAGTCAGTTTTGATTACACTTTTCATTTTCCCGAAGATACAACTGAAGCCGAGATTTGATTATTTAACTTATTGTGCTCGAAAATCTTCTAAACAAATTGTATGCGTCCTTATTTACTAATAAAATTCAAATCCTGTTCTAAAATAGAATACATTGTATCCAATTTTAATCGATTTGAGACTTTCAAAACATTATCATTTATACATAGGGTTCAATTTGATTTAGAATTAACCCAACATCATGACTTTTTGGGTTACAGCTCTTGTGTAAATCAATTCGAAATGTGATAGGCAATCACAAAATTATTTATTTAACATACCAACATATAAAAAAATTCAAATTCTAAATTCAATTCAATATTTTATATTGTAACAAATTCTATTAATAAAATTATTTACTTCAATAAAATGAAATTTTCTCAAAATTTTCCAAATTTTGTATTCATTTTTGAATTTTTGGGTGTCAACTGAAATTTCTAGCATGCCATTTCACTCTGAAATTTATCAAATTCCCATATTCAGAGGATCAAGACAAATTACTAACCAAAATTTTAATTATTTAATCGGTTTGATATTTTCTCTAATTTTTTATTTAGTTGTGTTGTTGTTAAAAATTAAATTTTTTGAAATAAAATCCTAAAAGAATAATACTAAATATTCCGCAAATTTGACTGACTTGTTCTATGCACAATAAACAAAGTTGTGACAAAAAAAATGTGTCCTGCCAATAATCAGGACGTTAATTTTGTATATAAATCTATATGTGTATGTGTTTTGACTAGACACGTCCATGGGATAATATGAATTGGATAAGCTCAATTATTGTTTGGTTCTATAAGTACATATATATATAAAAAAAAAGTACATGAAAATTTAAAAATCTAGAGATAGATACATAAATAGAAAGAAGGTGAGCGGAAAATAGTTAAGAAGTGGACTTTTGGTAATTTATTGTAATTTTATAGCCTACGTTGTAAATTTTCTCGAAAGCTATACAATAATTTTTAATGTGCCCATGCATTATATATTTCATTAATTATATATTTAAATATATTCTATTATTATCATTTTTTTTAAGAACATATCAAACACTATATAACTATATTATATATTATATAAGTATGAATTATGTATTTCAAATGCGGTTTTGTTTATAAATGTGGAATGTTATACTAGTAGTGTGTCTCGGAACTCATACAAACCATTTTCCCATTTTTTTAAAGTAATCAATAAATAAATTAATTATATAATTAATAAACTGAAAAATATTTTTTTTTTAAACCACAACTATTATAACCATCATTTTTGTGTTACATGTAAATACGTGAATTTTTTAAATTAACTGATGGTTATGTTAAAAAATAAAAATCCAAAAATCGTAATTATTTTTATTAATATATCGTGTTTAAAAAATATATTAGCCATTATTAAAATTATTATAAGTTTTAAATTTTATATTTTTTTTTTGGACGCGTTCAATGCTTAGCTAATACATTTTTGGATTTATTTATTATTTTTTAAATTTATTTAATTTAACATCACACCAACAACTTATTATTTTTCTTTAAGTATGTAATGAAGCTCCTCTTTAATTTCTATTATTTATTTAATTAATTTCACATTAAAAAAATAATACCCATCGATAATAAATAGTATATAGTTTTTTTTTATACATTAAAGCGTTCGTAATTTGTTATTTATAGTTTTTTTGTAATAAATTAAATCATCAACCAAAAAAGGATATAATATATATTTGGTATAGAGTATTTTGTAGTTTATTATTTATTTTATATAGGAGAGAGATATGTCATGTTAGATTTAAATTTAAATTTTTTTGTGAGGAAATTAGAATTTATAATAAAATATAATTAAATAATATAATAATTATGCGGATAGTTAAACATAAACAATTCAGCGTCCTATTTTTATATTCTCTTGCCAATCCGCGATGAATAAATTGTATCTAACTACCGCGTACACTTTTGGTATCTAAATATAAATGTTAATTAATTAATAATATTAATTTTAAAATAAATTATTTTCTATATATTCTAATGTCCTTCATTTTTTGCGGTTTTATATAATTTTTCTTAATTTAATTTTTAATTAATAAAATTTAACCTAACAAAATTAAACGAAAATAAATTTTGGTTCACCTATATATAAATAGCAAAATAATTAATCAAAATAAATAAAAATAATTAAATTCTTCTATTTTTTGTTTTGTTTATATAAATTATTACGGGCTACTAGAAAAATCAATTAATAATTTTTTGTTTGTTAATGGTGATTGTAAATGTCGATGCGGTATTACCTCCCTCTCTGTAGGAAGTGGCCACAATTCCTTAAAATATATTCTAATGTTTAAAAAAATTTTTATTTTATGAAAACAATTATAAAGATATTCTCGAATTTTCGTTAATTTACCTGCAGAGATTTAGCCCGTTCTCAGGAACTAATTTTATCCTTTTTGAGTGCAAATGTGTTCATCAAATTTTTTAATGTAGCACTTATGCCTTTACCTTGTGAACTTAAATCGTTTGAAAATCTACTATCAGGATGGGCATCCAAACATTTTTGATACCGTAGCTGAAATTTAAAAAAATAATAATGATTAGTAATTACATTAAAAATAACACATTATAAAACTTATTCTATAATATAATAATCGTCTCTTAACCGATCACAGCGCTTTAATGTTATTCAAATCTCTCACAGAAAAAAATTAAAAGCGATAAATGTGTCTTGGCTATAAAACAATAACTTATCGCAATCAATGAATTGTTGTACATATTTTAAATAGCCATGTTGGTAAAATTAAAGACTCAAACCATTTTTAGGTAACATTGATGAGAAGAAAACAAAGCACATACTTTGCCACAGCGTTTCAATATAACTTTTGATTTTATTTATCAAATGGAGATGTGTAGCATACTCTGGAGGTAATTCGATGTGATTATAGAATACATATATCAATTTTTTAGTAACACTGTTAAACAAGTTAGTAAAAAGCTAAAGCAAACCTGCTTTTCGAACGTTTCTTGACATTCAATTTTAAATTCAACAATTAATTTATTCTATACATACAAGTTAGGAATTTTCCTTTCCATTACAGATTGGGAAAATATACTCGAGCTTATAATACAAATATAAATGTTGGTTTGTGGTACGTAATATTTCCCTATACATACATATTTTTATTTGAAATTAAACACCAATTTGTATGAAATGTTTGTGATCAATAAATCAATCAAAACGTTAAAAATTTAACCGTGATACTCTAATCATCCACCACCATTATTCTTCATTTCCCCAAACCTCCGTACATCAACTATAAATTCTAATTTTAAACGAATGAGAAATTTACATAAAATAATTTATAACTTTCTTCTATGATCGGTTGCGTGACTAACATCAACAATTTTTGTAATAATATTAAATCAGACTTACTTTACATGCCGCCTCAATTGTTTTACATAATGCTCCACTGGATGGTTCGCAATGAAACACGTGCGCTACAAATTTATCCTGGGCCGTATGCATTATGAACGCACAATTTTTCACATTTTTACCAATCCCCAAAAAGCTCAAATAACGTACTCTACATTCGGAAATTAATCGTGCCTCATCACTACCACCTGATGTATATATACTAATCATACTCGGGGCTACAGATACATTAACATTTTCCCATTCTTCAGGCTTTGTACTACCAACGACTTGATCGATTGCGGCGTTTAGTGCCTCGATACCGGTTGCGTTTATTACTTCTTGAGCGCCTAAGTATTGAGCTTTTAATACCTTTTTAGGTTCTTCCATCGGCGTTGGAAATGATTGGGCTGCGAATAAATAAAAATAAAAAAAACATTAAATCGTGTTTTGTCATTCAATGGAACAATTACTTACGATGACGTATCCACCGACGATTTTCCGTGGGTAAATCAGTTGGACGGGTGACACATTTATTACTACCCATACAATGATTATTCGAATCCAATTGTAACGATCGTTCGATCATGATTTTTTTACATATATCACGTAATGTATTTGCAATTGTTCTAGCGGCTGTATCACATCTAAATACATGGCACATATGAATTCGAGTCAAACGATCCCGGGCTACATATGCAAAATCCCTGTAATTTAAATTTACAATATTAGTTTAAACCTACACTAAGGGGGCTAATTAGAACCGAAAGCTTTTTAACAATAACACAAATGCGCTAAAAAATTTGTATTCTATACACATAGTCCATACCTCTCTCTATACATTAGCCAAAATACAGATAAAATTAAATAAAAAAATAAAAAATAAACAAAATTAGTAAATTTGACTCAAATTTATAAAAGAATTTTGATTTTGGAAACGTAAAAGACTAAAAATCTTGACTAAAATTGTAATCGAGTATCTTTACCTTCCATTGTCACGACCAACACCCCAAACACGAATTGTATGGATTGGTTGTGTATTTAAAATGGTTAAATTTTCTGGATCAATTAACTTCAATGCACCCTCATCTAAATCCATGAACAGGTCTTTGCCCTATAAATAATAGTTTTGTTAAAATAACATCACTGTATTTGGTGAGAATACGTACATCTCCCCATCGACCAACGACATCCAATAAATCATTTCGACCCAACGATAGATCTACTATACATTTATTGACGGCTTTTGATGATCGTTCGGGTGTTAAATCCTCTTCGGCAATTTCAACCCAACCGAGCGAACGGACTGCAAAACGAATTGGTCGTTCCGTTGATTCCGATTTTAGTGGATAGCTTCGTCGTCTAAAAATAATTAAAACAATTTTGAATTTTTTTAAACTTACCAGTAAAAACTAACCGGAACCTATAATAAACTTACTTATAAGCTAAATCTTCGCGCCGTCTGCGGTCATCCTCTTGATCCAGCGCCGAACTAGTATTGCTCCGTGTCACCGATACCGACTGATTTTGATTCTCTCCCATACTGTGCTGTGAAATATTGTCTTTGTTGACACAAAATTGATTACCGTGATTTTTATTATTGTGCTCATCCGCACCTAAATTATATAAAAATTGTTGCGGGTTTAACGATGCAATCGGAGTTTTTAAATCACCAATTTTATCTTTGGGCCATACAGGAGGTTCCCGTTGTATGGTACCCGATTTAATATGCCAATAGTATGGCCCATCATTATCCTCGTGTTTCTCCCATCCCGGCGGCAAATCATTATTAAAATCTTTATCCTCGATCCCATCGACCGCATCTGTTGTACTCAATTTTTGTTCTTTACCTGTCTCATTACTGTTATCACCGTTTAACAATTTATTATCTTGGCCTGATTTCTTTAACGGTAGCGTATATAAATCGTCTGAATTTAATTTGCCTGGAACTCTTTCTATCTGATGCTGATTTTCATAATTATTACAGTCATCTTCTTTCGTTCGCTCATCTGTTTTTTCCTGTACATCATCCGATTTTATTTTTGTATCATTAGAAAATGCATCATATAATGATTTCTTTTCTGTTGAACTATAAATAAAAAGATCAAAAAGAATATAATTATCACAACCTGTATACCTAAAATAAATCGTTAAACTTACCCAAAATTTTCTTTTATATCAACACCCATCGAACCTATATCGAGGCGAGCATAATCTTTTCTATTACTAACTAGATTTGAAATATTATTTCGTAATGAACCCTGCTGTTGTAATTCGGATAAAATTTCTTCATATAAATGAGAGTTACGTTCTATTCTATGTGGATCCATGTGATAATTTGGATTTTCATAACTCAATAAACCATTTTCTAGAAAACAAATAAAAGTAACATATTCGATTAATACAAATATCTATAAAACTATTCATTAAAAATCCACAAAACTTTAACACTTCACATTTTTGTATATACCTAAATAGATATCATCATCATCAATATTTTGTTGATTTGCAAGCGTGGCAATTGCTGCCATTGCTTTACACAATTCTATGAGCGAGGGTGGCGGTAATAAAGCCACACTCAATGGTGCTCTATTTAAGATTTCACCCGACAACATTCAAAAAATAAAACAAGCCTTACCTGAAAATAGACAAAAATGAAGCAAAACAAAAAAAAACTATTAGTATTGTTAGTTAGCAGCACTGCAGGATTTCTATATAATATAACATAATAAATATATTGAAACTGTAACCATGGTCGTAAAAAAATAGTAAATAGCATAAAAAATAATAATATTGAATTTGGATCAAATTACATCACGTTTAGGTTACACTTTCAGTACATATAATATAAAAGAGGATTATATAATGTTTGTGATTGAAAATTATGAACACAATATGTACGTATAAACAGGACAGTGAGTTAATCAAAATTAGTTTCAGAGTATCGATTTACAAAGTGCTATATAAATACCTATTCGGACTCCACAATTGCGTGATAGTTGCGGGAAGGCTAATAGATGACAATTGTTTTAGAGATTGGAAACCGAGATGCGTCTAAAATTGGGAAAAGCTGGATCACTTAGAACATCAAGATATTTCGAAATTTAACTTTTATTTAAACGACGAACTCTCCTAACAGTTAGTCAAAACGTGTAATGAAGTACATACTTAACCGAAATGATCTTCTAACATATTTGCAGATCAATAATTAAAAGTTGTCAAGTACATAAAATTTTCAAAAAAATCTTAAGATCTGCTATCAAACTATGTTAAAAATTTCAAAATTATTGGAAGTTGACCATAGCTGACCAAACGAGACAATATCATCAATCTATAATGGTGTGACGCAACAAAATTTATTACAATCCGTGAATTTCATAAATATGTGAAAAAATTGTTGAACCTTAAACATACAAAAGAAATTTTGGCTAAGCAGTTTCATAAATTTCCATAGCTACAACGTGTTAATGCCAAGCTCGGTTAATTTTAATTGGATATCAATAGGACATTTTTACATGTATACCGTAGAACAAATCAAACAAAATCAGTAAAAACAAAATGTTTTGGTATTCATGAATCTCGGTTCTATGTTCTAATTATAATTTAATTGAAAGCAAAAATTTATTTTATGATTTAAAAAGCAAAATGTAGCTATGATACAAATTTGATGGGAATATGGAGATAGTATATCAATACAACATTCAGAATGGTAAACTAAACAAAAAATTATTATTCAAAGAACATTTTGGATGTGGAAATAGGCCCCAGAAATTTGATTAATTATTTAAATATACATAATATATAATACTATAAGAGCTATAAATTCTATAATTTTTATTTTTCAATAAACTCTACCATAAAATATATTTGTGCATGACTGATTGTTGACTCATCGGAATAACAAAAAAAAAAGTTTCCATCGTTATTAAAATTTCAAACGATTAAAAAATTTTATGATTGTGTTTTTGGGAATTGCCTGCCCTGGATGTAATAGGGATGGGGATGATAAAAACATCCAGACATGTCTACAAAGATATAATATTATAAAATATATATACATATATTCCTTTTTTGCTGTGTTGATGATGACTAACATCCACATGGATCGATAAAATTTCATCAGGACAAAAAATGAAAAATATGCTGTAAAGGTAGAATGAGAAATTGCATTTATGTATGTACGTATAGGAAAAAAAAAATCTCATTTACTTTTGGGATATATCCACATATGTATATGCATACATACATTTTCCGGATGAATATTTTACAATAAAATATCCGATTGTAATACTTAATTAGATTTTACTAAACTAAAAAATTAACATTTTTATTATATTCTTGAAAATGTGTAGATCGTGAATTTTTTAAACTTCTCACGTAACATATTGATTAATTGTACAGTTGGATTAACTACATTAACATATCTTAATAGGTTGACATATGTATGTACTTTAATATAAAAAAAAACTATTCAAACAATAATTCTATTGGGAATAGATTTCCAAAAACTCATAACAAAAAACGTATATTTTGGAATCGTTAAAAGTAAATTTACCGCACTTTTATGTTCTTCATTTAGACATTTTTATTATCTTTATATAGTTTGCTAAAACTATAACTATATTTAGAATTTTTGACATTTGTTTTATTGTTTGTTAAATATACTTGAAACTATAATAAAATTAGTGCAATCTGGAAAGTAAACATAAATAAATAAACACCATTAGTACGTACATAAATTTGAGTCGATAACACAATAACTAAAACTATTATAGTGCTATTTAATTAAACAATAAAGGTCAATTATTCATATACATATACGTATGTACAATTTAGCCAAAAACGATAAAGACATACAATTTTTTTAGTAATTTACGATTATATCAAGAATTCAAACAATGGGGTTTGAGATAATATAATCAAAACAACATTTAGCGAGTTGAGACATATTTTAAGCTAAAAGTTAATATAAATATTGGATGGTAGAGCTAAGTATAGATAAGAATAAGAAATCAACCTCATGAATTAACAGTATATATATATATATATATATATATATATATATATATATATATATATATATATATATATATATATATATATATATATATATATATATATATATATATATGTATATATATACTTATATAATTATATATGTATATATATATATATATATATATATATATATATATATATATATATATATATATATATATATATATATATATAAATTAAATTAATATTTTTATATTTATATTTGTAAAAACTGATCTGACATAAATTTATAAAATGAACGAATTAATTCTAAGAATTTATATCGAAACTTTATAATCAAAAGTAAAAATAAAATAAAATGTTGCAGACAGACACAACAACAAAGCAAGTCAACAATTCTATACTACATGTTTATAAAATAAACTTTTAAAGGGATGCTACATTAACATATAAAATATTGATTATTTTCAGTAAATTTTAAAATTGATTAAGAGTACGAATTTCGAATTGCTTTGGCGCTCGTCCCTTGTATTAATTTTTCATATGTATAGAAGGGCCATCAAAAATGTAATGACCTAACAATTGTATAACAACTTGTAATATCTAGACAGGTAAGTCAAATGCTCGTTTTAATATTAAGCGCCAATTTCTAAAACCTTTCAACATCTTAGATCCATAAATCAAATTCTAATCTGGTTTAGAATCTTCAATCTTTTTTGAAAGCTATTGAATTTAATTCTTAAACGATTATTAGGTTAAAAAATTTTAAATCAGTTCTGCTCATATTTATTTTATTTCTATTTATATATATTTTCAGTCGAATTCCAGTAAAGTTTATTACATTTTTAAATCTATAAGTGTTAAACTCCACAAAAGGAATTTTTCTGTAACAAATTGATGTATTGCTGCAGAATATTATTGGGAATCGCCAAACGGTCGATCATTATTAGGAAATCGTTTGGCGGACTAAAATTAAAATCACATTTGACCAAATGTTATGAATAGATAGGGAAGTTTAAATTCTATCCCTCACAAATTTAATTTATTCTCGCGACAGATTTGAACTGCACATTTAATCAAGTAATGTGACTAAATTTTGAATTTTAAGTTTAATTTAGTTATTTCCGTATTTCGTCAAGATTTATACTAAAACAAAATTCCGATTTAAAAATTAACGGGCTGCACTAGATTCACCGACCGTGTTTAAACGTAGAACTACGTATTATGTCTATGATAAGATTGTGAATGCAAACATTAGAAAAATATGAACGACAGATGGAACGGTTGAGCGTTGAATGATGGATTGACCATGATTTGATAATTGCACATACCACCAAAATGAAAATCAATGCAATCACCTTTGTACTCAGTTATTTCATTTTCAATGTTAATTATTAGTAAAATAATTTGTGATTATCCCTGCGTATCCAATTCTGCTATGAAATTTCACATCGACAATCATTGTACATATGCTTATTGATATCGATATGGATGACTGTAAAACACTGAACGATGGTTCGCATATTGGGTAGTAGAAATTGAAATATTGTAAAATTTGTACAAATAAATTGAACAAAAATCCTAATAAAATTGATGAATTCTATTTCAATGCACACGATTTGCCAACTACCATAATCATACACTAAAATTAATATTCAATAAATGATATTTCAGAAGTCTACGGAGAAAATTCTAATTTAAATTGTTTATTAAATTTTAAGTTTGTTTTACATTTTACTTCTAAATGATTACTGATTACTAGAAGCTAGAGAATTGTTCAATTCACAGGATTCAATTTAATACCAAAACCAAAATTGGGTGATCTTTGCCGCCTACGAAATGACAGTCAACTTTAGCGGATTGCGACGGACCGACAGTAAATATATCCCCTACTTCTTTGTACTGTCTTATCTCGTCTTTGCTCTGTTCAACGAAAATACGTGTTGTTGCTATGTGAAAGAAACGCTCAAAGTAATTCCGCGTTAAAATCAGTTACTAAATTATGTTGCGAAAATTGTCAAAAATGATTTCGTTTTTTCGACTAATTTGTAATCTGTATGGAAACAATAGACGTAGTTCTACATCAACACCAAAACTTTGAAGGTTTTTTATCAGCACACAATGCCACTAATCGGAACATGATGTTCTGTCGCTCTACCACGCCTATATAAGACTATTTTTCAAACCTTCTGTACAATGGGAGTTTTTCCCAGTCTGTAAATACTCTGGTTCACGAATTTTGTGGTCCAACCACTGTTTGACTACAGATAAGTTCGTGAAACGGAAATTAAATTCAACCCTAAAATCCCAAATTATATTTTTCTTAACCATAATTTGGCTAAGGTATAAATAAACACAATCACAGAATCATCTTGGTCACAAAAACGAAAATGTTATGTGTTGACCAGGAGGAGTCACAAGTACTTTTACTTGTTAATTCTAACCGTATAGTATTTCAAAACTAACTTCGAAAATTTTGTGATCTTTATTTAGATTTAGTTCAAATTCTAGATACATTCTTAATAACATTTCAAAACTCATTTTGAAAGATCTTATAAATTCTTCTAATGATGTTTAATAGAAACCACAGTTGCGTATTGCTCACCAACTATGAAGAGTAAAAAATATGAAATCCTATTTACTTATTCAATGCCAATGAACTATCAATAAATTTTAATGAACAAGGAATGCGCCAACAAGTTTCAAATTTATAAGGCTATAGTGTTCCATCTATGAGTCATCGATTTTTTTGGCTGATTCTATCTAAATGTTAATTATTGCTAAATTCTCACCAATTTCGAAACTTTGAAAATAATCGCTTCCTATATAAATCTTCCCCATAATTTCATCGCTTAAAACACAATTTATGGTCCCAAAATTACGCAAAACAATTGATTTTTCCATTCTTTCGATTAAGAAAAGCAGACATCACTTTTGTATAAAATTACTCATGGCGAATTAGCTGCAAACCAAGTTTTTAATCAGTTTATAATATTAAATAACATAGGCAATTTTCAAGGAATAAAAAAAACAAATAAATTGCATTTTCCACTCCTAAATTCTACTATCGATTTAACACAACAAACTACGCAACAACTACAAAACAGAAAATGAGAGCGAGACAACAATAACACCGGCAAATAAATATGTATACAAATCAACCAAGTAAATATTAACAATCACAGAATCAAATAAATTAATGTAATAAATAGTTATGTTAAATAAATATGAAAATTAATTGACCTATTAAATATTTAGTTTTCTTATATCCTATTAACGTTGATGAATATCCACCACATTTTGAATTTATAAACATTGTTGCTGTCACAATATGTAAACGTAAAAAAAACTTCAATATCAAATGATTCATTGAATTGTACACCAGGCACATTAGAATCAAAATTGTTGAATATTCAACAGAATATTTATTAACAGGCGCCACTTTGATACAAATTTTATTTAAAAATATCACCACAAATTTTATTTTAATATAAAAAAAAATTAATTAATTAACAATTGTTTTATTTTTAATTTAAAAAGTTTTTCGACACAACCTTAGTATATAATAATTATTATATTAGTCATACACTAATTTAATAAAAAAAATAATTAAAAGGCAAACAAATTTCTCCATACAAATATTATATTTATTGATGTATAGTATATAAAAATATTAATTGAAATCATCACAATTTAATATTATTCATTAATTATTTAGAATTATTTTTAATTATTATTAAAATATAAAAAAAAGCCGAATATTTAAAAAGTTTACAAATTTATGTACTTGACAAAGAAACTTTTTGTAAACTAAATATTTGTGTGTCTATAGAGATGAAAATGGCAAAGTTTAAATTTGGGAGAGTATAATTTTCCGTTTTATATAAGCGCACATACATTATGGGAGAAAGCCACAGCGAGAGAGAGACAGGAAAATGCTATTATATGTATAATATGGAAATTGTATCTAGAAAATGTATTTTATATGTACACACATCCTTTTGCTACTTCTTATATATCTATGACTCATTGTAATTTTTTTTATTTTTACAAAATTTACCATACCTACAAAACTTAACTATTGTATTATGTATATATACGAGTATATATACTTTTAAGTTTTCAAATTTTCCTCGCACAAAACACACTGGAAAAATAATAAAAATAAAAATCCAAATTGGATGTATTATCAACCACCATATACATGTAAATTCTATTTGGTATATGCACACACTAATTTGTGTTCTTTAATTTTTATATTTATTTTTAATATTTTAATTAATTTTCAATTGATACTTTAATATATGTCTACATAATATATTAAATAACTTCACACATAAAAAAAATTATACAAATTTTGTTTTTCCGAAAATTCCAATATACAAAGTATAAATTACAAATCAAAACTAAAACTAAAAACCAGAAATAACAAAAATAAACCGCACAGCACTATTGTGTGTGAGTAGTGTATAAATATAATACACGATATATTCTTCACAATTTTCTGTTGTAATACGAACGTAATTTTTTATTTTATTTATATTTTGTTAGAAAATTTGAATATACATATGTATGTACAATACAAATTTCCAATTTGAGTTGAAAAACAACTCAATACATAGACAAAAAAGAAAATGCTTTAACCTTCTCTCTCTCACTCGTAATTGTGTATGTGCATACATATACATCGTTCATATTGTAAATCAATATATAAGCATGTACTCCATATATTTTCCTATGGAAAAATGAGAAAAATGTTTTATTTTTGAGGAGAAAAACTAATAAGCATGTCGCCACAACGTCTGCAATCGATCCATAATCAGTTTTGTTGTTGTATATATATATATATATATATGGTTATTTCATTTATAATTAAAACAGTATTTGACTAACTAAAAATATTTAAGTATAGACGGACAACACACTGAAACAGTTTTTGGTTGAAGTACACTTCAATTTTGAGGAAATTCTTAGAGTCGTGTGCATTCTATTTAATAATATTCTCTTCAATTTTTCTGACACGATGAAATTTTATTATTATATTCACTCTAGACTATGTAACGCGATGACTAATACCTACCATACCATAGCATATCGCCAAACATATGATTATAATTCAGTGGTTGTGAACCTAATTGTATTTTTGTAGTTTAGAACCGGAATAAAATCGAAACTACCAAAAAGGTTTCTAATATTTCTAAATTCATTTATTTATTTAACAGCTACTCAAATCGGGTGAGTACATCACAACATAAATTGAGTAACACTTTTTAAAATTGAACAAAATTTTAGTAAATAATACAAAATTCTACGTCCAACGATTTAGAAAAAAATACAAGCCGTGAAGTTACTGGCAAGCTTTATAGCTTTGTTCATAAAATAAAATTTCGTTTCAAGATCCTTTTTCTGCCAATTAGGTAATGAAAAATGCTTGTGCATTTTTTAAATAAAATTTAAATTAAAGTTGGGCGGATTTTACTCCAGCACTCAATGCCACTAATGGGCCCACGGTGCAATACCCACATTCACACTAATTCATCCAACCCATTCATCCCATTCACACAAGTACAGTATACCACCTGCGCATTGCATAGCTCCATGTACAGTGACATGGAAGATGGGTCGACCCTTGAGTTCTACATTCCAACAGAAGGTAAAAATAGATGTTTTCATTTTAATCACCCCGCTCGTAATCGGGAGATGAAAAATCCCTTTTTGTATCCAGCCTCTGTTGGGATTCGAACCCGGTACCTCCCGATCCAAACGTCGCAGCTTTAACCACTGCGCTATTTGCTCGGTCGCTTGTGCATTACTTTATATTTATTTATTTATTTAGCTAATAACAAATTAATCATTTCTCCACAAGAAAAAAATTGTAACATTTTAATTTAAAATTACAACAAAATCAACAAGCTTGCAATCGAAATGTTTTAAAAATAAGATGTTACATGCTTTAAATTTGAGTTCTAAGCGATTACGAAAGATTAATACTAACTTCAATTAAAAGTACATATTATACATCCTTGAACAGAAGCACTGAAATGACCATTTATCGAAAACAACAATTCACCGAAAACATCAGTTCAACAGTATTGACGAAACGGTTTCGATATAATTAATTAATTTTAAAAAATATATAGAATTAATAGGTTTATGGGTTAATTCCTTTTTAGAGAATTGTCGTGCAATCATGATCATATAAGCACTACGGGGTTTCGGCAAATATGTTCCAAACATAAACGACTACGACTGAGAATATGATTGAATAAGAATAAAATTTGCTAAATTGTAACATGGGAAAATGTGGTAAGATCATTATTTCTATCAATTTCCATCTAATTCCCTAATTTTGTTTTTTTCTAAAATTATTGTCAACACGCCTCGTCTATTGATCGTTTGAAAATTCCAGGAATAAGTGGATCTTACCGGTTGCATTACAACTACATAATTAAACACAGTATGAGTGTGTCGTAAATCAATAATTTAAATACCACACCAATACAAATCAATAATAATAATAATAACAGTGTTAAAGGCCATTACTGGCCCCTTACTGAATCAACAATCTGGCTCCAACGGTTTCGATCCTGAGCTTGGTCTTCATACTGTCTTAGACAATCTGAAGAGGCCAAGTCGTTCTCTACATCGTGGAGCCATCGTCGCCTGCAACGACCTCTGCGCCTACCATATGGTGGCTCTCCTTTCAGAGATCGCTGCACAATTCGTTCCGGATCAGCACGCAGAACGTGACCGAGCCAGCGTACTCGCTGAGATCTAACTTCATGTACAATATCGGGGATCTTCATCAGATCTCTGATCTCGAAATTGTACAGAGCTCGGTATGTACCATCTATTTCGCGTTTAGGGCCGTAAATCACACGCATGATTCTTCTCTCAAATGTAAGGAGCCATCTCTCGTACTCATCCGTCAGCGCCCAACTTTCACATCCAAACATAACAACGGGCCTGATCAACGCTTTGTAAAGCTTCAGCTTCACGGCACTTGATAAGTGTTTAGATTTTAGCAGTGGCCTTAAAGGATACAAAGAACGACTGCCAGCTGCCAGCCGCACTTTAATATCCTCACCCACACTGTTATCGTGAGTGATAAGAGAGCCCAAATATTTGAACCTCCTCACTCCCTCAAACGTGTGGTGGCCACTACTAAAATCTGGTGTGCCATTGTCTCTAAAACCAGAGATCAGGTATTTCGTTTTGGACTCATTGATCTGGAGTCCAACAGAAGCTGAAAACTCTACAAGCGGATCAAGTATTTCTTTCACTCCGTTGCTATTCAGTCCAATCACGCATATGTCATCTGCATATGCAAGCACTTGATTGGACTGGCGATATAAGATGTTACGCTGAGGTGTTTCAGTTTTACGAAAGATGCACTCCAACATGAGATTAAAGAGTATCGGGGACAGAGCATCTCCCTGCCGAACACCCGAGTTAACTGCAAAAATTGTCGATAGCCTGTTCTCAACTTTAACACAGCATTGAGACTGCGTCACTGTCATCCTACACAGTCGTACCAATTTTGTTGGCATTCCTAGGTATTCCAGGGCAGACCACAAACTCTCTCGATTGATCGAGTCGTAGGCCTGCCGGAAATCCAGGAAAACCTGATGTACGGAGATGGATGTCTCATAATATTTAGATAGAATCATCCGCAGCGAAAAGACCTGATCAGTGACTGATCGATTCGGACGAAATCCTCCCTGATAGTCACCAACCAAGCCCTCCGCCAGAGGAGTGATTCTATCCAATAAAATGTATGACAGTAACTTGTATGCTGTGCAAAGGAGAGCTATACCGCGATAATTCTCACACTTCAAGCGGTCTCCCTTCTTGAAGATGGGGCATATCGCGGCCACTTTCCATTCATCAGGCATAACTTCGGTTCGCCATACTAATCGAATAAGGTCGAAAAGACAGTTCCACAAAGTATCCCCTCCGAATATCAAGAGCTCCGAATTAATGCAGTCCACTCCAGGTGAGCGGTTTCGTTTCATTCTCTGCATGGCCTTAGTGAATTCCTCATGGGATGGCTCCTCAGTGCAAATCTCCGCAGACTGTTCTAGAGGTGGCTCAACAACAGTCTGTGATGCATGATGAACATCAAGCAGCTCAGTAAAGTGTCCACTCCATGCGTCAAGTACTGCGTCGATGTTGACACAGAGGTCCCGAATGGCGGTTGACGAAGGCCTGAAAGTATGGTGCAATCCAGTAATTCCTTTAAAGAAATTACGTGAACTACGCTCATTGCTGAGTTGTTGTACTTTCAGAACCTCGGCCTTCCACCATTCTCGCTTCTTCCGTCTACAAATCCGCTTAGCTGCCCTTCTTGCAAGAGCTGCCTTGTTTTTCCTTGCGATTGTGAGACGTTGTTGCACTTCATTATGGGCTATATTTTGTTGCTCAACTGCAAGACGACACTCGTCATCAAACCAATCATTCTTGGGTCTGACTTTCACTATACCTAAAGTCTGTTGAGCAGCACTGACAACCGAAGTTTTCAGTACCTCCCAGACAGAGTTCACGCAGTCAGACTGGTAATTAGCTCCCTCAATGTTGTCGCTGACAAGATCCTGATATCGTTTCTTTTGATCTTCATTTATCAGACCTTCACAGTCGAAACGTTCCATCCGTTTCGCTGTGTTCCCCGACCTGTACGAAAACTTCCACCGTAGCTTTGCAGCGACCAAATAATGATCGCTGCCTACGTATTTGGTTGCTGACCGATAAGTTCTCACATCCTGCACAACCCGAGCTCGCCCTTTTGAAATTAACACGTGGTGAATTTGGCTCCGGGATGTTTTGCGAGGATGTGTCCATGTCTCTAGGTGTATCTGTTTGTGAGGGAAGAATGTGCTTGCTACTCTAAGATCATGAGCAATAGCAAAGTACATCATTCTCTCACCATTATCGGTCGCAGTTTCGTGTCGGGAGTACGGACCTATGTTTTCACACAAGTCGGCCTGATTTCTGCCAGCTCTAGCATTAAAGTCCCCAATTACCATTCTAACATCGTGTTCGGGTATAGATCCCATCAGATCGTCCAAGTCATTGTAAAATGAGTCTTTATCTTGGGGCTGGCTGACTTCTGTGGGCGCATGTACACAAATTATCGACAGGTTGGCTAACTTCATGCGCAGGCGAAGCATACACAATCGGTTATTGACTGCTTGAAAATCCAAAACAGCCTTCTTTACCTGCGGCCCAAGAAGAAATCCAGCTCCAAGATTTCCGAGGTCATCTCCACTGTAGAACAACGTATAGCCCTGGGACACATGGTCTCCACTTTGAGGCCAGCGAGTTTCTTGAAGAGCAACGAGTTCCAGCCGATACTCTTTCATGCACGTGATTAGACCCTCCAACGCTCCTGGTTTTCTAAGTGATTGCACGTTCCACGTGCCGATCCTAAATCTCGTATCCGGGTACTTGAGCGGGGGTCCGGTGTTGTTTTGGCGGTATCCATTTTTCTTTTTGTTGATTTTATAAACAGTTGATCTTTTTACGGATGCGGGTCGTCAGCCCAGCGATCCAACCGTTTAGTCGCCTCCTACGACAAGCAAAGGATACTGTGGTGGTATTCTTAGGAAACATGTTCGTGCAATTTAGATTTACGAGACATGTGAGTGCCCCCCGACCACAGGGGCCAAATACAAATCAATATGCATATTATTGATCTTCTTGATCTACTCGTGGGCTCGACCGAAATATATTCTTCTATTCTAGTTTTTCTATTTGTATTTTTTATCCAAATAATTCTTTTCAAAAAAATTCGAAAAGAAATATAGTTTGATTTGTGAATTTATATTAAGTTTAATTTTGATAAGATGTGTTAATCATTTAAAGAAGTGCTCTTGATTTAACGTATTTTACAACGGCAAAATATCGCCGAATTTTCGTAAGATAAATATGCATGGGCATAGCATATCACGTTTTTAATTTGGGGAAAAGGGTAGGTATCGTGAATTTTCGTGAGTGATCCATTTCATCATTCTTGTTTGTTTTTTTTGTTTACGCTTAATGGCACATGAGTTATTTTTATATTTAATCTGTATGGTAATGTGGTTGCAAATACGGACCCCCCAGCTGACTAACCCAGGGCTAAAGAGTAAAGCCAGCATGTGTAATTCCAGCACCCAGCCGTTACAGATTTGGCGCCCGAGCAGGAACAGAATTGTCCGTCAAGTAGATTGCTCCAATAAAGTTATCCAGGGAGCTTTACTCCTCAACTACAAACGTTAATACTGACCGCCTCTAATTTTGTTTTAATTCTGAAATTTTATCAAATAACATGGGTACCACAAGAAGGAATTGGTATTAGATCAGATAGTCCATAGTATTGAAATAGAATTAAATGAAAAAAAATTCTCAGAATTTTGTCAACAACAACAATATTCGTCTACTGCAAAAGAAGCATTTTATTACAAATTTAATGCATTCTTAAACTGATGACAATTAAAAGTGATACTAGATGACCCAACGACAATTTTTCAAATATGTGAATTGTTCCAAAATAGATCTATTTTAATACTTGATAATTTAACAACTAATCAAAAAGTTGGAGGTTTTATTGAAGCATGTTGGAATTTCCATGTTATCCGGCGTACGTATAGCACTTATAAATCAACACATGCTATATCTTGACGGTATAATTAATTGGAGCATGAAGCCGTAACTATGATCATAATTTGCCAATTTTTATAATACTATATATAATTAATTATAATAAATAAAATTCATTCACGAATTTAGATCATAATTAATGGACGCATTCAGGTTTCCGATCAAGTTGGCATTTACAATTTACTGATGGAATAAATGAAACTTAAACTTTTAAACTATCAGATGTATCAACCGCATTTAGAACCCAACGTGTTGCCAACATTTGGCAGACCTTAATGCGCATATTATAATAGCCTACATTTTATAATCCTTTCCTCAAGACAGAAAATTCAAAATTTTAATCTAAGCTGACTTCCAAAAATCGTAGCTGATGTCTCGCATCAGACAATTAAAATAATAAATTGTTGATTAATTTTAAATTACTGAAATCGTTGAAAAGTACAAAAAATTTTTAGGTCAAGGTGGATTTTAACATCATATATTTTTGTCAGTCTACAAAAAAAATTACCTAACCTAAGCTAAATAACTAAAGTTTTACGTCATGCGACCTATTCAGTTTAGTTCGGCTAAGGCATGTAATCCGCGAACTAAATATATACCTCAATAATTCTAATAACAATTTTTATATTATGACTACATTTTTGTTCGCGTTTTGACAAAAACTTCATGAAGTTGTAATGCGTAATTTTTTAGACGAATTGGCTGTTTTAGAATCTCAGAATTTTTTAGTGGGCTTGAATTTATATTTATGCCGAAAAAATTATAATATTTCTCAGATGGCGTATTTTTCCTAAGTATCTTATAAATTATCTTATACTAAATATTTTAAATTTGCTTATACTCAGGGAGATACATGCACAAATCTAATATTCTGACTCAAGTCAAACTTATAATCACAATCGTTAGTTCTGGTAGAACTTTCAATAATTAATTTGATTGAATAAAATGGAAGACGGAACTTTACAATTTACCTATAACTGTTTTACGTAAGGATAATTTATATTTTAAATAAAATTGTGTTCACACTGTACTCAAACTATAAAACTATAGGATACATTTTAAATTCTAATAAAGTTTAATATATATTTGAGTAAAGTAGAAATGGCCACTATCCTTAATAAGAATTGCTCCGACTTCTGATCAGGTATCGTTCATCATACTTCATGGCCTCACAAAATTGAACTGCGGTGGTACGGATCACCAAGTCGAGATAAAATCAATTTTGTGTTAAATTTGTATTTTATACTAACTAACATTCTCGTTAAAAGTATACAATTTTGAGAATATTCCTAGATAAATGGACACTTCGACGTTGCTGAATTGTATTCATTGAACATAGTTCCGGTATTTGCTAATTTTTTTATAAATTTTTGATTTCATAACACATATTGGAACTAATTGAAAATTAAAATTCTGTTGGCTGTGTACATCATATGACTTTTATAATAATCGATAATTAAATGTAGTGCCGATAATTTTGATATTTTTAGTGAAAATATTTGTAAAATAGTCATTGAAATATTTCAGTGGAACCACATTAACCATGTATTTAGCCAAACAATAAGATAATTTGATGGACTAATTAGTCCGTTTCCGGCGGATATCGTTTTCCAGCGTACATCCCAGTCTAAAGCTCCTAGAATAAAACGAATTATGTAATCTACTTATTTAGCCAAACAACAGTTCCACCATACTCAGCTCAGCAGTTCAAATTAAATAACAAGTCCACTGATGTATAGCAAGTATAGCGTCCAGACCCTTAGCGCAATTCAAATTTTACGAAATTCTTGTTGTAATTTATAGCTATGTCTCAAGCCAATTTTACAAAATAGAATTTAATAATTTGATTTGACCAAATCAAAGCTTCAAAAAACTTTGCCAACGTACAATTTACGTGCACGCGTGTGTATATGATTTTCCCCAGTTGTGTAGATTGAAAAAACGTCCTCATAAGGAAGGATGAATCATAAAAAAAATCAATATCATTCAAAATTTATGTTTTTTTTTGTACTTTTTTATGATTAATTTGGTCAGTGTAATATGATTTTTTTTTTCGGCGTAATGAATTACATGTAACAAAAACAACTTTATTATTTTGTGGACAATTTTACGAGGTTTGTCCCATTAACCCGCGTATTTATTTTATATATTGTTATGGTCAATTGCTATTTACGGGTTTTTCGATTAATCAGTTTCAGAAGTCGATAAAGATGTATCGTTATATATAAGTTATAACCTTTTATATTATTTATATTGTGGTGGTTAGTTGAACAATTTTATTTATATTTTGTAATCAGATGCAGACATTATTTTATTTTATATTGATTGTTTGCATCTCGATACATACAATTTTCTCAACAATTTATAAATATTTAACGAAACGAAAATTAAAAAATAGCTGTGTGGCACGTGACTCGCGCTATTTACTTTCTCGTACGTATGGAGCGCGATACTAAACTGAAAAATTTATGTTTTCCGTTAATTTCTTTATTTTCTTTCCAAACGACTAAATTTGTATACATATGTATGTATATACATAACTTGATAACAAAACAATAATTATATATTTTACAAAAGAAACGAACTCTTTATTATACATTGTATGTATAAATAACATTTCTGTACATGAAGGATTATATGAATGCAGTTAAAAATAAAACAGTTTTTGAATTAAATAATTTTATATCGGCCATTAGAATATATTATCATTATGAACCACCCCCCAGCTTTGCTCATTATATAAACGACAGTCATCTCTATGTGTTAAATGTTATATACACAGCGACATGAATTATTACTTTGGGTACTAACCAAACTTTTCGTCCACTGTTTCACACAACATAATTCTTTAGATTTTAAAATTTTGTTGACCTTAGTTCAACTTAAAACATGTTAATCAATGTAGAAAAATCTGACAACAAATTCTACACACACCAACACACATTATACATAGTAATGTACATACACAGAAAATGTGGAAAACATAAAAAAAAACGACAACTTTTCTCCAAGCTAATTTCAATTTATTATATGGATACAAATACAACATATAGAATATGTACATTATTTTCTGTATAGTTTTCCATTTCATCAGCAAAATAAAATTCTAAATGAGTCACACAGTAAGCAATGTTGTGTGTCGCTGTCTGGTCGCACAGAAAAATAAATTGAAGGATTTTTTTTAATATTTTTATGTGTTGACATTTTCAAATATAATTTATTTTTAATTTTAATCGAATTTGTTGTGAATCTAACTACTATTATTATTTTATTTGGTTTTTTGTTATCAGCACATTTAATTTTTATTAATATTGATTTGCAGTTTGCGAAGATTATGCCTACACTTGAGCCGGGGCAGAAAAAACCGGTCTCCTTTCTCCCGATTCTTATTACGGTAGATAAGTTTAATTGCAAGTGGGCTCAAATGAAAGTGGGCTCGGGATTTACGATTAAGCAATGGTTTAATGAAACATAATAAATTAATACAATAATTGATTTATCTGTCAAAATAACTAAACAACTGAACCCATATTTACCAAACTTCAGATAGAATTGAGGAAGAGAGATTCTGTACAAAAATGGCCCTATATGCCAAATTGACTAGTAATGATGATGTCAAAAATGCTCTGCGAGCAAAGATCACTTTTAAAAAATTAATTTTTTTGATAGATTTACTCCTACTTTACTTAATATTAATTTTGACACAAATAAGACAAAGCTGTTTGGACTTAAGGTCTCGTAAAATTTTAAAAAAAATAAAATATAGAATCTAATTACAAAATTTTTAAAAATGTTGAAATCATAAATATGTACATTCCTCTAAAATTTAGAAATTATTGCAAATTTTATATTCCGTAATTTATTGAAATTCTTATTATTAAACCTTTCTAAAGATTTTTGAATTGACTAATATATTTAAAATTTTAAAGATATGAAATAACTAAAATTTAACACTTTTATCGAAAGTAATGAACCAACCATTTATCTCCTGACAGCGACATCAATATAAAATTGTAAACATAATTGATATACAAATAAAATACAAATGACTTTACATTCTTAAAAAGCAGCCAAAAATTTCTAATCTAATCGGATTATACGTTGCTATATACACTAATACTCCTTTTGGAATCGATATATACACACTAAAACCTAATACCAAACACACCAAAAAACATTATACATTAATTAAAAGCATAATCAAGCAAATATTGCGCAATACTCGTACTCGCACATTATTTCTTATCCGATCTCCTGACATACTTGTTATCTTTAACTAATTATCTATTATAATTCGAGTACAAAACTAATTCAGTACCGATGTATTATCGTTATTTTTTTTAAACTGTCACTTTTTACTCATTGGTCCGAGTACATAGTTTCAATTTCAATTTTGTGTGGTTTTGGGGAAAAAAATAATATTAATTATTTAAATAATTTATTCTGTTGTACAGAAAAGCTGTCTCTTTATTGTATTCCTACATTGTGCAATGAAATATTAAAATTTTGATGTTTTTGTGCTGAGTGTAAAAATAAAAATAAAATCGAAAATGTCTACTAATGTAGCCGATAAAGATTATAAACAACTGGTAAGAATACTTAATTTTTTTATGAGCTGCTACTGTATAACATAATCATTTGCGATATCCGTTCTAAATAGCAACAAAGCGTGAGTAAAGCTTTGACGGCCCAAGAAATTCCACTAAAAGAGAAACATGCCAGAGCCACAATTATCGGAACATATCGTTTTCAAGGTACTGCAGCATTTTGGTCAATTGCAATGAGACAACCGATTATGGTAAGTTAGTCACATAAAATATTATGGTTATCGATCTGATTGCTAACTAAGATTTCAATTCAAATTTTGGGTGTACACACAATTTTACAGGAAAATCGAATATCTGCATGGAAATTTTGCCATCTGCTACACAAAATCCTTCGTGAGGGTCATAACTTGTGTTGCCAAGAATCGCAGCGGAATGTTAAATATTTAACCGATTTAGGAAAATTATGGAGTCATCTAACAGATGGTTACGGAATTTGTATTTTACAATACACAAAATTGCTCACCCTAAAAATCGAGTTTCATATACGAAATCCAAGATTTCCAGGAACATTAAAATTGTCTCGCTCAGAAATTGAACAAATTGGCGGCGGTGATATAAATGTTATGTAAGTCGATGTATTTTGTGTGTTTAGATAAATATTTACTAATTTTATTATATCTAGATTTCAATTAACAATCGAAATATTTGATTATCTGGACGCTCTAATCGGGTTACAAGCTACCGTATTCAATTCGTTGAACACATGTCACGTAAATTTTATGACATTAGCGGGACAATGTCGCCTTGCCGCGCTAATACCATGTATCGAAGACGCTGAACAATTATACAATTTTGCGCTGCAATTTATGTTTCAGCTGCACGTACATTTACCACACGATATTTTAGATGGGCATCGAAATCGGTTTACCACAATTTTCAAACACCTGCGACCATTTTATCAACAATTGAGTCAATTGCAATATTTTGTTGACTTAGTTACTGTACCAAAGTTGCCTGACCAACTACCAAATTTTCAACAAAATAGTGAAATATATGAAAATCAAACAGAATATCTTGTAGTACCTGAAAATTCCTTTATGATGGCATTAATGGCGAAAAATATTATGGTTACAGATGTTACTGATGTAAACGAACATGAGCAACCTAAACCACAACAATCTAATTATTTTGATCAATTGGCTTGTGAACCCCATGATTTAAGTCAACAATCAGAAGAAAGTACGTACATGTAAGGTGCTCGAAAAAGTCTAACGCTAACTATAAATTCTCTCGTTAATTTTATAGAAATACAAAATCATAATTCAGAAATATTAGAAATGGAAGAAAAGTTTGAAAAATTGATGTCATTGTATATGGAAACTCGCGAAGATCATGTAAATTTATTGCGACAGCATCAAGAAACCAATAATGCTATGAACGAAATGAGACAATCATATCAACAGCTCTATAACAATAAGACTTGTATAGAAAATGAATTAACCGAACTCAAAAAAAAATACGAGACAAACCAGGAGTTGTTGCAGAAAATAATATCCGAGAAATTAAATTTCGCCAAAATCGATTAATTGCTGTATATAAATTCCAAGTTCAAGTCTACATGCTATATGTTAACAATTTAGCAAATTCAATTTGAATAAATTTTGTAAGAATGCATTTGTATATGATAATTAAATATAATATATTATTTCTTAATTATAATTATTTTTAGATTTTCTCTGTCAATTTCAATTCAACAAATTTTTGTAAATACTTTTTGCTTGTAAATATAAAATTAATAATAAATTGCTAGGATTTATGGATTTCGGATAAAATTAAGACAGAATTATAAGAAAATATTTTATTGAATAGAATATTCCAATTTTGGAGTGAGTTGAGACAAACTAATCCAGTTATCTAACAATGCTATACTCTATGCGGTAACACGTATTAGCTGTAATGTGAAAAGATCTTTATTTCAAAAATACTTTTATTCTACTATCCCCCCAAAACATATAAAATTTAAGAAACCATTTAGTATTTTATAGTTTTCAATCTCCTAATCTAAAATTTTTTATTTCCCAAAAAACTCAAAGTTAAGTTTTCATAATAAGCTTTATACTATTTTTGTTTTGATAGCAAAAATATACATTTGTATATGTATTTGCATAATATATGTTGGTTCGATTTTAGAGAAGTTATATAAACAAACTACTAAATGTTAAGTAATTGTAAGAAAATCCTTTACTGGTTTGCACTAAGTAAAACTACAATAACTAATTATTAGCGTTAATATTTATAAATTTACATGTGTAATAATGCGTGTGATTTACGGCCCACAACGCGAAATAGAGATCTGATGAAGATCCTCGATATTGTACATGAAGTAAGATCTCAGCGAATACGCTGGCTCGGTCACGTTCTGCGTGCTGACCCGGAACGAATTGTGCAGCGATCTCTGAAAGGAGAGCCACCATATGGTAGGCGCAGAGGTTGTTGCAAGCGACGATAGCTCCACGATGTAGAGAATGACTTGGCCTCTTCTGATTGTCTTAGACAGTATGAAGACGATGCTCAGGATCGAAACCGTTGGAGCAAAATTGTTGACTCAGTTAGGGGCCAGTAATGGCCTTTGAAAACTGTTTAATAATAATTCTAATAAACAAACATAATATATGTATATCCAGTAGTGCTAATAGTCCATACGAACCGAAACTGGCCAAATTTTGTTTATATGTGAAATTGCCTAAGAAAATTTTATTTTATAAGAACATGACCATATATTTGATCTAGATTTAAAATATTTCACCGGATGTCGGACACTTTGAGTTAAAATGAGAATATGCAAAATATAAAGAAACAATGGTAATGTATTATTTTTACGAGTAGTGATCTAATTAGTATTAGAAGACGAAAGTAACGCCTAAATGCAGATAATTATAATACATTAACTCGTATTGAATTGCTGGCGTAACACAGACAAAATTTCACATGTACATACTCGTACATATTATATAAAACACTGAACTGAACTATTCTAATAATTTAGATTAGTGATATAAATATGCATATGATGAAAAGAGTTGTTGAAGATACAATTTTGTGTGTTACGCAAGCAATACAATACGCGTTAAATATATTAGCAGTATCTGCATTAACGGCCTTACAAATTTCGTCTTCAAACAATTTTTTCGTATGCTTTATTTGCCTGTCAGAACCGGTATACTGAATTAAATATGGTTTTTAAGTTCATTTGGAGCCGAAATGTCATTTTATTCGGTTATTTTATCAAATTTTGCATCTTGTTGGAACCCTTTGAACATTGAGTTAAATTAAACTATCACAGTTAATTTATTGATAGATTTTTTAAATATATTGAAACAGATTGAAAATAAACTGATGTAGACATGTAATTGAATAGCTAAATGATATTCGGCCTTCTTCGCTCATTTTATTATAATTTCATCTAAGAGGATTAACAATGCCTACCTTAAAATAATAATTTTAATCATATTCTAATCTATATAATAATAATAATAAGCAGTATTTAAAGGCCGTTACCGGCCCCTTACTGAGTCAACAATCTGGCTCCAACGGTTTCGATCCTGGGCTTGGTCTTCATACTGTCCTAGACAACCTGAACAAGCCATTCTCTAGACCGTCGAGCCATCGTCGCCTGCAACGACCTCTGCGCCTACCATATGGTGGCTCTCCTAACAGAGATCGCTGCACAATTCGTTCCGGATCAGCACACAGAACGTGACCGAACCAGAGTACTCGCTGAGATCTTACTTCATGTACAATATCGGGGATCTTCATCAGATCTCTGATCTCGATATTGTACAGAGCTCGGTACCATGAGCTCATGTACCATCTATTTCGCGTTTTGGGCCGTAAATAACACGCATGACTCTTCTCTCAAATGCAAGGAGCCATCTCTCGTACTCATCCGTCTTTCTAATCTATAATAAAAATTAATCTAGATCATTTGTATCCGAACAAGTATAAAATTTCGAACAGAAGAACAACCATATAAATATGAAACTCTAAAGATTAGAATCTGCAAATTACCATTCACCACACGACAAACTAAAAAATATTTCACATTTTAAATGGCCACTTAATTTACGTATTGAAATATTTAACCAACAAAAAACTGTATCAAAAATGTATAAAGCCAAAACTAAGCTAAATTTTGAAATTTATGCAAAATCGATTATTAAATTTGTATATAACATAAACAACCCTACAAAGCGATACATACACTTAATCGTATTAATCATAATAGAACTGTGACAAATTGTTATATCAAAATTAATATTTGAAATAAAATTCTTGTATACTTTATTAGTTTTCCTGTAACTTTCGATATTCTTAAACACGTGCTAGAAATCAAACCCCTTACAAATACAAACGAAATTCCCAAAAAATTGCCGATATAACAAGGATTTGTAAATACAACTTATAATAGAAACTTTATTAGAAATAATACTAACGTCTGAAATGAGATTGAAATGAGTTGATAATTGTTAAAAAATGTCGATTTTTAAAGTTACCACCTTAGGCATTTTAAGCAAAATGGATGTCTTTATGGATGTAAAGAGGTGTCCCAAATTACTATTTCTAGAAAATGTCGATACTATTAATAATATTAGGAATATCTGCATGAATGCACCTGTAATTTAAAAACGAATAGTTTCTTTTACGAATACTAAATTAACTGTTTTGCTTTGATACATCGAGCTTGATTTCTTCAAAAGTTTTAGTTCTATTTGACATTTTTTATTTTATTAAATAACAACATATGAATGAAAATATAATTTATTTCAATAATTTCGAAAAAAATTATTTTGAAGTTTAATCCGATACTTACAATTTTGAAGTAGATATTCATAGGTTTTCTTGAATTTCATAACACTAAAATTATATTCAAAATACTATTGAAGAACACTTAACAATTCCGTGGACAATTTTGAATGTTAAAATTCCGTTAATGTTTTTAAATGTTCATGATATTTCCAAATTTCAAAAATGTTGAGAATAATTGAGAGTTTTGTTTTAGGTTTGTAATTTGATGAAAGATTTAAATATGTATATGCGAGAGAGTACTAATATAACCCAGAACTTGACCAGAATTTGAAAAAATATTAATTAACATTCTTAAACTATGTATGTCATATGTTAAATATTACAGTTCTTTTAAAATACATGAATCGCATAAGTTCGAATCTCAAAATTGATGTAATTTTTTAGACGAATTTACGGAACTATTTCTATAAACCATCTATCAATCACCCAAATTTTATATACGGCCGTTCTCTCATGTGCAGTAAACAAGAATCAATAAAATATTGAATAATACTGGGTTTATCAGATCTCTCAAAAAATGCTTGAGTTACAAAAAATCAAATGAATGCAATTATTATAAGGTCTGATAGTGACATCGATGTCAAACGTATCAAAACAAAACACTGCACAAAATGAGTCATTCGGCTGATAATAGATATATTCGTTTTAACGAAAATGAGGTTACTGAAATTCGATAGAACTACAAGATAGATCGGTATAATCGAAATAAAAACAAAACACAAATGAGTTACATTCTCAAAAAGTACCCTAAACATATCTGACAGCTTAGCGAATTTACTAATACCAGTATACCCATACTGAAATCGATATACTAAAACTAAACACTAATACCAAACACAGCAAAAAACACTATACACCAATAATTAATCACACAAGCAAGTTGATATCGCGCAATACCCACCTTCTTTCTTATCTTATCTCCCCATTTACTTTTATCTTTAAGATAATTCAACTACAAAATTAATTCAGAACCTATATTATCGTTTTATTTATTAATCAAAAAGTTTCGGTTCAATGAAAAAGGGTTTCTTTTCCATTTTAGCTTTAAAAAAAATTGAGTCGTATCGTTCTAAAATATTTATTGAATTTTGAATACCTACAACAGTTACGTACAAATTTTGCATAACTCAAAAACTTTTT
Source organism: Tipula unca (assembly GCA_951394425.1). Taxonomy (NCBI): domain Eukaryota; kingdom Metazoa; phylum Arthropoda; class Insecta; order Diptera; family Tipulidae; genus Tipula; species Tipula unca. Next base: position 202,278,198 of record OX596380.1, read on the forward strand.
CACTTTTTTACCATTGGTAGTTTCAATTTCAATTTTTGTGTGCTTTGAGAAAGGAAAAAAAATTAAAAAATAAATAAATAATTTATTCAGTTACAGAACAGTCTGAATTTGTGAATAAGCCGGCAAAATTTTAGGTATCCGAAAAGTTGTGTGTTCATATACATTGTGCAATGAAATATTAATATTATTGTGTTAAGTGCAAAAATAAATTAAATAAAATAAAATAAAAATCGAAAATGGCTACCAATGTAACCGATAAAGATTATTATCAACTGGTAAGTTTCCTATTGTTTTATCTACCCTACCGGATAATATAAAAATATACATATCTCATACATATATCCATTCTAAATAGCAACAAAGCGTGAGTAAAGCGTTGGTGGGTATGGAAATGCCACTAAAAGTGAAACATGCCAGAGCCACAATTATCGGAACATACCGTTATCAAGGTTCTGCGGCATTTTGGTCAATTGCAATGAGGCAGCCGATTATGGTAAGTTAGTCACATAAATTATTTTATTTATCGATCTGATTATTGATAAGATATCGATTCAAATTATCGTCGTAAACATAATTTTACAGGAAAATCGAATATCTGCATGGAAATTTTGTCACCTGCTACACAAAATCCTTCGTGAGGGTCATAACTTGTGTTGCCAAGAATCGCAGCGGAATGTTAAATATTTAACCGATTTAGGAAAATTATGGAGTCATCTAACAGATGGTTACGGAATTTGTATTTTACAATACACAAAATTACTCACCCTAAAAATCGAGTTTCATATACGAAATCCAAGATTTCCAGGAACATTAAAAATGTCTCGCTCAGAAATTGAACAAATCGGTGGCGGCGATATAAATTTTATGTAAGCCGGTGTATTATCGCTTTTTTAAATAAATATTTACTTTATTTTGTTGTATTTAGATTTCAGTTAACAATCGAAATATTCGATTATCTAGACGCCCTAATCGGACTACAAGCAACCGTATTCAATTCGTTGAAAACAAATCACGTAAATTCTATGACATTAGCCGGACAATGCCGCGTCGCCGCGCTTATACCATGTATTGAAGATGCTAATCCATTATACGATTTCTCGATACGATTTATGTTTAAGCTGCACGTACATTTACCACACGACATGTTAGATGGGCATCGACAGAGGTTTAACGCAATTTTCCGTCAACTTCGATCATTTTATCAACAATCAAATGATCTTCAATATTTTGTTAATTTGGTCAGCGTTCCAAAATTACCCGGACAATTGCCAAATTTTTCACGCAATAGTGAAATAAATGAATATCAAGCACCAACTGTTGTAGTACCTGAAGAACCTGTTACTGAATCTGTTATGGAGGAGGCAATAACAACGGAAAGTACAACGGAAAATATTATGCTAATCGATGCCACAACCGAAAAAGAGGAACCTAAACCACAACCATCGGATTATTTTGAACAGTTGATTCGCGAGCGGGATGATTTAATTCAACACCTTCACACCGGATCCGCCACAATGCGTTCAACTTTCGAATTAAATCAACAGCAGTACGAACAAAATGTTACTAAGCTGAATGATGAACTAATCGTATTAAGGAACGAAATTCACAGCAAGGATAATACATTGCAAACGATTCAACAGGAAAAACAAATTCTAGAAGCAAGTAAGTAATGGTAAATTATTCTAAAATTTTTAATGTTAACCAAATTCGTGTTAATTTTATAGAAATACAAAATCACGATTCAGAAAAATCAAAAGTAGAAGAAAAGTTTGCCAAATTGATGCCGTTGTATACGCAAACTCGAGCAGATCATATAAGTTTATTGCGACAGAATCAAGAAACCAATAAGGCAATGTACGAAATGAAAAAATCATTTGAGCAACTTGAAAAGAATAAGGCTAGTGTTGAAAATGAATTAACAGAACTCAAAGGCAAGTATGAAGCAACGCATGACTTGCTTCAGCATATGGAAACCGAGAAGAAAGACTTGAATGAAGGTACGTGTATACTAATAAGCTTAAAAATTAAAAATAATAATTAGAAATTAGATTCCGCTTTAATCGATTGAGTACGAGTTTCATTTAAAGCTAAGAGTAGATTTAGTTCTAGCATATATATATATACCCAAAATATAGAAAATTCAATTACATAATTTATAATCTTTAAATGTAGGAGTTTAAGGATCTATCATACTGTAATAATAAAACATCGCTATGTAACATAAGATAATTCGTTGAAATGTTATTTTATTCAGCGGGCATATCAATAACTTTTAGTGGTAAATCATATTGACTCCAAATCATCAATACTTTTTTAAATTCTATTTTAATGATACAACACACGTAAGACTGCCCTATAACATTTACTGCTTTTGAAATTTCCATGCTACAGATAGCGTACCAAAGAGTAACCAATACTACAATAACTATATATTAAATTAACATATACATATACTTATAATAAAACTAATTTCTAGTACTAGCCAAACAAGTACAAAATCTTGAACAGAAGAATAACGATCTAATCAACAAACTGCAAGAATTAGAATCTACGAATAACCAACTAGCCGAAACCAATCAAAAACTTTCATCGACCACAGCCGATTCGTCCAGCAAGTATAACGCCATTATAATCAATTTGAACGAAACAAAACGTGAAACTGATCACCTTAAACAAACAATGAATAGCCTCACGTCAACAAAACTAAATTTAGAACATCAATATAATGAGGTATTCACAGAATTAAATGCAAAATCGGCGGAAATTGAGAACCTTATGAAAACGAATGCAATACTTGGTGAAGAAAAACAAAAATTACAAATGGAAATTGACGGATTAAAAGTGTCGACGTCGGAATTGAATATACATTGTGATGAGCTACGAACGCAAATAGATGAATTAAAAACTTTTAATGTCACATTAGAGCAGAGCATTCAAGCGGAAAAACTAAAATTGGCAGAAATTGAAGCAAATATGTCCCAAGAAATTCATGAAATAGTTTCCAAAAAACAGGAGTTTGTTAAGGAGCTGGAAAATACTAAATTACTTTTGGTGACAAAGTCATCTGATTATGTCGAGTTGGAACAACAACTAGCCGCGTTTAAAGATGAAAATACAACTCGAATTACTGAATTAGAAAATGAGTTGATGGCAAGTGTGTCGGAGAACCAAGAGCTGGGAAAAACTTACAATGAAGTGTTGGCTGAAAAATCACAATTGGCCACCGAGATCGAAACGCTTAAATCGATTGCAGATGGTTTACAAACAAATAAGCTTGATTTGGAACACAAATTAGAAGAGCTGGAAACATGTAAATCTACTTTAACCGTTGACCTTGAGACGGAAAAATCAAAACTAGCAAAAATTGAAAATAAATTAACACACGATATTGAACAAATCACTGAAGAAAAATCAAAATTAGAATTCGAATTAACCGAGTTATCCCAGCAGCTCGAAACGAAATGTAATCAATATACGAGCCTAGAGGAGGCGCTTGTCGCATTAAAAGTATCCAGCTCAGCACAAATTGCCCATGTTGAATCACAACTCGATGAAAAAATCAAAAACATCGATCAGCTAGAGAATGATTATGAACGAGTTGTGTTGGAAAAAACCGAAATTGAAAACGATCTGCAAGATCTGCTACACCAGCAAAAAGAACAGTCCAGCACGATAACTACTTTAAATGCCGCAATAATCGAATCAAAAATTCATGGCGAAACGGCACTCGACGCGCTACTAAAAACTTGTATAAAATCATCGGAAAATTTAACAGAGCGAACAATATTTGATTCGGACACCACTAAATCGATCGGCACAATAACCTATTTCATGGTGATCACTGAGGACCTAAAAGATATTCTCGTCAAATTAAATATCGTATACGAAAAATATTTAGACGACAACACAAATGTCGAAGGATTGGTACGCCGTTTAATATCATCCGGACATCTATTCAGTATTATGCACCTACTCGGAATCATTTTCAGTAATAATTCAACTGACATCGAAAAAGGCGAAATAAATATCGGGCTTATGAAAACATTTTGTCGAAACGTTTTAACTCTCTATAAACTAGTTTTAAATAAATCCGACCGTGACCAGGTAGGCGCGAAAATTGCGGAGTTACAAAATGAACTGCAAAAAATTATAACTCGTGTTAATGATTCGGCGAATCGCTCATGCGAATCGGATCAGCTAAGTGATTTGATCGAATCCGAATTGAATACGATGGATAAATCTATTGAAGAGGCGGCCAAATTGATCGAGGATATGATGCGGACATCAAAAAAATCTGATTCAGGAATTAAGCTAGAAGTAAACGAGAAAATTTTGGAAAGTTGTACGAATTTGATCAAGGCAATTGCCATGCTGGTAAAAAAATCACGAGCTGTACAAGCCGAAATTGTATCACTAGGAAAAGGTTCGTCGACCGCTAAAGAATTTTATAAGCGAAATCATCAATGGACTGAAGGTATGATTTCGGCCGCCAAAAATGTGGCACAAGGAGCCAAATTTTTAGTGTAAGTATATGATATTTTTGTGATCTATAAACAATATTTACATGTTGAACTTTATTTAGGGGTGCCGCAAATAAAGCAGTGTCCGGTGAGGCCAAGCAACAACTTGATTTGGTGGTTGCAGCCCAAGAAATAGCCGCTTCAACCGCGCAACTAGTAGTCGCAAGTCGAGTAAAGGCACCGCGAGGCAGTCAACATTTAAACGCTCTCAACGATGCATCAAAAAAAGTAACACAGGCCACAGGAGGTGTAGTCGCCGTGGCAAAAGATAGCAATAAACAACTAGAAGAGCAGGACGACTTTGTATTCGCCACTCTAACCGTCCACCAAGCTAAAACTCTAGAAATGGAAATGCAAGTTAAAATATTAGAATTAGAACAAAGTCTAGTGTTAGAACGACAAAAATTATCAGCGCTTAGGAAAAAAAATTATGCTGCTATTGAATAATTTTACATTATAACTATTGTTATTTTTATTTATTAGATACATATATGTGTATATATATATATATATATATATATATATATATATATATATATATATATATATATGTATATATATATATATATATATATATATATATATATATATATATATGTATATATATATATATATATATATATATATATATATATATATATATATATATATATATATATATATATATATATATATATATATATATATATATATATATATATATATATATATATATATATATATATATATATATATATATATATATATATATATATATATATATATATATATATATATATATATATATATATATATATATATATATATATATATATATATATATATATATATATATATATATACATATAAATATATATATATATATATATATATATATATATATATATATATATATATATATATATATATATATATATATATATATATATATATATATATATATATATATATATATTAATATATATATATCAAGTTATACACAAGGCAATTAGAATTTTTATTTTATTATATACATACATACATACATTATATAAAAATTATTTATACATCACAAATATAAAAACAAAAATTTCATTTTAATAAACATTTTAATAATCGCTTGAATTGTGTTATTCATATATGAAGAGACGGTTTTTCTGTTCATATCGCAGTTAAATTCCCCGAGGGAAACTTTACACAAAAATGCAAAAAAAAAAACACATGAATATTAAAAAAAACAACAAAAAGTAATAGTAATAAAAATTTTGTATCATACATGGAGGATGTATATATAACTTACCGGTGGAATCAGCAATCCCACAGTATACCATACTCTGCAAATAAACAAAGATAAAAAATAAATTTAAATTTAAACACAAGTGGACTAAAATAAAATTTCATTTGTTATATACAATAAAAAATGATACTTTTCCAATACTGCACACAGCTAGTCAACGCTTTCAGGTGCAAGTCACCAATTTATGTACCAAGTTTTGGGCCCAAAGTAATTCAAATGTAAATAGTTTATAATTATAACCCTTTCAGACATGTTTAAATAAAAATGATTTTGATAAAAAAATGTGCACTACTGCAGTACTATCATTTTGATTTTATAATACAATATGTTTGTTAATACTTTCAGAAATACACAACGAGAATGGCACACTTTAAAATAAAATTGGTAAAAATTTAGAATTTATATTTCTTTAGAAATTTGATGAACATAATTTATACCCTGTAGAATTTTTTATCAATAATAACTGTCGAGTAAAGAGTTCTTTGAGTTATATCTGTGCACGAAGAACGTATTAAAAAGCTTGCTAATTTGTAGTGATCTATTATTAGCTTAACTAAAGTCACTAATGTCATAATCAAAATATTAAATAAATCTGAGGTTAGCTCTACACTAGATAATGTTTAGGTTGAAATAAAAAGTCACAAAGTATTTCGTAATGTACGCGTATAATATATACGCGTATAATAAATAGTTAATGTACTATTAATAAGGTATAGTCTAGATGTCAAATCCATTTTCTGCGTTACAATTTATGGAAAGTATACGATATTTTAGGCACTACATAGTACCTATTGGAACTATAGAGGTGTGGGTGAATAAATCGTAGAGCTTCGATATGACTATATGAAGTTTCTCTCTTTTTGGGTAACACCAAAATTTTTTTTAAGTCCGTTCTTTCACATCGTGAAGTGAGTTACATTTGCTAGAGTTTCAAATATGGAAATCACACTAAAATGCTAATACATACTATTATGACTCAGTCTAATACAAAATTATTTTATTCTGTGATTTTGTTGTTATTTTTATTCTGGTGCTATGTATAATAAAAAGAAGCATTAAAATTTACAATTCAATAAATTTTATATTGTAATAGTTGATTAACACGTAATTGTTTCATCTTATGTACAACACATATTTCTTTCTCGTGCATAGCCCATTTAATATCGTTGAAACAACAGTACAATACACATACTGACTGAACTGTAATGAAATTGCGCTTGATATTTTATTTTTAGAACTATGTATAATAGCAGCACAGAATAAACCAAACTCTCAACTAAAATATTGATTTTTTATGGCTACACATGCGACAATGTCTCTTCTAAAGTAAAATGTAATAAGTATAGTTAGTAATAATACTGTTTTTTGTGATTTTTACTAAACCTCAAATAATGAAATTTGTTCACTAGATTTTTTATACATGCATTATGTATATGAATAAATATCACCCGACACCTTGTTTTTTCTTTTCTATTACATTTGTTTCAGGTAAAGTGTAGACAGACGTACTGGGACTACTAGTGGTTATAACATTGAAATTATTATTTTTTTTAAATTATTTTATTTTAAAATCGATTTAAAAATTAAATTGTAACCTTTGTGCACAATATTTGAAGAAGGATAAAATATGGAGAATCAGGACGCACCCTTCAGTAAATGAACTTGAAAATTTGTAGTGTGATTTATATACATGTATGTACATATGTATGAACACGTATACTACGTGTGTATTGGTTGTCGATTATAAAATTTGATTAAGGGACGCCAGGAAAATTGCAAATTTTTATAATTATAGTCTATAAAATTAAATATTCAACTAAAATAACTAAAAACCTCGCATAAAGGTACATAAGGTGTTAGTGTTAAATGGATACCTATAATTACTAATTACTACTAAAATGGGTAACTATAATTTTGCAGAACACTTATTGCAATGTATATGCTGCGAATCAAAATTAGATCACAGTTTACGCAACATTTACGTCTTTAGATATGTATGTATATGCTAAGGTTATGGTATCAATATTAGACTAAGAAAAAACTGTTTAAATTTTAAAATATAGGGAAATAAGAATTAATCAGGCAATAATAATCTGGTATGAACATTGATGTTGATTACTTACGAATTATATGGATAATTTAAATAATTTATAATAAAATTTATATTATGGAAAATTTAAATAAATATTTTTAAATTTGATGAATTTTGCGCAATTTGTGGAGGATTAAAATCATTTATTCGAATACATAAAATTCAAGAGAATTTTGGTTAAGCGATTTGAGAAATATTTCAAAAAGTTTAAAATACCTCACAATATAATGAATACTTTAGAAGAATATTCCAAAGTTGGATTACATCTATTTAAAATTTGAAAGAATATTTTCCGAAATTCAACCGCTAAATTTTAAAATTCATCTCAACATTTTTGTAACAATAAGTACTTTTGATAAAAAAACTTTTGATTATACGATGTCTATGAAAATTGAAAAAATTAGTTCCAAATCGATAAACTAAAATAACAGTTACGAGTGCCACTTTTTGTATTTTTAAATCACATTATAGTAGCACAGTTTTAAGTGTAAATTGAAATTATAATCCTGGATATAGATGACTAAAATCGCTCTTAAAATTGACGTTTAAAATCGGGTTTATTATTTCTAATTTCAAAAAGTGTTATGACAGGTAGCACAGAATCTCGATTTGAATGTAATATTGTAAATACTGCAAAAACAGGAAGATTTAAAATACAGGAGGTTTATCGTGGAGTATGATTTTCGATGACTGCAGAAAAGTTTCTATTTTACTGATTCAGATTATGCAGGCGAAAGAATGGCACACAAAATGCTGAAGTTTATTCAGCAAAAATAACATAAAATGAGTGCAACATAATTTTGTACAAAACTTAAATGCATTTTTATTTTAATTCTTAATTAAAAAATTTGAAGCAGATACTTTGGCTAAACTAAAACAATTTACTTGATGCAATTAATGGTCCAGATGTTATTTGCGAAATAATTGTAGCATTTGTGAAATATTTTTTAAGCTTAGCACAAATAATTTTGAACATGATAGAATATGTACGTACATATTTTATTGTAAACTATGTATGCATGGATATATATAAATATCAATTCAATTATTATTATACATTGTAATTAATTAAATGAATGTTATCTTATTAAAAACACAACAACAACAAATTAGTGTAATTTGCATACAAAATCTACCGATTAATTTTCTTATTTATTATTGCTCGTAAATGGAATAATGATTAATTGGATAATAAATTTTCTATCGCGCGTCATACAATCGAGCTCTAGTAATGTTATTATGACACTGGTCTGGTTTCTCACTATTTCTGTACTAGTCAAATTCCTTGTCTTCAATTACATTTTTTCTTGGCATTCTTATAATATGCACCAAACTAAAGATATTTCTAATTGAAATTGTAATTATTGTTGTTAATTGCAGTAACAGTAAATTTAGTTTTTATTAGTTTAAAATTGGGCGGATTTTAATCCAGCACTCAATGCCACTAATGGGCCCACGATGCAATACCCACACTAATTCAACGCATTCATCCCATTCATACAAGTACAATATACCACCTGCGCATTGCATAGCTCCATGTCACCCTGTACAATTACAGTAAACTGTTACTTCACTCTCGACACAACATTTTATGTTTTAATGTAAATCATTTTCTAAAAATGTTTACACAGGATTTCGGTATAAAATGATGTTAAGTACAATTTAACGACCAAAAATTATATATAAAGGATTATTCATCTAGAGGTGATTTTTCAATTGTTTTTTTTTAACAGATGACGCATAAGTACTGAGTAGTATCAAACTGTCATGGTATTTTTATTCAGTGTTATTTGTCATTTCACGCTCGGCACAGCGTCTACAAATCAACTTTATTGCGAAATTCAGTGTTCTGTGAGAAATATGTTTCGTGCCCTTAAACCAACTTCTGCCCGACATGATTGGCCTGTCGAGACCACTATTCAAAATACTATTAAAAAATTTGAATCCCAATCTACAGTATTGGATGATACGAGACTACAAGAACAACGTCCAGCCCGTAGTGAAGAAAATATAGCGGTGGAAGATGAGAGCGTACATTGTGACTGTGATTGTGAATGGCGCCTGTTAACGCGCCATGATAACGGGATATTTGTTGCCTGAAATTGAAGCCCATGATCTCGACGATATTTGGTTCCAACAAGAAGGTGCTACTTGCTATTTCACGCTTCAGACCGGCGAATTGGCCACAAACAGTTTCAGATGATAAATTGTATGTCAACAAGTAATATGTGTAATGCCAAACGTAAATTTCAACGCTTAACAATTTTTGAAATCAAAGAATCTAAAAAATTATTGGAAATTCATCCCAGCTAATATTTTGAAGATTAATGGTTACAATGAAATATTCATAATTATCCAATTTTTTGATCACCATCATTAAATTAAAGACAAAAAATAATGTACTCGAGTGAGGACTGATAATTTAGATTTTCACGACATTAAATAAAATTTAAATAACAAAAACCTATAGTTAATTATATTTTTTTATTAATTAAGATTTAGTTAGTAGACACAGCCAAAATTACATCAACATTATTTAAATTTGGTTAAAAATGGAATACGTTTGGTGCCAAAATCTCACTGCTCAAATGCTACCTGCCAAACTTTTTCAATACGAAAAAGTAATGTCATACTTTCAAATAGTACGAAATACTATACACAAAAAATTGAGAATGTGTCTGTAATCAGACAATGATTCATCTTTATATAACTAATAAACATTGAATAGAAGAACATGTCACACAGTTGGCAATTAATAATCATGGCTTTCAATAGTTTTTTCTTAAGTTAGTCTTAATATCGATTAATTCCATTTCTGGTTGATTTTGTCCAATTTCAAACTTTGAATTATTTCATCAAATGCTAGCACAAATGCGGCACAAACTGATACTTAACAGCATTTTAAGTGGAAGTTTGAAAATTTCAATTTAAAATGTTTAATTTACACTATTCACAATAAAATCGTTATCATGCGCCATTGTTTTCATCTAGAACGGAAAAACAAATAACATTTGAGATGATACATATTTGAAAAATTCAAAAACTAAATCGTCAAAAAAAAATTAATTCCATCAGAAGGTAGCACAAACCACAAGTATGTATATTCTATCATCCATGAACTACAAATTAAATATTTAATTGAATTCGAATCTACTAAATGACGATTGGGATACTAAACGTTCTTGACACACATATTTAGTATAAGTTGTTTCGGATGTAACGGTGCGTATAACAAACTCGTAATAAATTTCACAAAATTTCTATTGTCGTTAGTTATATCCATCAATCAATTTCTACCACTATATTTTTGTGATACGATTAAATTTTACCTTGTAGACTTAAATAAAACTATACCACCATCATTTTAATTATCCTTTCAGTTTCAAGTCTCAAATGAGTCATTAGCTGAACATATTTGCTTCGTAAACTGTTGTATATAAATCCCACTTGTGCTTGATTTTAGTTTATAATTTTATTTTATAATCTCTACTTATATGCTGCATAATATATACAGATTGTTTACTGGAAAGAAATGTGTTTACCTTAAAAATGATGAGCTTCGAATGTGTCATTTAAACAATAAACTGATAAAAAAAAGTTTGAACACATCCCATTGGATTTGAAATCAAAGTTGTATTGTTCCAAAATAATATTTTTTCAAATATAATAAATCGATCGAAGGCTATGTAGAAAATAATGTAAATATAACTTTCTGTTGTACAATATTATACCTTAATCGATTTTTCAATTAACATCACATTCATTTTTAGATACCATCCACTTAGAGACAAGCCATTAAATGAAATAAAGAGAAATGAATTATTCTATTGCTGTGTCATGTGTGAAGGAAGTCATCCCACTGAATTTATCGATTTTTTCGGCACATATACAAATTATTGATATGTCAAACCTATGGAAGCAACAGCAACGATAAACATATAAATTTGACACTTGCTTGGAAAAGGAAAACTAAATCACAAACTTACCAAGCAAATTGTTTAGTTCAAAGTTTAAATTAAAAGATTCACTGTAGTTGTTAATAGTTTTAAAGTTAGTAATATCGATTTTCACGAAAAATATCCCATCTAACAAAGTTCTTTTAACACAAACTATTTTGTTCAAACTGCATACACAATAAATTTTTTTTTTAAGAAAATTGAATTTTTTTTTCCAATCAGCACACAAAACACAACAAGAACATAAAAAACTATTTAAAAAAAATTATATTTTGATATTTTCTTAGAACAAAAATATATAAATTTGACTTTAGTTTGACCCGCTTAGATAATTTTTCCTTTTTTCGTGCTCTCGTCTTAAACACAGAGCACACGAGCGACAGTTAGACTTTTTTTTAAATGAAAATTCTTCAAATTTTTCTTTTAATTTATCTAAATTAATTTCGAAACAAATACTTTTAATAAATTTAAAAAAATTCTACATCAATGTCTGTTAAGAACACTTTACCGATTGTACCGAATCAATTTTATGTATGATTATTTTAATTATATAATATAAAAAAAAATTGTTGTAACAAAAAATACATAACACACAAAAGAAAATTCAACGACGAAAATGAACGGAATTTGCCTTTTTCAGGGGAACGAGAGAGAGCGTAAGGAAAAATATTTTACAGTGGCGTTTAACCGTTTTCTGTGTGTTGTGTGTGAATGCGTTCTATAAACTCTCTTATGCAATATATGTGATATATATATATATATATATATATATATATATATATATATATATATATATATATATATATATATATATATATATATATATACACCGGTCTCCATAAAAAATTATGATATCAATGGAAAATACATTTTTCACACATAATACACAGCGGATAATTCTAAAGGTATAAAATAATAATTCCAGCGCAAAGAGAAAATCAGTGCTTGCCGAGTGTTATACAGTACAGACAACGAACAGAAAAAAAAATTCATTGACATTTTCCAGATCGAAACTACGAGTACATATTATTTATGTAGATAATCTAACGAGTTTATATACATAAAAATCATAAATGAGATTGTGTTTTATGCTTTAATATACATAATATAAAAACAATTCAAGCTCCTATATCGATATTATAATGGATATTTTATAGGTATTTCACCTTTTTTCTGTGGTTTATTGTAATGTATTGTTATTGGTTTTACAAAAATTATTAGGGGTTAATGTGGTGGGTGGCACGTCCGAATTCTAAAATGTACAATATAAACGTAATTTTAATTTTATAAATAGTCGAATAACAAGAGCTTATAAAATCTGATTATTTGATTTTGTTTGTTGTCCCAAGTCATAATTGGTATTGTTTTAAATTTCGACTTGATAATAAATTTTTAAAATGAGCATAATTTTTTGTTAGCAATCGAAACCCAGTTAATAAAACTTAATTCTGGGTTCGTTTATTGCTGGAAATATAATTATTAGAATATAATTTTATGTAAAACTTAATTGTTTTAGTTTGAAATAATTATTTTTGTTTTTGTAACATAAAAGTCATGATACTTTGTGAAACAAAATACACTAGCTATATATGATTGTAGTCTATAAAGTTCGATTTGAGATTATTAATCGAAAATATAATTTTATTCTACAAAACTTTACAGTTCATCTCTGTTTTATTTTAGGAATAGCTCTTCTTATTAAATTGTATCATAAAATTTTTCCAAATTAAATTGAAAATTATGAACTATAATCTGGAGAAACTTTAATTTTGATAATTACTTATAATTCATAAATTAGTGTTTTTTATTATTATTACATAAAACTTAGCTTATAATTTTATAGTTTAGCACATATTTGGCCTCAATAACTGATTTACACAAATGTAATAAAAATAATGATCTTATAGTTTAAAGACATTACAAATAGAAGAGGGAAAATCGAATAACTAAACTATGGTAAGTTTAATTAAAAATAATAATTATTTCATTTAAAATACAACCACGCACAATACCTACTTTTTCAGAATTTTTTTAAATTAAAGCAATCAATTACAATTAATTTTCCAAGTAACTTAAACTTAATTTTAACTTTTGGGTTTTATCTAGATTATTATTACAACTATAACGATAATCGTCGTTATCGATAATTAAGGCTCTAAAAACACAGCTGGTTTATTTCTTAATTAGCACGGTTTCCAAACATTTTATTTTATACAAGATTACCAAGTAGTATTTTGGCCTAGGCAAAAAACATTTTTAGTCTTTTCTAGAGAGACAGCAAATTGGCGCCTCCCAAAAACATAATGTATACATATGTATGTACATACTTATATATATGTATATATATATATATATACCGGGTGTTTTTTTTAAACTGAGACGATCAAATATCTCGAAAAATAGCCACTCTACGGAAAAAATGTCCATAATCAAAATTTAATCATACCGCGGGGGAAATACATTAGTGCAAAAAAAAAAGTCCCCCCACCCCCGCTTTGTAGGTGGGGCGGGGGTAACTTTTAAACTAAGATAGGAAGCCATATTTTTTATTGCAGATATGGATTCTACGACTAAAAGTACGTATGATTTGAATGAAATATTTTGTTCGGTTCATGATAGATGGCGTTGTAATCGACGAAATTCAATTTTTCAATTTCTCCTTCTTAGAACACACGCATTCGATTCTGCAATACGTTTGAAATAAAAAAACATCAAGTTTTCATTGGAAATACTCGAAATTCGTCATCAAAACAATTTATTCAGTTTTGTAAATCTAAAATAAGTGTTCAAAATGATGGCCTGAATTTTGTATTTTTCAAATTTAATAATAAAACTTGAAATTAATTTTGAACACTTATTTAGATTTACAAAACTGAATAAATTGTTTTGATGACGAATTTCGAGTATTTCCAATGAAAACTTGATGTTTTTTATTTCAAACGTATTGCAGAATCGAATGCGTGTGTTCTAAGAAGGAGAAATTGAAAAATTGAATTTCGTCGATTACAACGCCATCTATCATGAACCGAACAAAATATTTCATTCAAATCATACGTACTTTTAGTCGTAGAATCCATATCTGCAATAAAAAATATGGCTTCCTATCTTAGTTTAAAAGTTACCCCCGCCCCACCTACAAAGCGGGGGTGGGGGGACTTTTTTTTTTGCACTAATGTATTTCCCCCGCGGTATGATTAAATTTTGATTATGGACATTTTTTCCGTAGAGTGGCTATTTTTCGAGATATTTGATCGTCTCAGTTTAAAAAAAACACCCGGTATATATATATATATATATATATATATATATATATATATATATATATATATATATATATATATATATATATATATATATATATATATATATATATACACTGGTAAGTGCAATATTAATGACTAATTACTATAAAACTAAACGTTTATTATAGAATTAGAATTAAACCTCTTACTATTACTATTGTGTATAAAAATTCTCCAATACAAGTAAATTTCATCTATTGATATTTAAAGGTTATTTTTGATTATATAATTTTTGGCATGGCATTTATGGTACTAATGTAAGACCAAAAATAAGAATTTTGAACGCAAAACAACACAAAAGTTTCATTTTTAGTTCGATAAACAAATTCTCTTCATATAACCCCGATAATATATTCCATAATAATGATATACATATAAATCATTTCAATCTGAATTTATCACGAAAACTATATAGAATCTTGTAAAACTGGTTGGAAAATAAACTAGTAAGTATGTATAGATTTTTTTTGTAAATCCATCTAATTATAAAGGAAACATTTTTGTTTTTCTCGCTGTTGTTGTCGTTTAGTTTGTTTAGCATGTATGAGTCATAATCTTATTTTTGATAGTCAACCACCACCCGAACAAGCCAATAAAAAATAAACTCGAAAAACATAAAGAAAACAAAATATCGGTCCTAAACAAAATGTTTTCTCTTTTAACCTACCATCCCCTACTATCCTAAACCAAATAAAACAGAACCGAGTAGTATGGTATTGAAGGAATGGGAACATATAAATTAAAAACAACAGTGAATTAATGATAATGATTAATGAAAACAAGCATATATATACAACATAATATACTATATATTCTTACTACTTATGTACATTATGTATATGACGAGAAAATTTTCTTATAAACATGTAATGTGACAACAGCTCGGTTCTTTCGTCTTATAGCGCAGTTATAATAGCATAAAACAAAAATATGTTATCAAGAATTTTTATTACGATATGATGAGATGAGATTGAAATATCTTGATGTTTATTTGTATGTATATAAATGTTACTCTGACTAGGTTAATAATAAGGGGCTCAACATTTTCATGGATTACGTCACTAACAAAAATTATGCTGCTTTTGATCGAGAAATAAAATGTAAGTGATTTGATTTGATTGACAGTTTAAGGTATGAAATATATGTATACGAAAGACAACTTTATTATAGCATTAATATTCAGGGACATATGAATTAAACTTATTAGTAAATGTAATAAATTATTTAATTATTAATACGCAAATATTTAAAAAACGATTGCGAAAAGGATATCCATGTGGAAGATAAATAAGTAGCATTTTTCATTTGTATCGTATAAATATCCACAACATAATATAAAAAAACGATTAACCTTATTTCTCTAAATTGTTTAGTACCTATTCAATTTTGCTATATTAGACAAAGCAGTTTGTGTTATTTTTGACCTCAAATTTTCTTTGTTGTCTGAAAGAAATTACAACATTTCAAACTATATATAGTATATTTATAAATGGAAAACTATGCAATAATTTTCTTAATCACCCTTAATAACATTGATATTTGTGTAAGTATTACAAGTATTTTCTGAATTCGATAAAGGCATTTTGCAATGTAATAAATGTTCAATTTTAATCACAAATTAGTCTTAGAAAATTTATTTTAAAATTGATCTTAAAATATATAAAATAGTATGTAACATTTATTTAATTGGATATATTTTATTTAGTGCATTCTAGAATCAGCCAAAGCCAAAATGTACATTCTTTGAAAACTTCAAAGAAATCACTGACATTGCATTTCTTTTGTGAAAAAAATCTATTTTGAAACAGTTTGGATTTCATAAATTGGACGGACGGAATTTGAATATTCTCACAAGAATCGTTGTAACGGTCGGTTAGTGCTAGAGTCTATTTGCAATAAAAAAATGTATTTTTTTGATTGTTTTCACATTTTTTTTTTTAAATTTATTATATATTTCTAATACTTCGCCCTGTGTAAATCGGATTTAAATTTTATTTTACTCTGAGCCTAAAATTTTTAATAACAATCGGATTCTCGAATTTAAATTTTGAAAAATTTATCAAAAAAAATGTTCAAAAATTTAAAAAGTTATCACTCTGCAGAATTAAAATAAGCAAATTTTTGATATTTTAAATTTTACAAATATATAATATGATGATTTAAGATTGAATTCTAAATATTCCATTTTCTGAATTTTCCAAATACTAAAATTACGTTTCAACCTATGACCTTAGCTCTACAATTGTAATTTTGCAATTCTAGAAAAGTAATTCAAAAATTGGGGATACCACAAAGACTTACATTTCGAACTTAAATTTACGAATTATCAAAATGCAGTTTTTAAAATAATTCTATAGTGAAAAGTGTTTCATAGAAAAATAACTCAAATTCTGACCACATTACTTAAATCTTATTTAATTAAATTATCTATTTCATGAAAACCACCCCGTAACTAGAACATTATGAAAATAAATTTATATGTTTTCAGAATGTTCTAGATACGAGGTGGTTATATGCATAATTTAAAAATTCTGAAATTTGCCAAATTCCAAGCTGTTGTTGTCAATCTAATTTGTAATTACGAATACAAACTTTGAACTTAAACAATTTTAACATTTCATAAATATTAAAAGATCCACCCCAATAACTAACAAAAATTCTTGGATTTAATCAAATTAACATTTGGAAGGATTTCTGAGTTTTGTTAAATACTCGTAAGTTTAAAATTAAAACAAAATTCTCAAATATTGTAAAAATTTGGAAGTTTCATTTTAAACAAATCTTAATCTAGTTTCGAAAGATGACCTAATTTTCGAATTTAATAACTTTGTCAAATTCCAATATTAAATTTCGTAGTTTAATAATTCTATAGGTTCCGTCAAATTTAGGCTGTAAATTCTAAAGCTAGAAATAAGAATTTATAAAGTTCTAAATCACTTGTAAACTATTTTGGAATAATCATATGTAACTCTAAAATTTGTGGAGATATGATTATATTTTCTGAAAGTTAATTTTCTAAAATGGGGGTACGACCGATGTTTCCGGAACACCGGAAAAGGAGCCTGAAATCCGTGAAATGCTGGTTGCATTATAATAAGACCATGTTTCCATGTTACAGCTAATTACTGCATGAAAAGCATAATAATTATGTTCGTCAACACCCAATACTACAGTATGTCAGACAACAAAGGTGTAGTGTCTATTACGCCACTTCAGTTCTCAACTTGAGCCGTCGATTTTCTTTTTTTAGAAAATCTGAGATTCACGTACTGAAATCAGATAACTCCTTATTAATTCAATACCAATTTTAATCAATATACAATATACATATTTTATTCAAAAAAAAATAGTTTTCCATTTCCACAAACAAATCAAAATTTGGACTAGGTTAACAAAGAACTTGAGTGAAGAATAAAACATGATATATGACGTCACTATAAAAATTAAATGGAAACGATGAAATGCTATTAAAACGAGAACTTTTTCAGTTTTCATATTATACAGTGTATACAATTAAAACTATTGAATATTTATTTATATTTTGTTATTTTACAATAACAAACCAAAATTTACAAATTATCTACTTCGGAAAATCGGACGAAAGCAACAACAGTGGAAGATGGAAAAATCGTAACGCTCATCGTAATGTCATCAAATTCTTTATAATATGTACACTATTATGTACGTATGTATAGGGGCGGTTCTAACTATTGATCCCCTTTCGTGTGTGTTGTGTAAAAAATAGAAATTGTTCTGTACATTTTCTTATTTTGCTTTATAATTTTATTCTGTAATAATTTTAAAAAACCAAGAACCTGAGAAAATTTGAATAAAAATAAATAAATTAAGAATTAATTATTTACGCGAATATACATTCTAATTTGATTTTGTTACAAAACTAGAATCTTATTGGACCTTAGTGTTCTGTCAAAATTTCTTATTTTTTATATATTTTTCTTGTATTTCGTGTAGTTTTTCTTTAATTGAATTTTCCGATATTACATGAATAATGCAATACATAATGTTTAAGAAATTTTATTTCTTTGTAATACAGGAAAAGTCCTTACATATTTGGATTTCAATTACACACTCAATATAATATTAATGAAACTAATTTCTAAACACTCGGCATTTAAAACTATATTTAGGAAAAACTAAAGAAAATCAATAAAATATAATACATATCACTTTTTTAATTTGTTATTACCTTGTTTTAAATATATTTTCCAAAACACATAGAAAATAATTTTCTTATTTATTTTTCCAATGTACGGTTGCCCAAATAAATATACCGAAAAATTTTCAAGCTGTATTTTAGAGATGTTAAATTATGTGGTTTAAATATATTATTTGATAGTTTGATGAATATGGAATAAATAAAACAATTTTCACTTAAATTTTCATTTATCAATTTTTATTTGATTACTTTAATTATGTAAAACTATTTTCTTCATCAAAAAATCACAGTTCACGATAAGGCGTCAAATCAGCCATCTTGAATATTAGAAAATTTTATTGACGCTTATGTATGCGATTATGCGAAATGAAAATTTGTTTGGTTTTCTTGTGTGTAAGAACGAGATAAATATAGTTTTGTATAGAGCAAACGTTTATTCGAATTTTATTGCAACGAGAATGATTTTTTATACGTTATAACCGATAAATTCTACGTATAAGTGGTATAACAGTAGTATCAACGAAAAAATGGTTTTAAAACCTAATGACACAACAAAGTTCAAGTTCTTCACAATAAAAATTGTTGTTTTTATTTGCCTCACATATTCACACAGGTTTGATTTGATTTCAAAGTGAACTGGTTTGTTATTAACCTCGCCTAAAAAAGTCCCTAGAGCTAAAGGATAGGTAGACTTGTAAATGTGGGCACCTAGAGGTATTATCAGTATTCTGGTAAGTTCAACCAGGAAATATTTAGGCGGTTAACTCTTTTATTTGTTGCGTTATGGTTAGGGACTTCTATTGATCATTGTTATTGTTATTTATTCCAATTGGACCTTTCAATAAAATCAATTTTATATATTTTATATATATATATATATATATATATATATATATATATATATATATGTATATATATATATATATATATATATATATATATATATATATATATATATATATATATATATATATATATATATATATATATATATATATATATATATATATATATATATATATATATATATATATACATCAGAAACCAAATTAGCTATCAATTGCTAATTTTAGTAAAACACATCAACGAGATCATTTTAACATAATTGGTAAAAAAACTCTTTTTATTAATTAATTAATAATAGTTAAATGAATTTGGAATAAATGTAATTTCAAAAAAATAGAATATTTAATAAAAAATGAAATTATGTAAAAAATAAACTAGTATTTGGTTACATAAAAATATATAAACCACCGTTCACAGTTCACGATAAGGCGTCAAATCAGCCATCTTGAATATTAGAAAATCAAACAGCACCTTGATAATTTTGCTTCCGGAACGATGCTAGCTTAAATCGTTCATTTTCAAGCGCTTGTGTTAGTTCGATTACTTTTACTTGTATTTCCATTTCTAATTTCTTTGCTTGATGTACGGTGAGCTGAGTTAAATCCAAGTCTTGGAATTCTTCGAGCATTTGGCTGTTGTTCCGGGCAACCGCAACTACGGCTCCGGTCGCTTGATTAACACTTTTTGATGCCTCGCCTAATGCCACTAAATTTGTACTGCCCGGTGTGGCTTTAACACGCGATGCGACTACTAGTTGTGTTGTGGATGCGGATATTTCTTGTGCGGCTACAATTAAATCCGTTTGTTTTGCATCGCCTGAGACGGCTTTGTTTGCAGCATCGCTGTAATTAATAGAGAACATTTTTAATATTTGTACCAGAATAGAGCTAAATAATAAACTTACACTAAGAAATTAGCGCCTTGTGCCACATTCTTAGCCGCCGAAATTAAACCCTCAGACCATTTATGATTCTTTTTATAGAATTCCTTAGCCGTTGTTGTACCTTTTCCGGACGATACAATTTCACCCTGTAATACACGCGATTTTTTCACCAGCATCCGAATCGATTCCATAAGACCGTTACATGCATCCAATATTTTCTCATTCACCTCCAATTTTATACCCGAATATTTTGATCGCGTTTGCGACAAAAGCATTTCAATTTTTTTCGCTGCATCTTCAATGGTTTTATCCATTTCGGCCAATTCATTTTCAACGTTTATTGAATCGGGATTTTTTATATTCGAATTTATAACGTAGACAATTTCAGCTAAAGATAATATTAAATTATTAACACTTTGTTCAATATCACTATTACTATTTAACATTTTATAAAAATTAATAACATTTTCCGAAAATTGATTCATTTTCAAACGAGCATTTTCATTTAATTCCAAATCTAAATTTAAATCATGACAAATAAATAAATATAATTCACGAATTAGGGTAAAATAAAATGATGAAGGAATTAATGAGTTAAATAATTCGTGTGCTGAGGCAGCGGTTGCAGCATTGTTATTGTGGCGCTGCACAACCGCTGGCAAATTATTCAGTTTACGTTCCAATTCTTCGGTGTAATAAATAAAATTTTGCGGATCATTTATGATTATCAATGATGAATCCTTTGTATATTCTAGTTTTATTTGATTTTCTAGCATTCCGATAATCGCACGTACTACTGTACCATAATTCGCTAGAGATTCTTGTAGTTGAGTGCATTCATTTGAGTGCTGTACATTTATATCAGACTTTTCCATTTCATATTTTTCATCTTTCGTTTGCAATAGGATTTCAAAATTTTCCATTTCAGATTGTTTCTGGGATAGAGATTCGTTAAATTGAAATTTTAATTTTTGAATATTTTCTATTTTCGATGTTTCTAATTCGTCATGTTGCTCCTAACCAGTTTTATTCTAAAAATTAACTAATTAAATTTTTTATTATAAATAATAAAAAATCAAACCAAAGTATTATTAATTTTAACTTTGGTATTTTCAAAATTGTTATGTTTTTTTATATTATTTATAAGACATAAGCCTAAATATAAAATATTCTTGCCGGCATTCACATCACGGTTCCACGTGATATTACATTTTTTGCAAAACTGATATCTGTGTGGTGATTTCGATTTGAAATGCTCCTCGTGACAGCCAGCACATAATTTTGTTGTCCTGAATTCATTAATTTCTAAAACATCTGCATAATTTTTAAAATAACGTAAAATTTTGGGTTGGGGCGTCCGAACATAACCTTTCATTGGTGAATTTGATGAAATTTTTGTAGATCCTATTACCAAAAGTGCTTTTTTCTTAACTGGTCCGATAATTTCTTTTGCAATGGCATAACTCGCTTTTTCAACACATATAAATTTTTTGAATTTTAATCTTGCCACTTTTCGTTGGACGTTTTCTTTTTGACAAATTTTGAATTTTGATAATTGATGATCCGTGTATTTCCTAAAATTTTTCTCCATTGGCGAAATTGGTTCTGATGATGTTGTTGATGGTGTCCATTTTTTTAATTTTCTTAATCTTTGGTGGAAACTACTCATGTGCCTAAATTTCGAACTTTTAAATTTAATTGGTAAATCATTTCGTATTCCACCAAAGATTAACTTCATCCCCGGATCTAGACCAATTTTAACATCATAATTTTCAATATTGTTCCGAATTTTTGATAAATTTCCTTGAAATACGTCATCTTCATTGTTTAATTTTGATTTTTTGGATTTAATTTTTACTTCTTTTAATTGAATTTTGGCCATCGAAAATGAAACTGCAACTCCATCCGTCATTATCGAGTAATCGAATTTTTTAAATTTTGTTTCTGGAAATGAAAAATATTTTCGCCATTCCACATCACGATCAAATGTTATCCATTTCCCTTTAAATAATTTTTGAGAACATAACAAATGATAAAACGCCGATGAATCGTATCGAACATGATGTCTTCCAAATTTTAAAATTGGCACTAATGTGAAATTTTTAATTTTGTTTTCTTCATTAAAACGTTGTAATTTATAAAAAAATTTGATATATTTATGGTATTTTAATTTGTTTGTTATATCGCTAAATTTTGTTCCATCCCATTCTAATTTTTCTTCTAATTTTTTTAATAAAACCGAATCAGGAATTTTTTTACTTTTTTCATTAAACAAAAAATCTAAAGTATCATATGAATTTATTTTAAAAAATTTAAAAAATTTTCGTATTCTATTGTACCCATGCATCCATATATTATTATGAAAAATAGTTTCATAGTGGTTTGCATGGGACACAAATAAATTTGATTTATATGATTTATCATATGACCGAATATTGTATTTATTTCTAATATCTTTGTATTCACTTTCAATTTCGTATTTACCTTTAGACCCAATCAAGAGATGGTAATACAAGTCTAAAAATTTAATTTTATTAAAATTATCATTGTCCCATTGTTTATATAAACAGAAATGTATATAGCGGGAAGTTTCAACAAAGAGTGATGACATTTCCTCAACATCCTCTTGTATTTTGTTAAAAATTTTAATGTTATTACATTTCGTGTTTAGGCCACACTTTACATTAACTATTAATTTATTAACATTTTCTTCTCCTTCGACCTTACGTTTCGGCATTTTTCAAATATGTTTTTTATAACACTTATAACACTATAAAATAACGTTTTTAAAATTCAATTTATTTGGCGAAACACACAAAAAATTATTAAAAAACGTGGTCGCAAATATTCAATTTTATAAACAACTAACACCATAAATCAAGTTTATATATAAATTATAAAAATTATTCACTATTTTAGATTAAAATTTAAATAAATAAAATATGGAACACTAAAATAACTTTTTTAAAAATATCGTCCAATTATAACACTTTCATTAACACTTTATCGTCCAATTATAACACTTTTTTAAAAATATCGTCCAATTATAACACTTTCATTAACACTTTATCGTCCAATTATAACACTTTTTTAAAAATATCGTCCAATTATAACACTTTCATTAACACTTTATCGTCCAATTATAACACTTTTTTAAAAATATCGTCCAATTATAACACTTTCATTAACACTTTATCGTCCAATTATAACACTTTTTTAAAAATATCGTCCAATTATAACACTTTCATTAACACTTTATCGTCCAATTATAACACTTTTTTAAAAATATCGTCCAATTATAACACTTTCATTAACACTTTATCGTCCAATTATAACACATTAGGTTCGCATAGAATACGGACACAGGCAAATGGTATGGTGGAGCGATTCCATCGTACTCTTAAAGCCTCCTTGTATGCAAGAGAAAACACCCTAAACTGGAACACAGAGCTACCATTTATTCTCCTTTAAATATATTACAATATATTTTTGTCCGCCAATTGCTGCAATTGAACACAACACTTCGCTTCATCAACTCAAGGGAGTGAGCATAAATTATTCTTCCATATATAAATTATTTTTCCATCCACACTGAACTGCACATTGGACAGAAAGTTTCGATTGAATAGTCACTAATTTATTGTTATTTTAATCAAATTTAAAATCTTACTGTGAATAACTTACGAAAAACTACTCCTTTTATACAGAAAGCGATTTTAAATTTTTTATGTGTGCGTCAGTTGCGTCAGTTTAATAAATGATGCGGCGAAAGATGATTGGTTAATAAAATATCACATATAGTAGGACTTGATATTTTTTGAAAATAATATATGATGTGGTGAAAGATGATTGGTTAATCAAATATCACGTCATCATGTAATATAAATATGAAAATAAACGAATCTTTTGCCATTCGTAATTTTCATTTTGCTTAAAGCAAATCTCCAGTTCAGCAGCAGCCATTTTTTATTTGGAATAATTTCAGTCTAAAATGGGACGACGTCCAGCAAGATGGTGAGTTGATATAAATTGCATATTGTATTAAAAGTATGAATATGTAATCATTTTTTATATGATTTTATATTTCGTAAAGTAATCATTTTTTATATGATTTTATATTTCGCATATAATATTAGTTTTATAGTTTAAAAGCATGGATTAAAATTCATGCTCTTACAAATAAAAAATATGATTTCCGAAATTTGATTTCCGTCCTCATGATTTTGTGGAAAAATGGCGTGAAGAATTTGAAAAAAATGAAGCGAGAAAAATGGCGTGAAGAATTTGAAAAAAATCAGGTATGTGCGAGGCTGTCTTTAATATTAATTTATTAATAAAATATTAATTTATTAATATATTTATTAATATTAATTTATTAATATAATTAATATTAATTTATTAATATAAATTAATTTATTAATATAAATTTATTTAATATTAATTTATTAATATAATTATTACCGTATACGGTAGGGTCATACAGCGTGGATCTGAATGTAGATAAATGGAAGCGAGAAAAATGGCGTGAAGAATTTGAAAAAAATCAGGTATGTGCGAGGCTGTCTTTAATATTAATTTATTAATAAAATATTAATTTATTAATATATTTATTAATATTAATTTATTAATATAATTAATATTAATTTATTAATATAAATTAATTTATTAATATAAATTTATTTAATATTAATTTATTAATATAATTATTACCGTATACGGTAGGGTCATACAGCGTGGATCTGAATGTAGATAAATGGAAGCGAGAAAAATGGCGTGAAGAATTTGAAAAAAATCAGGTATGTGCGAGGCTGTCTTTAATATTAATTTATTAATAAAATTTTTAATATATAATTATTAATCACCAAATTAATAATTCATATAATTAGATGATTTTATATTTCGCATATAATATTAGTTTTATAGTTTAAAAGCATGGATTAAAATTCATGCTCTTACAAATAAAAAATATGATTTCCGAAATTTGATTTCCGTCCTCATGATTTTGTGGAAAAATGGCGTGAAGAATTTGAAAAAAATGAAGCGAGAAAAATGGCGTGAAGAATTTGAAAAAAATCAGGTATGTGCGAGGCTGTCTTTAATATTAATTTATTAATAAAATATTAATTTATTAATATATTTATTAATATTAATTTATTAATATAATTAATATTAATTTATTAATATAAATTAATTTATTAATATAAATTTATTTAATATTAATTTATTAATATAATTATTACCGTATACGGTAGGGTCATACAGCGTGGATCTGAATGTAGATAAATGGAAGCGAGAAAAATGGCGTGAAGAATTTGAAAAAAATCAGGTATGTGCGAGGCTGTCTTTAATATTAATTTATTAATAAAATTTTTAATATATAATTATTAATCACCAAATTAATAATTCATATAATTAGATGATTTTATATTTCGCATATAATATTAGTTTTATAGTTTAAAAGCATGGATTAAAATTCATGCTCTTACAAATAAAAAATATGATTTCCGAAATTTGATTTCCGTCCTCATGATTTTGTGGAAAAATGGCGTGAAGAATTTGAAAAAAATGAAGCGAGAAAAATGGCGTGAAGAATTTGAAAAAAATCAGGTATGTGCGAGGCTGTCTTTAATATTAATTTATTAATAAAATATTAATTTATTAATATATTTATTAATATTAATTTATTAATATAATTAGATGATTCCCCCAATTTTATTTTGTATTTTTATTTTTGTTTTAAAAGTCCATTGAAGCGCTCGAGAATACATTTAATGCCGTTGTGAGAACTGTCAAAGTTATGGATTTAAAAGATTGCTTTGATTTTCTAGACTGTTAAAAAATTGGCCAGTAGTCAAGGTCTATTTTATCAATCGAAAAGAGAAGAAGAATGCTATCCTACAGTGTGGAAATTTGATAGAGATGAAGAAGATGGCTTAAGTGTTACAAAAGCGTTACCTGAATTAATATTGTACGTCACTCACGCTTGCCTTTATATATTTCAAAATTACATTCTCGTTTTAGGTAGTATTTTCCATGCAATACTTAATTATATTCTACAGAGAAAGAAGAAACCGTTTAATGGCTCTATCAAGTTAATCAAGCTTTAGAATAGCCTTCAGATTCAGATAAACAACGATTTAAAAATGAAGTTGACACCGCGTATAATAGAGCACTTAAATGTTTAACCGATTGGTATATGACTTCGGAGACTCATTTTGTAATTGTGTACCAAACATTTTAAATTAAAACAATTATTATTATTAATAGGACACAACAAAGTTCAAGTTCTTCACAATAAAAATTGTTGTTTTTATTTGCCTCACATATTCACACAGGTTTGATTTGATTTCAAAGTGAACTGGTTTGTTATTAACCTCGCCTAAAAAAGTCCCTAGAGCTAAAGGATAGGTAGACTTGTAAATGTGGGCACCTAGAGGTATTATCAGTATTCTGGTAAGTTCAACCAGGAAATATTTAGGCGGTTAACTCTTTTATTTGTTGCGTTATGGTTAGGGACTTCTATTGATCATTGTTCCAATTGGACCTTTCAATAAAATTGATTTTAGTAAAACACATCAACGAGATGAGATCATTTTAACATAATTGGTAAAAAAAACTCTTTTATTAATTAATTAATAATAGTTAAATGAATTTGGAATAAATGTAATTTCAAAAAAATAGAATATATAATAAAAAATGAAATTATGTAAAAAATAAACTAGTATTTGGTTACATAAAAATATAGCTTTAAACAGCACCTTGATAATTTTGCTTCCGAAACGATGCTAGCTTAAATCGTTCATTTTCAAGCGCTTGTGTTAGTTCGATTACTTTTACTTGTATTTCCATTTCTAATTTCTTTGCTTGATGTACGGTGAGCTGAGTTAAATCCAAGTCTTGGAATTCTTCGAGCATTTGGCTGTTGTTCCGGGCAACCGCAACTACGGCTCCGGTCGCTTGATTAACACTTTTTGATGCCTCGCCTAATGCCACTAAATTTGTACTGCCCGGTGTGGCTTTAACACGCGATGCGACTACTAGTTGTGTTGTGGATGCGGATATTTCTTGTGCGGCTACAATTAAATCCGTTTGTTTTGCATCGCCTGAGACGGCTTTGTTTGCAGCATCGCTGTAATTAATAGAGAACATTTTTAATATTTGTACCAGAATAGAGCTAAATAATAAACTTACACTAAGAAATTAGCGCCTTGTGCCACATTCTTAGCCGCCGAAATTAAACCCTCAGACCATTTATGATTCTTTTTATAGAATTCCTTAGCCGTTGTTGTACCTTTTCCGGACGATACAATTTCACCCTGTAATACACGCGATTTTTTCACCAGCATCCGAATCGATTCCATAAGACCGTTACATGCATCCAATATTTTCTCATTCACCTCCAATTTTATACCCGAATATTTTGATCGCGTTTGCGACAAAAGCATTTCAATTTTTTTCGCTGCATCTTCAATGGTTTTATCCATTTCGGCCAATTCATTTTCAACGTTTATTGAATCGGGATTTTTTATATTCGAATTTATAACGTAGACAATTTCAGCTAAAGATAATTTTAAATTATTAACACTTTGTTCAATATCACTATTACTATTTAACATTTTATAAAAATTAATAACATTTTCCGAAAATTGATTCATTTTCAAACGAGCATTTTCATTTAATTCCAAATCTAAATTTAAATCATGACAAATAAATAAATATAATTCACGAATTAGGGTAAAATAAAATGATGAAGGAATTAATGAGTTAAATAATTCGTGTGCTGAGGCAGCGGTTGCAGCATTGTTATTGTGGCGCTGCACAACCGCTGGCAAATTATTCAGTTTACGTTCCAATTCTTCGGTGTAATAAATAAAATTTTGCGGATCATTTATGATTATCAAAGATGAATCCTTTGTATATTCTAGTTTTATTTGATTTTCTAGCATTCCGATAATCGCACGTACTACTGTACCATAATTCGCTAGAGATTCTTGTAGTTGAGTGCATTCATTTGAGTGCTGTACATTTATATCAGACTTTTCCATTTCATATTTTTCATCTTTCGTTTGCAATAGGATTTCAAAATTTTCAATTTCAGATTGTTTAATTACCTTAATTTTATTATTTAACTCGTCTATGATCGAATTTAATTGTATAATGTCATCGGATTTATTTCCCTCGAGTAAATCGACCTTAGCCAGTAATATTTTATTCTCAGACTCTAATTTAGTGAGCTGTTTCTTGAGGAAATCCACTTCCGTGCGATTATCAGCCTCTGACTGCTGTAACCGTGCTTCGTGTCGCGTATCAAGCTCATTTTGTTCTTTTGTTAATTTTTCCAACTCATGTTTAGTGACTTCATGCGTTTTAGTTAGCTCGGCATTTGTGCGAAGCAGAGCGATATGCTCATTTCTAATGGACGTGTACATCGTCTTAACTTTAATAAATTTCTCCTCCACCAATTTAACTTTTTCGTCGGCGGAAGTCTCTTGTGCCTCAATTTTTAATTTTGTCTCCAAATCATCCTTTTGCATCAAAACATTAGTCAGCTCTTCTTTCTGTGCCGTAATTTCACTATTTAATTCGACAATTCGTTCCTGAAATTTTGCTTGCATCTCATATTTATCAATTGTCATGGATTTTATGATTTTATTGATGCGTTCAATTTCAAATTGCAGCTCCTTAATTAAATCCTCTTTATCTTTAATCAATGTAATCAAATCATTTTCACGCGACTCATTCTGATGTGACACATGATTTTGTTGACTTGTTTCCGGCTCGCTTGTATCAATTAAATTCGAAACAATTGATTCCGTATCCGGCTCGGGTACAACGACAATGGGCGAAATATACGTGCCAAAATCGGATTGACATAAAAAATTCGGTAAACTGTCGGGTAAATGCGGGATTGAGATTAAATTCACAAAGTATTGAAGTTCCGATGATTGCTTAAAAAATTGTTTCAATTGTGTAAATATTTGTCGGAAACGATCTCGGTGTCCAAATAGCAGCTCATTCGATAGGTTCAAATGTAGCTTGAACATGACGCGTACAACGAGATCATACAGTTGATTTGAATCTTGGATTAATGGAATGAGCGGAAGTAGTCGGCACTGTCCGGTTGGCGTCATAGAATTTACACGATGATGCGAAATTGAATTAAATATAATTGACTGAAGCTGAAGTATATCGTCTAAATAATCAAACATTTCAAC
The DNA here is from genome assembly GCA_951394425.1 of Tipula unca. Lineage (NCBI taxonomy): Eukaryota > Metazoa > Arthropoda > Insecta > Diptera > Tipulidae > Tipula > Tipula unca. Next base: position 202,308,465 of record OX596380.1, read on the forward strand.
AGCCAATTGAAAATAAAAATTTATATCATTCGCTGCCATATGACTTAATTGTCCGCGTCTTAATTGTAAATTCCCCGGTATTCGAATATTCCGCTCGTGAAAACTAAGTTTTGTAACCAACACTTTTGTGTAATTCTTAATACATGGCCCATAGCCATCATTCAAATGACCCCATAATTTTCCCAATTCGGTAAGCATGGTTCGATGTTTTAGCGAATGTTGAATGCATAATTGGTGCCCTTCTCGTAATACTTTATGTAGTAAATGACAAAATTTCCAGGCAGTAATACGATTCTCCTGCAATGGTTGTTTTAAAATAATTGCCCAAAACGTATGAGCGCCAAGCGTGTGAAATGTTCCAATGATGGTTGCGCGTGCATGTTTCATTTTCATCGGTTGCTCCACTGAGTTTAGAGCTTTTGATATGCTTACTGTCTATAGAAAGTTGGAAGAAATACAAAAAAACAATATGAAACTCTAATTAAAAAAGATAAAAATAAATCAAAACAAATCTAAAAACAAAACACAGGAAATATGAGAATTTTTTGTTATGTATCACAAAATGTTCATACAGGCCTAAGAACTAGATTTGACCTGGTTGGAATATTTTAAAAATTTTCCATACTGGCAGAAGTGTAGACATAAAATTATCTAATTCTACTATTCATTTATTATGCTATGTTGGTGTAATTCTAAGATAACAATCGAATGGTGTCATCCAAAATGTCTTTTTTGTTCTCCAAATTAAAACTCAATGAGTTAACTTATCAAAGCTAATTTTAAATAAAACTGACGAGCTAATTCCAATAAAAATATGTAACTTTTCATTCCAGTCCCAAAAAGATGTGTCAACCTACACCAATACTTTTTGATACCACAACCTTAATTGATGGAGAACGGCGTAATTTAAAAAACATAAAAATATGGTTTTCGAAATTAGAAAATTTGTAAATTGAATTAGGTATGTGCGAAAATATTTAGGAATGGGAGTTTAGGGATAATGGAACTTAAGAGTCGCAAAATATATCTCTACATAATTCAATTTCCAAACTGATTTTAAAGAGGTCTGAATTTTTTGATATTCATTATTTGTATGTGCAAGGTCAATAAACTTTTCCAATTGAGTTAAAGAACGAACTCAAAAATCTACACCGGTTCGTCTCTCTGCTGACCAAAAACAAAACAAAAAAAACAATGCGGAGGTGTTTCATTCATGAAAAAATGTTTAATAGAGAAAACCAAAACAATCAACATTTTTTTCATTTCGTTCGAGTTTCATTTAAATTGGATGAATGTAATGTAACAAAACTGAGTACGTACTACGTACATTATTATGTATACAAATATTAAGTGGGATAATATAGAAAAATCTCTCAAAAAACCTAATTATTCTAATATCGAAACAAATGAAATACAGACAGTCACTATGGAATTCTAAATACAAGCGGAAATATGGAAATTGGGGACACCCATTTAAATAAGACAACATAATTATGTATATTCATTATTACTTACCATATTATAACATTCTTTTTCCGATAATGCCATGATTATATAGAATTATAGTTTATAAATTTCACAAAACAATATAAATATAACAATTATCTTAACTATTTTATCTTAAATTCTTAGAACACAAAAATATTCTGATTCACAACACCAAAAATGAGTCACTTGCGAAAAGAATCGCATTAAATAAAATAAATTAGAGATTCAGATAACATAAAAAATTAACAATAATTACTTTTGTTTTTACGTTGTGCAAGGTAAAATAAGTAATGTATGTAAATAAATGTTTTTTTTTATTTAAAACAATAAAAACTTAGGAGTTCAACACAACAACTATTTTTGTTTATGCGATGCGAAATGATGGAGACTTTTGAAAAGTTCAACAAAATAATTTACTTTGACATTTGGAATTTCGGTCACCCTATCAACCGCTGTACTATATTTCTGGAATATTTTGGTTTGGATATTTGGTAACGAAATAACCGGTTAAAACATAAAAATAAAAATACATACCTACAATTTTTCATTTCAGAATTTACATTTTTTTCAACATAAAGCAGAAGTTTTATAATATTTATCAATAGAAAAGCATAATAAAAATTAAAATATTTTTGTATGTAATTATAATGAAATCAACCAATATTCATGCTACCCGGCAATGGCATTAGCTCGAGCAAATCTGATAACCGCTTTTGTTCTTGAGTCAACCGGAATACGTCGTCCTTCTCTTGTTGTGTGATCGGACGACGCTTTTGTTTGGCCGCCGAAATTTTTTTATAAGTCTCAATTATCTAAAAAGATAAATTAGGTATAATTTTATTACAATAATCATTTTAGCTCGAATACGTACCTCTTGATCTACAGAATCCAATTTCCGCTTAACTTCGAGTCGTTTAATTTCTTCTTTGGCCGCTGAATGCAATTTTTTCAATTCGGTTGAATTATAATCCGAAATCGCTGCTAATTCAGTGCGCACACGTTTAATTTCAAGCAAAATTTCATCTTCTTGCATGGATTTTAGGTCCTCTTCGTCCAGCAGCCCATGATTGATTAGTTCCTGTTTAACACGACGTTCGATCGAAATACCGTTTTTTAATCTTTGGAAATTAAGATTCTCTTGGAATGATCCATTTTCATTATCATTCATTAAGTTCTCTTCCATTAGGGCTGACACTAGGCGCTGTGTTAGTGGTCCCGTTATATTTTCGCCCATTAATTTCTCGCCGTTTTTCATTAGCCCAAATACATCGTTCTGCGAATTTTGTTGGTTGGATTTTTTAGTTTTTGACGGATTAGAATTATCTTGTTCATTTTTTAGGTCTTCCATAGCCCATTTTGTTGTATAGTATGAACCAAGTTCTGGAATCGGCGGCATGGCTTGGTTTGAGCAATCGTCAATTAAATCATCCAGAAGCTTTATATCTTCATGTGTGATTGGCATGCAATACGGTTCGACCGATAGCCAAAATCGAGATGGAGCATCATTTTTAGGCAGCGCAATTTTAGGGCTATCTTTTGTATGTGTCCCATCCATACTATCGTCGGTTTGTTGAAGTGGTGATGAAATTGTACTGCTTGATTTAAGTTTAGCCAATTTTGGAGTTCCGCCACTTGAATACTTCGGCTCTTTTATCTTGCCCAATTTATCGTCCATTCGTTTCTTCTTGCCCGGTGATCCAGGCGGTCGGTCCAAATGTTTTGATTTCTTTTCTCGTTCACGACGATCTTCTGCCTTATCGAGCGCTTCCAATTCAGATTTTAACACTCTATATCGTAATGCTACCGTCGATAACAGAGACTCTAATTCCAGCTGAACTGCGTCCAAATCATCAGCTGGAAAATGATCATCGGGCGACCGCTGCAGTGCTGCAGTATACTTTGGTAATTGCTTTGCATTATCCAGAGTTTTTATGTATGGTATGCTGATTGTTGTTTCAGGTGAAGATGAACTGCTACCAGTACTATTATGTTTTTGGAGCTTAGCCGTACTTGAACCACTATTGCTAGTACGGTTTTTCGATGTAGAATGGCCACGCTGTTTTCCCAGCATATTTTGATCCTGAATTAAAAAACTCTTTTTGGTGAAAAATATTTATATTTTGATCGTATGCACTCGATTGACTTTGACATATGTATTTACTCAAATGTCAACGCCATTTAATTTTAGTACAAAATATGACTAGTTCACAATATTGTTGATTTTTAGTTAACCCATTTTTGGATAGATTCGGGTTGTATGTTTGTGGCACATAGATCGATTTGTATAAGTTGTTTTCTAAAAATAAAAACAAATAGCTTTAAGGATCTAATAACTTAATCAAAAATTTACCGAGTGATTTTGTTTTTACTCAATAAATTTATAAATGAAAATATCTCAAATCCCATTCAATCTACAATAAACAAATAATCAAACCTACAATAATCCTAAATCTTGTTGTTCCCCCACTCACTTCATTCATATCAACAATCATCATTCATCAACAATTTTTCTAGTAATTTTTTTAGTCATCGAACATCATTTGAAAAGTGTATACGGTTCTTGTGTTTTAGTGAATTAAAAAAATTAAAATAAAAATAAAACGATATAATGGCTGCTGCTGATGTAGAACTAATGCCAAAGGTATATCTATATATAATATTTTATTTGCGTAATAAATGAATTGCATTATTAAATGCCTTTCTTATTTACATGCTTTTCGTGTATTTTCCATGTAATAAGGGCGTTGTATTTAGACGACGACGATTATAGTTATCTGTCAATCTTAGTTTTCTTTTTCATTCATTTTCTTGTTAATTTATCGTTAAGAACTATAAACAATAAGTACATCGTATAAATAATTGGGTATTTACCGTAATATTTATAATATGTACTTTACATTTTTTATGTCGAATGGTGTTAGTCTTACCAAATTATGCCGAAATTGTTTTTATTTAGCTCGGTTTCATGATTAGAATAATTAATTTAATTTCTATTGTTTTAGGACGATCTACGTTCATTGAAACTATCGGGTCATGTTGGATTCGACAGTCTACCAGATCAATTGGTCAATAAAAGTGTACAGAATGGTTTTGTATTTAATATTATGTGTATTGGAGAGACCGGACTTGGTAAATCGACTTTAATGGACTCGTTGTTTAATACTTCATTCGAATCTGTACCAAGTCCACACTCATTGCCTAATGTTAAGCTAAAGGCACATACTTACGAACTTCAAGAGAATAATGTACGTTTGAAGTTGACAATTTGTGATACTGTGGGCTATGGCGATCAAATCAATAAGGACGACTCATTTAAAGCGGTTGTCGACTATATTGATGCTCAATTTGAAGCTTATCTTCAGGAAGAATTGAAAATTAAGCGTTCATTATCGAACTATCATGATAGTCGAATTCATGTTTGTTTATATTTTGTGTGCCCAACTGGACACGGATTAAAATCCTTAGATTTGGTTTGCATGAAAAAATTGGACACCAAAATTAATATTATCCCGATCATTGCTAAAGCGGATACGGTATCCAAGAATGAGTTGCAAAAATTCAAAGCTAAAATAATCCAAGAGCTACAAGCGAACGGAGTACAAATTTATCATTTCCCGACCGATGATGATTCTGTCGCCGAGGTAAACACATCGATGAATTCGCATGTACCGTTTGCGGTCGTCGGAAGTACAGATTTTATTCGTATAGGAAATAAAATGTCTCGTGCTCGTCAATATCCATGGGGTACGGTTCAAGTTGAAAATGAATCACATTGTGACTTTGTTAAATTGCGCGAAATGTTGATACGCACGAATATGGAGGATATGCGAGAAAAAACGCACACAAAACACTATGAATTATATCGCCAGAAACGACTCGAACAAATGGGATTCACCGATGTAGATGCCGAGAATAAGCCCGTTTCATTTCAACAAACATTCGAGGCAAAACGCTCAAATCATTTAGCCGAACTTCAACAGAAGGAGGATGACATGCGCCAAATGTTTGTGCTACGGGTCAAAGAGAAGGAGGCCGAATTAAAGGAAAGCGAAAAAGAGTTGCATGCCAAATTTGAAAACTTGAAAAAAACACATGCCGAGGAACGACGCAAATTGGAGGATTCACGTAAAAAAATGGAAGAAGATTATGTAGAATTTAATCGCCGTAAAACTCAAATGTCCGCATCGCATCACACTCTTACATTGGGCAAAAGCAAAAAGAAGTAAAATCTTTAATAGTTTAACAAACGTATTTTTCAATTATTTATTATAATTTTTTTTTTTATTAATTCTCGAATGTATTACTTACTTGTTTCCAATATATATTTTTTGCTCATATATTCTAAAAACAAATTAAATAGAAAATGATATATTTATATTTTATTCATTTTTAAAAACGATAAATAAATAAAAAGTGTATTTACATTTCAAACTGCATATCTTTTATTATACTGTAGAATTTGCGAATGGGGATAATTTAGCACTAATATGTGTATTGTGTATGTACAATTTCAATACCGATTTATTAATTAGGTAGTCTCAAATTATCTGGGTCAACGATTGTTCCCTAAATGTATATAAGGAAATGGATCAATTTGGTTTGGGTAAGGTAATTTTGCATTTCACCTTGGATGGAATTCCAACAGTAAAACAATTTAGAAATCGAAATCAATAATATAATTAGAACGGTTAATTATAATAAATATCCATATTTATTATTCATAACTTTTAAATTAAAATTAATAACCAGGCCAATGGAACTGTGGCCATATTATGGTTGATTTGGAATGTGCTAGATTCTAATATGTATTTTGTTATGTGGCTTATGCTAAGTATATGCTAATCTTCAGTCATGTCACTGCACGTTTGAGGGAGTGAGGAGATTAAAATATTTTTGCTCTCAAATGGCGATAAAAGAATGTTAAAGAGCAGCTGGCAGCTAGTCGTCTTTTCCTCTAAGGCCACTGCTAATCTAAACACATCAAGTACCGTGAACCTGCAGCTTTACAGAGCGTTGATCAGACCCGTTGTTATGTATGGATGTGTAAGTTGAACGAGTACGAAAGATGGCTTCTTTCATTTGAGAGAAGAATCATGCGTGTGATTTACGACCCAAAACGCGAAGAAGATGGTACAAACCCCGATACTCTACGTGAAGTGAGATCTCAGTGTGTACGCTGGCTCGGTCACGTTCCGCGTACAGATTTCGAACGAATTTTGCAGGAGACCCTAAAGGTCGTGGTAGGCGCAGAGGTCGTGGCAGACCAGACCTTGGCTTCTTCAGATTGTATGCAGACCAAGCTCAGGATCGACACTGTTGGAGCCAAACTGTTGATTCAGTAAGGAGCCAGTAATGACGTTTAATAAATTATTAATAATATGACTGACTCTTCACACAAATTTCTCAAAATCAGACATATTTAGATCATACATTTATTCAAATAAGTTGGAAAATTTAAACGATTTGATTAAACTATTAGGTAGTATAAATACATAGAATATATAGATAATATGAGTAGAAATGTAATATTTCTTTAAGAATTAGTCTTTCAAACTAATTTTAGCTGCTCGTAATCTAATTAATTTTATTGAAATTGAACCAAACTTATATTACGCTGCCTTTCAACGCTATTTCATCACTATATTTAAGAAATTGAATTGGGGCACGTATTCTTATTCTATTGTGAGAGTACTTCAACTATATCAATCGAATTTAGTTTGAATAGTATTCTAAAATCTGAAGTATATATCAATTCTAAGGGAATATAACTTTGAATATTTTGAAAATATCAGTTATTATTGTAAGTAATATACAACTTATACAAGACACTATCAGGACAGTGTACTATACAAAACTTTTAATCGCAATATATGACATCTAGATGAATAATTTTGAATTACTTAAAAATTCAAAATTATTCATCTAGATGTCATATTAAAATAAAGTCATCATAAAAAAATTACAGAAGAAAACATGGCTCCTGAATAAACAACATAAGAGTGTAGTGAATTTGTTCGTAATAAAAATATTGTATTGATATCTAAATGAAAACAATTAAATTATATATAATAACGTTAGTAAAGTTTATAGCTGTATATATATAATTTGTAACTAGTAAAATAAATGATTTTGTGTTTAAGAAATAGTGTCTCCAGAAATCTATTATCTATTGTGACACTCGGTCTAAGAAGACAAAAAAAAATAAAATTCCGGATGAAAAATATCTAATTTCTTTGTGATTTTAATTTATATAGGATTTTAGCTGTTTTTTTTACAAATATATTAAGAATTCAAAAAATAAATTTAAATGATTTGTCATAAAAGTATATACATACTTAATTTTATTCTTTTAATTGAATTAAGAAAGTTTTCTTATTCGACTTCTTCGCGTATTTCTTAAGTTTTCTTATGAGCTCTGTATATACTACTAATGTGATGTGATTAATAATATTTTAGAATGAAATTCGAATTTATTATTCAATTTATTTCCTGAAAAAAAAAAAAAAATTAAAATAAAACGAAGAAAAAATTTTACATATTAGAAATGGAAGTAGTCGGTTTGGGTTTAACGTTTTATATTCGTTTCTTATTATATCTTTGCAGACTTGTATTTATGATTGGGAAGCACAAGATAAATAAATAAATTCATATTTACATACAAACCATTAAATATTCTAAAGACGAGGGAGTGAATAATTGTTTTATAAAATGTGTGATATAAATAAGCTTAGAGGGCAATCGCCCCATTTTAGCCCCATGAAAAGTAATCAGCTCAGCCAACAACAACAACAAAATCAGTCAGGAATCAAAACTATTCCAGTTCATTTGCCAAATCAATCATTGTACATGATTGAACTTGATGAAATAGAAAATGTTGAACAAATTGTGAATATGGTGTTAAATACTATAAATCCGGGAAGTGAGAATCCCGATCGAAAATACTATGCCTTGCGATTGAGACATTTCTTAACAAAAGAAATACATTGGATAACCCCTGAAACCTCGATTATGGATGTGATAGCATTGATCTTAAATCCATACTGTTCAAATTCATATTGCCCAGCGCTCGAACAGAATAATTCGTTCAAAAAGGGCAGTAAATCGAATGCTAAACTATTAAATTCGAATAGTGTATGGAAAGTTGAGTTTCGAGTACGTTATGTAACACATAATTTACGAGAGCTATACGAAAAAGATAAAATAACCTGCCACTTCTATTTCGAGCAAATCAAATACGACTATCTGCTAAATATACAACATCAAATTGAACAAGAAGTTGCAATTCAGTTAGCGTGCTACGCAATTCGGCATCATTTTCGTAAGTCATCTGTACCAGAAAAACAGCATATCGACACCATTGATAAAGATAAAAAATACAATAAATTTGTTCCAAAGTCACTGATCGACACAGTCAAACAGAAAAACCTAAAAAAACTAATTCAAACGGGCTATAAAAAAATTATCGGTCTTCCAGAAGTCGAATATATTTTAAAGTTTTTCGAAGTGCTTCGCACACAATATATATACGATCAGGAGAAATTTATTGTTAGTATCGGATCCGGGTGGAATATACCAGTTGATTTACTAATAGGTCCCCAAATCGGCATATCTTATCTAACACATGCTCAAGAAATTCCATGTAAAGTTGCCGATTTTGTCGGGATTGAACGTATCAAAACCTATATGCTATCGACCGCGAATAAACTATGTACTCGAAATAATAGTGGTAGTGTTAATAATTCTAGTGGAAGTGACTGCGTTTGTAGTGAAATTAAAACACAATTAAAAATCTCAATAAATGGTTTTGAGGAGGAGCTGAGTATTACATGTAATGGTGTAAGGACGGCCGAAAGTATAGCTGATTTAATCGATGGCTACTGCAAAATAATAAACGAAACCGATTTTAATTTCTGGGATCGTAATGTTGTACACCAAATTAAACCTACTCCGACCAATAGTAAAACGAATTCATTGGAAAAAAGTTCATTAAAAAATTCTCATCAGCAACAGCATAAATTATCGGAATCAGATTTGGATGATCAGCTATCGAGTTTAACACTCTCGGAATGTAATAAACCAATTTTGAATGAGGATTATGCTGAAATAGGAGTAGGTGAGGAGGAAGGAGATTATTCGACGCCGGCCGTTAAAAATTATGAACTTGATCGGACACAAATTACGCTCAGTGATATTATTGGAGTCGGGCAATTTGGAGATGTACATATTGGTACGTGTAAAATGAAACAGAAATCGAACGGGAATAAATCCTCTCTATCGACCTCGTCGGACGGCGAAGATTCGAGTAGTATTTCATCCCAGGATAATAAAGATAGTATGGGAATAGTTCATGTTGCTGTTAAAACATGTAAGGCGGACGCAGACTTACAGACAGCTGAGAAATTTTTAGAAGAAGCGTGTAAGTATGAAAATCCTATCAATTACAAATGTGATTATTCTGCACGTTATTTAGCTTCTAGCTTATCAAAATATTTTCGTTTTATATTATATACATATCTAGACACTATGCAAAAATTTGAGCATCCTCACATTATAAAACTCATCGGCATTTGCAGTGATCCGCCTATATGGATAATAATGGAATTAGCTAGATTAGGCGAATTAAGAGCATATCTTAAGAAGCATGCAAATAAGTAAGCTTTTTGATACGAAAAATCCTGCTTACGTTAAATATCCGAAATTTTCTATTTCAGATTAAAATTAGGCACACTTTTACTCTATAGTTACCAATTATCAACCGCGTTAAGTTATCTCGAATCAAAAAAATTCGTTCATCGTGATATCGCAGCTCGAAATGTACTCGTAAGTTCACCAACATGTATTAAGCTCGCTGATTTTGGTTTGTCCCGCTGGGTTGAGGGGCAATCGTATTATACGTCCAGTAAAGGAATGTTACCAATTAAATGGATGGCACCGGAATCAATTAATTTCCGTCGATTTACGACTGCAAGTGATGTATGGATGTTTGGCGTGTGTATATGGGAAATTCTTATGTTAGGTGTTAAACCATTCCAAGGTATAAAAAATAGTGATGTTATTGGAAAATTAGAAAATGGTGAACGTCTTCCGTTACCATCAAATTGTCCACCACGTTTGTATTCGTTAATGTCGCAATGTTGGGCGTATGAGCCACATAAGCGGCCCGATTTTAAGAATATTAAAGAAACACTATAGTAAGTTAAAACTGGATAAGATATTGTGACACTTGGCTAAATATTTTTGATTTTACAGTGAGATTTTAATGGAAGAGCGACATAGTGATAACGAGACTATGCGACGAGAAAATCGACGAGTTGCGGCTATGTCATGGGGTGGAAATGATGAAGTTCCACCACCTAAACCAGCTCGAACTCAACTAGCTGGTACGTTTGGTACTATTCAAATGTTTAGCTATAACTAGATTTTAATTATTTTACTCTTCTAGATTCAAATTCTGCATTATCATTAGGAATTGAACCTAGTCAGAGTGGTGTACCACAAACCTATATTGTAGCACAAAATCCGGCTGTATTGGCACATTTAATGAGAGAAAACGAAAATCGGGGCATGAATCCATCGGCGTATACAACACCAGCATCGGTATTTAACACTTTAGCCGTAGACTTTGATTCAGATAAAACAAATTCTAGTCAAGTAATCGAAGAAAAAGTTATTAATAATAACAATATTAGTAATAACAATGATGTTAGCTTAAAAACGGTAACAATTCCGGCATCGGAATTACTTAAATTAGACCCAATTGTTAATGAGAATGATAAGGTAGCAATTGATACTTCAGGTGTTACAACACAAAATTTAGAGTTAGATAAAATAAATCCAGAACCAGAACAGGTAACTAGTCCGCCCGCTGTAATTCAACCAATACCATCGCAGCAACTACCGCAACAACAGCAACTACCCCAACAACAGCAACTACCCCAACAACAGCAACTACCCCAACAACAACCAACCCAACCACAACCGTCGTTTCAGCAACAAGGGATGTCTAATAGTTCTGTCGCATATCCAATTCCTTGTGAGATAATTAATGCACTAACGCAACAAATCCATTCGATTGATCCTATTTATAAGGCTATGCAAGCGGGTAAAACTCCTCCGGGGTATTATCCACCACCTCATCCACATCAGTATGGCCACCCCGGCCAACAAAAACTATCATATCAAATTTCACCTCAGTCCAGTTATCCACAAAACCCAGCTACATTCAATAATATTGCATACCCAAATACTCAACAAGACTCATATAAATCGCGCAGCTTAGAGCGCAACATAAATCCTAATATGGCGTTACATTATGGTACTCGTGTCAGTTCGCTAGAACGGTCCCAAAATATTGCCAAACCAACCCGATCAATTTCTCTTACTCGACAATTTAGTACCGGCCAAGATGTGTACATGTTCCATTCGAACCGTTCTGCCTCGCTTGAACGTGCTCAACAGCAAAATATAGCACATCAGCAACAAAACCGAGGCGGAAGTCTTGAACGCCAACCCGCCCATCCAATGTATCTTCCACCCTCTTCATCGAATAAAAATAGCTTAGAACGTAATCGCTGTAATTCGTCAGGTTTTAATCAAACTAGTGTCCAAGAACATACGGTTCAAGAAGAGATTTATGATTTTGGCGGGGCAAACGTTAAAAGTTGTGTAAACATAAAACAAAAATCATCGTCGAATATAATGAATCCGCAACAACAATATCAGCAACAAATTGCGGCGGCCCAGTCCCAATATTGTCATAATATTGCTCAGCCACCAGCACCGCAACAACACCATCCTCAATATATGTGGCAACCGCAACAAATTGGCTCTATAAAGACTATTCAAAATATGCAATCTCAATATTCCATGCAACACCAACAACAACATCAAATGCAACAACAATCGCATTCGAGTGGATACAACATAAAGGTGTTCATTTCCTTTAAATAAGTTTTTTTATGTAAAAAAAATTCAGCCTGCGTTGGATTCTTTATGATTTTATGTTTTTTTTATGTATACATATTGGGTTTATTATGTAGATTATCTTAAGTTGCATCATATTTTTTGAGTTTAAAAATATGGCACGGATTAATTATTTAATTTGAATGTTTTTTTTACGAATTTTATTTTATTTTGACATAGATAAATCACTAGAATTGTTTTATTTTTTAAATTTTATTTGTTTTTAAGTTAATTATATGCATGATAGTTTTTTTTATTATGTTTATTTAAATTTAAATCAGTCAAGCATAAAAATAGAAGTTAATACAATTTATTTTATTTTTTTTACTGTGTAGATCTTTGAACAGCCGGTATCTTTGGAAGCGAAATTACTTAAACAACAAATGGAAAGTGAAAATGATTCAAAATGGTTACATCAAGAGGAGATAAATTTGAAAAAACGTTTGAGTATATTTACGAATCAATCGGCAGGTCCTGGTGGTAATTCATCACTCGATTTAGGATCGCATGATAATCTGGAGAAAATTGCATCAACACCACCTCAATTATTTTCGCCACAAAATTCTCTGATCGGTGCGATTAGTAGTAGTTTAGATGGATCACAAACGTTAGATAGTATAGCGTCGACGGGTAGCAAGTCTGGATCAAATTCAGGTTCAAATACGTTAAAATTAAATAAACAAAATTCACAAATTGATACTAGTCTTTCGTCAATGTCATCGGATGGTGGTGGAGCACATGAAAATTCGATAAAGCAACAGGCATTATCTTTAAACCGAGATAATGATAGGGTATATGATGCAACAAAAAATGTTGTTAAAGCGATTATGATGTTGACACAGAATGCAGAGAATCCAGCTGAGTATTTAGATCTTGTGCGAAATGTTGGCGTTGAGTTAAGGACATTATTAGCATCGGTTGATGAATTATCGGGAGTATTTCCGCCGCAAGCTCACAAGTAAGTGTTGTTGTTCTAATATGTAATATATATATACCTATTAGTATATGCCCTATATTAAGACAATAAATTAGCATAAAGATTCTTGCGATTCACATAGACGATATTACATCTCTTAAGTAGTGTGTCAACCTAGAAAGCACATAGGTCAACCTGTCGAAAATGATTATTTTGTGATTTGTAAATTAATTACAAGTATGTTGTGTTTCTATTTGCCATTACTTTGCATTGTATCTTTGTATCAAGATTCTATCAACTTAAGTTCTGATAAAAGATAAAATAATTTTAAAAATCAGTAAAAACGGTAACAAATTGGCGCTCTTTTCAACAAGGAAGTTAATTCAAAGTTTGAATAAAGAACTGCAAAAATCTTGTAAAACTCCTAGAATTCCATTTTATTTATATATTTTTGCTTAAAATTTCGCAAGAAATAAAATTTTAAGTATGTGTTCAATTTAAATCTAAAATTGGCTGACACCAGTGATACTATTTGAATGAATAACTTCTTTGTAGTTCAACTAACGTACTATTCTATTTGGGAATATAATCTGCAATATCTTTTAAACTAATTTTTAGAATTTTAATTTTTTATTCCGTTTTTTATTACTATACGATACATTCGATTCCGAATTAAAGTTGACGTCAGTTTTAAGGAATTCAACAATAACATCAACGAATAACAGAGCACCCTGTAAATATATTCATTAAAATAAAATATGTACATATACAATGTCTATGTTTTTTTTATAGATTAGAATTTTTTTTAAATACCAATCTTTATTATCACTTTCCAATGTCATAAAGAGCCAAAGTTCGTAAAGTGATAACACTTTTCTTTTAAATCAATTTGTTCGTTCTTTCATTTTTACAGAGAAGTGGAGTTGGCTCACAAAGTGTTAGCAAAAGATATGCATGAACTGGTTTCATCGATGCGCTTAGCTCAACAATACAGTGAAACAACATTGGATTTAGAATATCGCAAGAGTATGTTATCAGCCGCACATGTATTAGCAATGGATGCCAAAAATTTACTAGATGTGGTCGATTCAATCAAAATACGGTTTACCCATTTATTTTTAAATCAAAAAGAATCGCAAGTCTCACCAGTACAGACCGCAACATCATCACAACTGCCGCCTCAAGTTCCTTCCAATTCACGTAAATTATCGGAAGATAATTTAACAAAATCATTGTCATCAAATCAATTATTGGATTCCATAACGAGTAGCAACAATCCCACAGTCAGTACTAGTAGCAATAATGATATAATGAATCGATCCGATTCCGAATGTAGTAGTAGTATTAATACAAATAATGAGAATTATCAAAATTTACAACAACTCCAAATAAATATGCAACATCAGCACACCGGTTCTGTTGGTCAACCACATAATAGCTATTATGAGCCGCAGCAGCAACAGCAACACAATGACAATACAAATAATAGTAGTAATAGTAATTTATATTCAAATGAAAAGACTGTTGTATCAAGTACAACCGGAATTGGTTTATACGATAATGGTGATCAAATTACGATGACGACTACAATGAGTTCGATGAATACAAATAAGCTACTAAATGATTATATATTACAACAGGATAATCCATTAAAAATTATTGAAAATCCCAATGATCTCTATAGTAATACTGTTTTAAATATTCCAGATTCAAATTCTTAAATTTATATATATATATATATATATATATATAAATTAATAATATATAATTATATTATATACATACATATATATAATATATTGGAAACTAAGTCATATAATATTATAATTTATTGATGTATTATATAAAAAAAAAAACATTACTCAAAAAATGCTTTAATGTTAATTAATCTTTTAAATAAAAACAAAACAAAAAAAAATCGTTAAGTCAAAGATAAACGAACAACAAAAATATATACACCAGACACATTTTTATTGATAATAGTAGTAAAATTAATTCTCTAATATTTTTTTTTTTGAATATTTTAAATACAAAATATGTACTGATGAAATAAAATATAAAATACAATTTTTTTTATAATTATAACCAAATAATGACATTATAAATTACTTTAAAAAAAAACTAGATTAAATTAAATATTATAATTTATTTGTAATTTTTTGCATTTATTATTGATAAATAAACCGAACAAAATGTTTAAAAACAAAACCCACGGCTTTTTAGTAGATGATTGAGGCATTTTATTAATTAATATATAATATTATACCTATTTACCTATCTAAAAAACTTTATGTAATTACTAAACAAACTGTTTTTTCCGTTTTGTAGCGAATTAGTAAATTATTACTATAATAGTATGCCAAAAAAAAAAACACTATGTATCATTATAACGGCCGTAATAAAAATAAAAAAATGTATAAATTTATAAAACAAAGTATTTCGATTCATTTCTGTGTGTAACGACTTCGGTTCGGATTTCCAGTGCCAATAATAATGGATATGATTTAGTTTCATAATCGTGATAAATATAGAAAATAAGGTTTATTCGATTCAGGTCTATGCTGAAAATTTGATGGTAAGTTAAATATGCTCTCATTTATATCGAAATAAGAAATATCTATATGCACAATATTGTGCCCTTCTTGCTCTGTTCCTCGCCTTCGTTCTCCAATCCTATAAAATAAATCTTCTGGCATACTAATCAAATCACTACACCTATTCAACTTAGCCTAGGATTTCCTTATCTACGTGTTTCGTCTGAATTTACCATGCCTTTTTTGGGTAAAATTTAGACAGGCTTTTAGTGACCTCATGTTACCGATGAATATCATTATTACTGGCAGAAGTAGCGTTTTCTATAACGGCGATCTGAATTGCAGCAAGTATTTTTACACGATTCAAACGTTGTTTCTGACGGATAAGACTAGTATGCTGATTATTGAAATCTATAAACATATTCGGGATTTGAACTCCTAGTTCGAGTGATGGTAGGGTAAATGTATGGTTGTTGGTCGATCTGCCTCTTAGGTGGTAGCCATCAATAACGTATTAAAAGAACTTCAAATTTGAGTGATTTTAATTAAATATATTCAATGAATTCCAGTTCATATTGAATAATCTCAAATTTTTTCAACATAAGTACTTAGACTGTGTCCGAAACCTGTGATAAAAATTTTTTAGTACTGAATTTTGACATTATTTGATAATTATTCCCCTACATTCACAAATTTTTATTATGCCGTCCGAAATGTATAATAAATCTCCCCACCTCAAATGCCTCACCACGTTTAAACGTCAAATTTTTGTGAAAATGAACGCCATTATTCAGTCGTGTTTTTCTTGTAATAATAAATTCGTGTCGATATTTTTATAAAATAAAAACTAATTTAAATAAAGTTTGATTAATATTTATTAGTATTTTTATTATAATAATTATTTTTATTAATACAAGATTTGTTCTGTTCTGTGTAAAATTGTGTTTGTGATAAATAAAAAAATAAATTTGAAAGTGACATTGAATTTTTTTTTACAATAAAATGGATCCAGAAATAGCAATGCAAAACCAAGCATCAAAATATTCATCAAAATATTTATATACAATTAAAACCTATATTAATTAGTTTAAAACTTAGGCTAATGCTGAAACAGCCCAAGTAATAGCACTACCATTACCACCGGCCCAGTATGTGAATTTATACACAGAGGAAAATATACGTAAAAATTGTGCCACGCGAGCTCCACCACCCATCCATGAAACATACTCTATGTTTGGCAATTCGTTTAACAACGATGACACTATAATCAGACCTCTTGAAAGTCAAGAGTTCAAGCGATTAAATCCACAGCATTGTGATCGACGGAAAGAATTAAAGAAGCCGAATCATTCGTTATTTGTAAATTTCTTGGACCTTACCAACCTACTCATTCACTACCCGGACAGCCCGAGGCGAACAGAAAAGGTATGAAGGACTCCTTTAGTTTATATAAATCATGATCATATTTCTAAAAGTATATTTCATTTAGATTGAAGATTTAAATCTTCTATTCGTCTACATCCACCACCACCTGCTAAATGAATTTCGGCCACATCAGGCGCGTGAAACCTTTCGCGTCATTATGGAGATGCAAAAAAGGCAACGAGTTGAGACTGCTGAACGATTCCAAAGACATTTAGAGAAGGTGAAAGAGATTGTCAAAAATCCATTCGCAGCATTACCAGACAATATACATTTGGACAATAAACTCATGTTGCCTGATAATTTTCTCGATATGGATAACGATTCACAGAATAATGGGGCGGGTGAAGATGGGATTTATCCTCACGACAGACTTATGTGCAGTATTGTAGATGATTTACTCTTATAATTAAATTAATAACATTAAATATATTAATTGTAAAGCTTTTATTTATTAAAAAAATCATTTTTGTATATTCGAACTTTTATTTATTTTTATTTATCTTTTAATCATTTCATTTTATATTAATTCAGTCTGTGTGTTCATATAAATTATATATATGCTCGTATGTATATAAATAGTATCATCCCGCCAAAAACATCATAAAATTTCGATCCATCCGCCATTTTATATGTATACAAATTTTTTTCTATTGCTCGGCCTACAACACAATGATATAAATTATTCGTACGGATCTGTCAAAAATTATGATAGCGATAGACTATAATAATTTGGGTGTCTTGGGTTTTTGCATGCAAAAGTCAAAATTCTGTACTAAAATATATTTATCACAGGTTTCGGACACAGTCTTAATTTAAGATTGGTAAATGCAAAAAAAGTCACGAATAAATTTCGGAAGAATTTAAAAAACACAAATTAATTTTTCATTTGTTCAAACCGCACTGAAATTATTTGAGGGCAACGCAGGTGAAACAGGGTTAAAACACATAGTTTTATTGCAGTTTTAATAATTTTTTGGTTGATTTTTATTTAATTTTTTTCATCATTTTAATTTAAGGAAATATTCATTAATTTTTTTTTCTTTTTTAAAAAACCCAAGAACTAAAAAAACATAAAATAATTAAAATATGTGTAGTATTATAAAACAGCAGACTTGTTTTTAGTAATAGTTTTAATAATAGTTTTATAGTTATTATGCAGAAAAAAACGATATCATGTTTATTAAATTTGTTTGTGTTGTTGTTGTCGTGTGATAATAGCGAAAAAAATTTTCTTCTAACAATCTAAAAAGTTGGCTGCCATAAGCAACTCCAAGGCAATTTCTGGTGCAATTGGAAATTCGGGTATTTCTGTCGAACTATTTGTATATCTAACTTTATATGTAAAATACATACAAACTTTTTGAAGTACATGGGATCTAGAAATATATTAATTTACAAAAATACTTTATTACATCAGTTAATAACGTAATACTTACGGAATTTCTCTAAAATTAACTTCATTAGCCTCGTTTTCAGCGAATTGTCCAGGACCCGAAAGCATAGCCTTTATAGTTCCAGATGTTAATGCATGTTCGCGTTTTACAATAAATTCATGGCCATCGGACGATATTAGTTTTACGTACATGGCATCGGGACCTTCACAGCCACCGAATATACGTTCCTGTCTTGTTTCTTCCATCATTGATTGCGACATGTTTTGTGTTTTGATTCCAAATATATATTTATTAAACTATTTATAATTTATAAATTAGACTATTTCGCTGCTACTGCTGCTGCTCTTTTCTACACTTGAAGTTTGACAGATAATTACGAAAAAAAACTATTCTGACAAAGCAAAATGTATTTTATTTATGCTGAATTGCTGAAAGGTAATATTTTCGTACATTTTGTAGGGATGTGAACCGTGTAATACAAATATATTTATTTATAATTTTTAACAGTGTATTTTACTATAAAGTTTTGAATGCGCTCATAACTCGTGAAGTTCTTATAACACGTTTAGTTTGGAGTTCAACCTAGGTTGAGCCTAGACTATCTTTCACTAAAAACTGAGTCGAGTCATGTTGTAGTTAACAAATTTGTGATATTGAGATGAGTTAACTATAAAATGTGCACTCCGTTTATAAGTCGTGTCGAATAATAACAACAACTAGAATATGAATGTTATTTTGATTTCTATTCTCATTCTCTGCCGACTAGTGAACCATTATAAAGATAAAACTCGGATTTAATCCAAAGTTAACTATATACAAGATAACTCGATCCTGAGCATAAACTGCTGTCTGAATGATTTTATGTTGAATTTTAGAAAATGGTGAATGGGATACACTTGTGTCTTTGATCTCTTATATATTATACATGAAGTGTAACATTCTGGCTCCTGTGGTCGGGAGGCACTCACATGTCTCGTAAATCTAAATTGCACGAACATGTTTCCCAAGAATACCACCACAGTATCCTTTGTTTGTCGTAGGAGGCGTCTAAACGGTTGGATCGCTTGGCTGACGATCCGTATCTGTAAAAACAATCAACTGTTTATAAAGTCAACAAAAAGAAAAATGGATATCGCCAAAAAAACATCGGACCCCCGCTCACTTACCCTGACACGAGATTTAGGATCGGCACGTGTAGTCACCTAGGAAATCAGGAGCTTTGGAGGGCCTAATCACGTGCATGAAGAAGTATCGGTTGGAACTCGTTGCTTTTCAAGAAACTCGCTGGCCTAAAAGTGGAGACCATGTGCCCCAGGGCTATACGTTGCTCTATATTGAAGATGCCCTCGGAAATTTTGGAGCTGAATTTTGTCGTTGGCCGCAGGTAAAGAACGCTGTTTTGGATTTTAATAACCGATTGTCGAGTCAATAACCGATTGTGTAAGGTTGTGTAAGCTTGGCTTGCGCATGAAATTGGCCAACCTGTCGATAATTTGTGCACATGCGCCCACAGAAGTCAGCCAACCCAAAGATAAAGACTCATTTTGCAATAACTTGGACGATTTGATGGGGTCTATACACGAACACGATGTTAGAATGGTAATTGGGGACTTTAATGCTAGAGCTGGCAGCAATCAGGCCGACTTGTGTGAAAACATAGGTTTGTACTCTCGACACGAAATTGCGACCGATAATGGTGAGAGAATGATGTACTTTGCAATTGCTTACGATCTAAAAACCAAATACGTAGGCAGCCATCATCATTTGGTTGCTGCAAAACTACGATGGAAGTCGTACAAGTCTGGGAACACAGAGAAACGCATGGGACATTTTGACTGTGAATGTCTGATAAATGAAGATTAAAAGAAACTATATCAGGATCTTGTCAGCGACAACATTGAGGAAGCTAATTACCAGTCTGACTGCGTGAACTCTGTCTGGGAGGTACTGAAAAGCTGCGGTTGTCACTCTTGCTTAACAGACTTTAGGTATAATGAAAGTCAGACCCAAGAATGATTGGTTTGATGACGAGTGTCGTCTTGCAGTCGAGCAACAAAATATAGCAGATAGTAAAGTGCAACAACGTCTTACAATCGCGATGAAAAACAAGGCTGCTCTTACAAGGAGGTCAGCTAAGCGGATTTGTAGACGGAAGAAGTGAGAATGGTGGAAGGCCGAGGTTCTAAGAGTACAACAACTTAGAATTACTGGACTACACCATACTTTCAGGCCTACGTCAACCGCCATTCGAGTTTGTGGTCTGCCCTGAAATACCAAGGAATGACAACAAAATTGGGACGACTGTGTAGGATGACAGTGACGCAGTCTCAATGCTGTGTTAAAGTTGAGAACAGACTATCGAGAATTTTTGCAGTTAACTCAGGTGTTCGGCAGGGAGATGCTCTGTCCCCGATACTCTTTAATCTCATGTTGGACTACATCTTTCGTAAAACTAAAACTCCTCAGCGCAACATCTTATATCGCCAGTCCAATCAGGTGCTTGTATATGCAGATGACATATGCGTGATTGGACTGAATAGCAACGGAGTGAAAGAAATACTTGATCCGCTTGTAGAGTTTTCAGCTTCTGTTGGACTCCAGATCAATGAGTCCAAAACGATATACATGATCTCTGGTTATAGGGACAATGGCTCACCATGATTTTAGAAGTGGCCACTACACGTTTGAAGGAGTAAGGAGGTCCAAATATTTGGGTTCTCTTATCACTCACGATAACAGTGTGGGTGAGGATAGTAAACTTCGGCTGACAGCTAGCAGTCGTACTTTGTATCCTCTAAGGCCACTGCTAAGATCTAAACACCTATCTTTGCCGCGAAGCTGAATCATTACAACGCGTTGATCAGGCCCGTTACATTTGAGAGAAGAATCATTCGTGTGATTTACGGCCCAAAACGCGAAGATAGATGGTACATATCGAGCTGTGTAGAATATCGAGATCAAAGATCTGATGAAGATCCCCGATATTGTACATGCAATAAGATCTCAGCGAGTACGCTGGTTCGGTCACGTTCTGCGTAGATCACTAGAACGAATTGTGAACGAATTTTGAATTGCCCACGATGTAGAGAACGAGTTGACCACTTCAGAATGTCTTAGACAGTATGAAGACCACGCTCAGGATCGAAATCGTTGGAGCCAAATAGTTGACTCAGTAAGAGGCCAGTAATTGCCTTTAAAAACCTATTATTATTAGTGTAACATTCTAGTTTCTAGTTTGTATAAAACTTAATCCCTTCTGCACAAACAAGTAGCAAAACTAATCTTAAACTGTTATAGTCTAACGGAATAAAGTTAGTTTTGTTTTCCTGATTATTAGACTGACTTAAAATAACTATATCTATAGCGGTGTGCTTCATTTAGCTCCTAGAATCTGAATCTAATCTGTGTAGGTTACGACCATTTAAAAAACTACAAACTATGTCAAACTAGGCCATTTTCCTATATAAAACGATTTTTTCGAAAGCTGAATAAATTATTAATCTTTTAAACTGGGCGACCTGGTTTTGATTCAGTTGAGAGTTGCACCACAAAAATTAATCACAGTGTGCAAGGTTGGAAGGCTCTTTTCGAAGTATTGGTGGATTGGCCGCATTCCGAATTCACTATTTGGTTATTGACTTTTGCATATATTCTTAATATAATTTGAATTAAAAACGTAAATTTAAAATTTGAAACCAAATTAAAACAACAAAATTTAGAAACACAATGAAAAATTTAGTCAAATCTTATAAATGTTAAATAGAGTATGTCAAAGTTGAAGCTATTAAAAAAATTATTCATAAAGTTAAGAAATAAGTTTTTAAATTTTTTTTGAAATTGTTTTTAGATAAATTAAATTTAAATTGACCCCCTGGAACATTTATAGAGATGTTTTCTGAACATAATAAGCTGAATCGGTGTGGCTGAGTAGGATGTTTCCGATAAAGATGGCATCTAGGAATAAGTCTATTTTGAAGGGTGCAAATTTTATGCTCTTTGCACCTTGTTGAATATGGTGGTAAGCCAGCAACGCTTCCAATTGTGTGCATGACGTGTGCATCGTAGTAAGGATACCAGACAATTTCAGCATATTCCACTTGCAAGGGTACATAAGCGAAATATAGTGTAAATAAAGTTTGAATATCCTTGAAGTCCCCAGTCCATCGCTTAGCAATACAGTTATCGATGTGTCTGTTGAAACTAACGTTTTCGACGAAGGTGACTCCCAAATCAGTAATCGCTTTAATTATTGAATTCTTTTACTATGAAAAGACATAATTTTGCATGTTGATATTTAAGAGTAATCAGTTTTGATCACACCACTCGCTTAGCCTATTGAGGTCATCTTGCAGTTTGTCACCATCACCCAGAGCTTCAATCGTATGATTCATTTTTACGTCATTAGCTAATATAAGAACATTTGAGTTTTTTATGATCTGAGTTATCCGATCAATAAAAACAATAAAGATCCAGGGTCCAATATGTGATCCTTGAGGAACACCAGATGTCACTTTGATAACGTTGGATTTCTTATTGTCAATTATTACATATTGCAGACGGTTTGCCATATACGACTTAAACCATTTAATGTAATCGAATGAAAATCCGAATGCATGTAGATTTTGGAGTGCTTTATGATGACATATAGAATTAAATGCCTACTAAAGTCCGTATAAGCCACGTCCACCTGATGATGTTTTTCAATCTCATTTATTACTTTGCTGGTGAATTCAACCAGGTGAGTAGATGTTGATCTGCCAGGCATAAACCCGTGCTGGTTGACAGATATACATATGACGTATTAGCGTAGATTTCAAAGCATTGCAAACTACTAGTTCAAATAATTTCGGGATTGATGATGATGTGGATATTCATCTATAACATGTAACGTCATGAATTTTCCGGATTTAAAGATAAGTTTTATCTTATAGTGACTTTCCATTTTTCCGGAAACACAGTAGTGTTTAATGACTGAATAGTTTGCACAACTGATTTACCAAAATACTTGCAAACGTTTTTAATATACCTAGATGAGGGTATATTATCAGGCCCACATCCGTCTCCAAAGCACTTCAATGCGGATAGAATGTCTTCATCAGATATGGCTGGAGGAGTGATTAATATGTTACTGCTTGATTGATCGATGTACCCTGTATTGACGTTTGGTCGATAAATAGATTGAAAAATGCCGCAAACATATCTGTTATTTCCTTGACGTTCGAGGTGGTTGGTTGGAAGGGTACCCCTCGATTTCACGTTTAGATCTGAAGTATTTCCACAACTGTTTTTGATTTATCCTACTTTTTCTTGGACGCCATCCAAATAGGCTTTGTACTTAAATTTGAAATAAATGTCGAATTCTTCGCTGGAGTTAAATCAGGTAGTTTGTTTGTAGAACAAAGCGGTAAAATTTGGATGCTTTTAAAGCCATTTTATTAACATTGTGATAATATATTGAGCACAACTCTGTAACTGGTTTACTTCCTGACTTTTCAGATGGTTTAGTTTTAGTTGTGGGCACTCCAGGTACAACATTGGTAAATGTTAAATGGCACCCTTTCGTCACTAGCGAGTGTAGCAAATCATCTTCAACGGGCGCGAAATCGGACGAGGTTTGGTTCTTACACATATAACATTTCGTGATGTTAGACCTGAATACCCCCAAAGAGATATATTTGTAATACCACAATAATATGACCACAAGTCCAATACAACCAGCATGTACCATCATATATTCATCAATAAATATACGGTATCATAATTTCGGCTTCCATTAATTAGATAAGAAGCAATCGTTTTATATCCACTTTTCTGTTGTTGCAAATATGTCTTCAAAGTTTCTAATACATATATAAATTAAATCTGTACAATTGGTTTTATCTAGTTGTGAAACAACAATAACAGATTTAGCTTCAATTTTGTAGACTTTCGTAAATGCATTGATAGACTTTGAGTAGCAATGTTTAAGCTTCATTCCCTTAATAGGCAAAAAATCGTTTAGTAGACATTTGTCTAATTTGGCTTGCAATGCAAATCAAGAGAGAAGAAGTTGGTAAATAATTTGATCAGATATGGGTTAAGAATTATATGTAAATAGTACATACATATACATACATATGTAGATGTACATACTATTTTGCTATTTTACTAATGCTGTTTGTGTATGAAACTGCTATAAGTGCGGTTAAATGAATTTGAAAGAGGTTTGAAGAAGTGTATACAGAAAACTAAATAAAGTTCGTTAAAAATAAATGCATAATTGTTTTGTTTTTAAATAATAGTAATTGTATAATATACTATTTTTTTTTTGTTTAATTTTTGAACATCAATTAATTGATTAAATACACTTAGAACATACATTTTTAGTAACATATTTTTATTATAACTAAGTATTTATTTATAATTAATAATTACTATAATTATATATTATTTAAAATAAATTTAAATATATTATTTAATTTGTTATTTTCATTTTTAAATGATTTTTATTGCATTTGTTTTTTATTTTTAAATGTTTTATCGACAATCACTTGGAAGACATCATCTTGGAAGACATTTTGTTTTTTTATAATATTATTTTTATATAATTTAATAAATCTGGAAGACTTTTATTTTTTTTACTTATAATTTAGTAATAAATTTAGTAAATATATTATGTATAATTATTGGGAAGACTTGTGTTGTCCGCGACTTTCATTAAAATTAAAATTAATTTTAAGATTATCATTTAGTTTTATGTTTTTACAATAATTTTAAATAATTATATGTATATTTTCAATAAATTATGTATATTGTATATATATATATAATGTATATAATTGCAATAACATTCTTAATTAATTAATAATTATAGATATGCGTTTTAAAATAAATTATAAATGGCGATGCTGAATTAACTCTGCAATTTTGTTGTTGCTTTTCTTAAAACGATATGTGCTTTTAATTTTCTAAAATTAAAAATTTTAAAATAATTGATATTTATTATCTATATATGTATGTATATAAATATATATATAATTGCGTTTTATTGTCATAAATTGATCTTGAGTTCTAATCTTTCGAAAATTTCATGTGTTTATTTTATATTCGCACAAATCAAAAATTATGTAAATTATATAACAAATTATATTGTTATAGGAGGACTTTTGATTTTTATGTTACAATTTTTGTTTATCTATCGATGATAATTTAATAATTAAAAATTAAAATTAATTCAACAATATATATTATTTAATATATGCACTTACAATATACCCCGCCACACACACACACATTTACGATTTAAAATGGAAGCCCAATTTCAAAGGCATTAATTAATGCATTACCTGAATCATAAATACCAATTACAGCAAAAAGCACTCCTAAAAATATGATAAACCAATCGTAAGCGATTGTTTTCTGGTCCAAAAGGTGACCCTTTAATTTTAAATGGAAATAACATGGCCATATGAATGATAACATAGTACCAGTAAAACTACCAATGAAGCCCATCAAAATTGAAAAATGTGGAATAAAACAAGCCATTAAAATTGTGCCGACAATAACTAGTATACGAAATCCTAGGCCCCACACTTTAAGTTCCCCATCAAGTGCCCATACCGATGGAAATGGTGTTTTTGGTTTACCCCGAAATAGCGATCGCTCTAACAATTCACAAGCAGCATAATATGGTAACGGATAACTAAGCACCGCTTTAATAACAAGAAAAAAATTAACCATCCCTTTAAAACCGGGCGAATGTAAATTATTCGTAATTACTTGTTGCGTATCGTCCTGAAATGTTAAAAAACAAAAATAACCGAATAATGATTTAAATGCGGCGGCCGCAATATGTGACCAATTTAACATCCAATCGAATTTCGAACGATCGTGCATATTACCCTCGAGCGTAGGTAAAAATATTTGTGATGTGTATGAGAATACGATAACACCGAGCGATATTGGAAAATTCTCCATATCTATAGTCCACTTAACTTTTGCCCATCCCCATTCTGATATTTCCAAAATGCAATAGCCTAATATCACAGCATTTATTACTAAATGGGACATTGTACACCAGAATGAAAGGATTGACACACTTGCTAGGGATTTTAAAAACGCAAGTGGCAGTAAAAAAATTCCAATCACCATCATCCACGATCTGAAAATGATTTATACATATTAATTCTTCCTTTGACATAAATAAATTTAAGAAGAATCCTTACCTTGTATCTAAAGATCCTTCTGGGAATGATCCAGCCATGAGATCACCGCATACCACAACATATAAAATGCATGTCATCAGCAGTTCGATTATTTGTGCCACATTAACCATTCGAGCACCATATTTAGGGCCAAAACATATTTTTGCTAGAGATACGTAACTTTCTCGTACTCGGACAGGTTCTCCGGTTACTGGATCTGGTTCGTATAAACACTGAACCAAAATCTAGAAAAAAAAGAGTGACATATTGTAATTTATTATATGCGCGAAAACCAATTGATTAGGAGAAATCTGATGTTAAGGAAGCAATTGAATCAAGGTAGACTCCCGTAACCCGTTTTTAAATACTATTCCACAGACGCTAAAATTAGGTGGCTGCGATGTGACTAGATAAAATTACCGATTATTTTTTAAGTTGAAACTAAGCAATTTACGTCAGATAATCTTATGACTTTTATTAGTTGGGTTCACTTAAGGTTAATGCAATTTTCCAGAACATGATTAAAATGTTTTAAAAAAATTATAAAAAATCGATTATCAATAGTATAGATATGGTTATCAATCTTATATTAATATTTATAACTCTCCATATCAACGACCTATTTTTTTTTGATTAATTATATTTCAGCACTTCTAAATTTTAAGTCTATCAGTACATAAAATATATTTTTGAAGGTATATGTACTGATCCCTATCGATATTCGAACCCAGTAATGTGTAATCACTAAATATTTGCTAAATTGTTGCTTAACTAGTTAAAACACTTCACAAGAAAAATGGATCTATAAACGTATTTTTATGGAACTAGTCAGGTGTTTTCGTTATATTAACTACTGTTACCCGTCATCCAAGAAAACCCATTTATTTCACCGACCTAGAAAAACTTTACTTGCAAAATCATAAATCAAGTATTAGTCTTCATAGTGTATAGTAAATGGAAATTTATAAAAAAATTAAATTTCGATACCAAATTTTAATCGATCTGGAATTCACAAGGTAAAACACACGAAAAATTGTCTGGCACTGGTGTAAGATAATTTTTCGTGTGTTTTACTATCTGAACTCTTGAAAAGTTCGACTCAAATTTGGTATCGAATTATTTTTATTTGTTATTCAGAGTAGAGCAGTTTTTCATTTTATTTTATTTATGTGTTGTTAAAATTGATAGTTTTAACAACTAATGATGTTTTCGGTGACGTACGGTGAATCAATATGGCCGAGAAGAACGTTTTCTATAAAAGCAGCGTCCAAAAGAACTCTTCTATTTTCAAGGGTGCAGATTTTGTAGTCTTGGCACCTTATCTTTTAAGGCGGTAAATGTGCCACATATTCATGATAAGGTAATATAGATAGTAATAATCCCAATTGGTTTTCTTTAATAGATACAAGCGGAATTTTTTTTGGACACTTTCAACTCTTTTGTTATGAATTGAATAGTATGGACTCCAGACAATTGCCCCATACTCTACTTGGGATCTTATGTAGGCGAAATATAGCGTCGATAATGTTGATTTGTCATGGAATTCACTGGTCCATCGTTTGATAAACTCAAACATTGAGTTCGCTTTGGCTATACGATGTTATCTATATGCCTGTTAAACTTTATGTTTTGGATAAATGTGACACACAGATCTATATAGTTTCATAAACACTCTACAATTCGGCGCCCTAGATTTTGTATTTATTGATTGTAGGATTTTTCTTCCTGTGAAGCAACATAATCTTGCATTTTTTGGTATTTAAATACAATGAGTTGCGGTCACACCACTCACTAAGACCATTAATATCTTCTTGTAATCGGTCAGTATCGCCTCTTTCTTTGATGGTATAGAACATTTTAATATCGACTGCAAAAATGAGCACGTTAGAATTTCTTATAACCTCTGTAACTCGGTCGATGAAAACAAGAAATATCTTGGGTCCAATATGTGATCTTGGAGGAACACCCGAGGTAAATCTGATAATTTGGATTTCTTATTTCCAATTAACACATATTGCGTGCGGTTTGTTAAGTACGAGCTGAACCATTTTACAAATTTCAAAGAAAATCCAAATGCATTAAGACTATCGAGGGCGCTACGATGACAAATTGAATCAAATGCTTTGCTAAAGTCCGTGTAAACTACATTCATCTGATAATGCTTTTTAATTTCGTTAATCGTTTTTCTAGAAAATTCCATTAAATTTGTGGAAGTTGATCTGCCTGGTATGAATCCATGTTGTTTGTCAGATATATGACGTGCCAATGTAATTTTAAATGTGTTGCTAACGACCAGCTCAAATAATTTTGGAATGACCTGTTCTACTATTGATGGTTCTAAATTTACTGGTGAACTATATAGTGAAGAATGTACGGCAATAAGAACACCTCCACCCAATTTTTTTAAGCTAGTTGCTGCAGAGCGATCACATCTATAAACGACATAATTTGTTCCAAAAAATTCCGTACTGCAAATACCAGAGTTAAACGAAGTTTCGCAGATTACATAAATCAAATGGTTTGATTTTAGAACAAAGTTGTAAAATAAGGAAGCTTTAGATGCCATTTTGTTTACATTTTGATAATAATATTGTACATTTACCGCTTAATGCTTTCTTTACTGGTTTGTCTGTCATTCTCAACTGGTGAAAAATATTTAAAAGAACGTGTGGGTCTCGTTAAAGCAACTATAGCACGAGGCACATTGTCAAATAATTCAAGACGTTTAGGAATTATTCTTACACAGATCACATTTGGTAATGTTAAACCTTGCGCTTCATGGATCAACATGACTTTACTAGTTGATGGAATGGTTAGTTGAAAAACTAATTGTTTATCCGCCTTGGTCAAAGTTAGATAATATGTATTATCTAACACAGGTAGCATCGATAATGTTGATGTTAAATTAAGAAATTCGACCGAGTTTTCCACGGAATTTTTAGCGCTGATATTAGGATAAAATTCCTTTAGAGCAAACGTAACATCTACAGGACATCTATATGTGACTTTTAATGATTCTACGTTTGTTAAAAATGAACTGACATGGTGTAATCTGTTAATGTACGGTATTTGAATTTTATCTCCCAGAAGGAAAACCTTTGTATATATGCTTAAAATAACCAAGTCCGATTTAATCTTAAGCTAATCTTGAAATTTTAATACGGTTTGTTAAAATTCAAAATGAAAAATCTGGTATAATATCAATTGAATAGGTATTTCATTTCTCGATTTTAACATTTATTATTAAATTGTGGCCCACTCGGTGGTTTACGACTCATGGGCGTTTCATTAAGCAGGTTAATGTAAAGATTCCATTTATTTTTGTTTGTTTCGTTTCCGTTGGAACGGTTTAATGTCTTTGATCGGTTTCTTACTTTTAGAAAAATAATTTCGAAATCGAGCAATTTCCTAAAAAAATGCTGGGAAAATATTAGAATGAATGGCACAAGAAAATTAATTTAAAGTTAACTATGGGTGCCTCCCGCTGCCGCAAATACACATATCATCTATTCCAAGCTCAAACCAATAGAAAACTCTACAATAATAATCAAAATATGTTTAATAAGATGATAGAGCAAGTTTAATAAGAATACCAATCTTAGAAATAACACAACCCTATACTGGATGACTTGTATTTAACACTCGTTGTTATTAAATTAACCCTATGTTATTCATATGATGTACTCTAGGATATATATAGCCAAGGCAGAAAACATAATCATATATTGGAAAATGACGATATATTGTCACTTCAGCTGAAAAAGAATTATTTGCTAGAGTTGGACTATTAATCAAGTAACCATAATATATATGTATATATTTCGATTAGCGTCCCAACTATAGCTATAAATATAATATTCGTAAAATTATTTATCATACCTTTCCCGTGTAACAACAAATGTGTGCAATTCCAACCATAGCAATAATCGCCCAATATCCACCTCTTAGCACGGCGAATGGAAGTGAAACAATAAACATTCCCTGAATAGCATTTGTAACATTCCATGCTGCTTGAAATTCATTAATTTTAACATCGGACCGTCCTTCACCACCGGCAAATGAACTATCCGACGATGCAACACTACTCTGTCGATTGAATCCGCCTGATTGATAGCCCCCATCGAATTCTGATTCATTAAATCCAGTGTCTTGAAAAAACATTCCACCATTATTTGTGGTACTTTTTGGTTCATTTCGAAATGCATCAGGATTTAAAAACGGATTAAGTTCATGTGTTCCAGCATTGTTTCCCGTGCCTATATATGGATACGTAAAAAATGTATAAAATTTTCATTAATACAAATAAAAAAAAAAGTAGGTATCACCTTCTGTATCGGCAAATCGTACACCCTGTGGCCTTGGTGGTACTGGTGGAGGTCCTCTACTATCATGTAATTCATGTGATCCATGTGCTTGATTTATATTACCTTGTGGTTCTTCATATCCATCTTTTTGCGATTTAGACGGAAATGTTTGTCTCGCCGTTTGCCACGCAACATTCATTATATTTTTCATCGGAGGTAATGGAAGACCGCGGACTTGATTTACAAAAGACATTATATTTTTTGTTCGTTATTTTCGTTTAACTTATATTATAAAATTTAATAATTAAATTAAAATTTTAATTTATTAAATTAATTAACACTAAAAACTAATTTATTTAATTACTAATATAAATTATTAAAATAATTGAAATTTTTCGTTTCGGTTTTGTAATTTGGAAGACTTATTTTTTTAAAATAATTTGTATTTTTTTTTTTTGCAATTAAGATCACATTATTATTAATTATAATTAAATAAATAATTTTCTTGTTTAAAAACAAACTAACAGAACTATTATATATTCGTTATACACTATATAATTTTTGTTAAATATTAAATATTGATTTTATTATAGAGAATGGAAGATTTTTTTATAGTATATGTTACACAGATGATGATGCTGCTAAGATTTTTTTTATCCTAAAGTAAAAAGAAATTTTTTTTTAAATGAGTTTAAAAGTTCAAATTTAGAATGAAAACTACTTTTAAGGGATGCTAATTTAACGAACATCTAATTATTATATTTAATGGTGCAATATAATTAACTAATAATTGGAAATACTATAATTAATTTACAAAAAAAAAATATTTCTTACAACTTATGTGATAAAGGATCCTATTAGTTGATGATGTGTGTTGAAAATGAATATGCGCGACCAATTTTTCTCTATCCTTTTTTGTGAAGTTTTTCCAAGGACGGAGAAAATTGTTATAAAAGGAAAATTTGGGGAAATTAAATGGACATTTTATTTTTGGTGGTTAATTTAAATTGATAGGAAAAAGTTAGAATTGAATAACTCTGAACTTGCATTCAATACTGAAAAACTCTATTTAATTTGGATGATCAAACAAACAATATTCAGCTAGATCAAAATGATAATAAATTTAATTCAATAAAAAAGATTTTTCCAACAACCCATGTACCATTTACAAGAATAGACCTGCTTAACTTGTACAACATTCTATAAACTCCTTAATATTGTTTCTTTCAACTTCAAATATTTCATCTAAATTTCTTCTGAAAACTGATCTATAAATATAAGAAAATCTGTTACTTCATGTTACAAAACTGAGTGCCAGGTCTCATTGCTTTAAATTAATTGGTGAAGGCAAAGTCGGCGATGTCGTACTCTAAGATTTGTCTGAAATGTTACCACGTCTTCAACAAGTACATAGATATGCTTAGCTCACCAGTGTAAACACAGAAAAAATAGGTAGAATAATGAGATTTCGGGAATTTACTGCATGTTCCTCAATGAAACTTGCCATCATCATCTAAACAAAATATAACGATTGACTATTATTATACATACTTTGAAGTTGTAATAGATTTCATATGGAACAAGCATGATAAGAGATCTTATATATATCATGGTTGCTAATATAGCTTTGCTCTGAACCACATCATGAAATTGGCAGTTAAATCTTCTCGAATCAAGAACACACAGTATAAAACTTGGACTACAATAATGGGGTGCTTCGATTTGTCACAAGAAAGAATGAAGGATACAGTGGGTTATGGAGGCAAGCGTATCTAACACCGAGGCAAGCGTATCTAAGCGGCCAGTGAATGATATTAACAAACTCCAAGGAGTTTTTCAAGCTGACGTCAGACCCTTACGTTAGAATTTAATAACCAACCGATTTAAACAAAATCCACGATAAATTTAGTATTTATTTAACGTGAATTATACCAATACATATTACCTTTCGAAAATTAAATACTATTCAATTAATTCATATAACTTCAGTATGTACTGGGTTTGCCCCGTATATCAGCAACCATAAAAAAAGCTTTTAGGTAAAATTTCTAATAAATGTAAACAAAAAATGATTTTAACAGTGTAATCATACTTTATCATATGCACCCATACAATAACAAGATATATAAACGCAAATGAAACGTTATGTCACCGTATAATTTTTGTGTGGACAAATATCAACTTTTGACAATTACCTCAATATGGTGGCAACTTGTAAATAATAAAAAAATAAAAAAATTCTGACATATTTCTCGTGCGTACGATTTTATTTTGTTGTGCTTTTTAGTTTGAATATAATGTATTATTGAGTTGGTTTATGTTTGTTTAAAAAATTTAAATAATTGTCGATTAATTAAAGAAAATTGTTTATCTACGTAGAAATTTTTTGTGTTTTCGAATAACATCACATAGTGTTTTTGAGTTCTCATACACAGAGACGAGACGATTTTTTTTGTCTTTAGAAAAATGGCAGAAAGGTAGGTTGATTTTCTAATCTAATTTATGCATAATGTCATGCAGCTGATTTTATAATTTTATTCGTAATACAACCACCTTGATATTATGCAGGATGTTTATCATCTAGCAATAAATTTTTAACTTTATTATTCGTACAGCAATGACCAGTCAAATTGGTGGGGATCATGGATAAACTCAGCTAAAACAAAGGTATACAAAAATCAAAAATTGATAACGAAAATTAGTGGTTTTGCGAAATTTAATTAATTGGGATTGGTTATTGGGTTTCTATTTATTTCTAGTCTGCATCAATGCTCGAAGCAGTCAAAAAAGATTTAGAAGAATTAACTACGACAGTTAAAACGGAGGCATCTACACTAGCAGAAAGTTTAAAGGTGAGTACAGCGAATCGAACACAGATTTTGACGTCTTGTACTTTCTAAATTGAAATTTTGCTTGAAATTTAATTGAATTTAGTCAGATCATAATGTACTGGTAAAACCAGTTTGGTAATAGTTTTCGTTTGACTAATATTTGAATTGTTTACTGGTAGGAAAATTGCATCTGGTGTTGATGGTTATCTAATCTTATGTAAGTTATTGGAGTTTGATTTTGTCAGATAAACTCTTGATATATTTGTTTGGTTGGTTGAAATACAATTGACATCATATCTGAAATGCAATAATTCTAACTTCCCTAAATTTTTTGTTTGAAATTTGGATTCGATTTCGATGGTTGACAACAATTTTTGCAAGACACTGCACAGATGGTCACTTATTGAGTCCTGTCGGTCAAGTAGATTGTATTTTGGTTTTGCAAGTTTTGCGTTGACTCTTGATTGATCAAACTTTATCAATAATCCACTATTATTTTAACTAGAATAATTAAATATTACTTGACCACCAATATTTGATAACAGACTTAAGTACATGATAACGGACGATGTATGATAATTTGAAACAATTGTGTGGCCGTGTCGAACTTGATGGATTAAGAATTATTTATCTTATAACTACATTCAGATCGATTGGCAGATCATAACCAACTTGTTCAGATTTTATAGTTCCTTAATGATGTACAATGTGAAAGAACAAAAGTACCTTTTTGTACCAAATTGGTAATGCATTATGGCTTTCAGTTAAAATTCCCGAACAATATTCATTAGTTATCTACATATTTTCTAAAATTTGATGTTAATTTTTAATGTCTGTTATGATTTCAAAAGTTAAAATCAAATCATATTCTATTACAAATATAGTAGAATCTGATTTGAGGATATTTTCCAAAAAGTAAACAACAACTTTTAGTTTGATTTGAAATCTTAAAAACACTGAATTATAAAACTAAGTTTTAAAGTTTTGTTAAATTACTATTTTTTATTTTACAATAAAATTATATTCTTCCATTGTTTGATTAAAAAGACAGGTTAGCGACGCGTGAGTATTCCACTTATAAATTCTTAGGTCTAAGTTGAGTTGAGCAATTTAGTTAACATTATTGTGATTCACTACTGAATAAGTTGATAGTAGTATTGTAACACAATATGTATGTATTGCTTATTTTGAATAGTGAACTATGATGCCCTTATTATTCGGAAAATATCTTCAAGAGATTCGTACAAATACTAAATCGGTTTTTTGTTTAAATTTTTGCTGCATTTTAGCCAGTCTGTGGTGTCACCCCAATGTGTCGTGGTGTAGGTGTGCACTGCGGTAGACTTATAGTAAACCAATTAGCAATATTACAGTTTCTAAAATAAATTTTTCTTTCATTTATTAATTGCAGATCGATGAGAATAATACAACCGCAAGTGTTGTCAAAAAATCAATTAGTTCATTTTTCGAAACGGTCACTGATGCCCTAAATCCAGCCGCCTATGATGATGATGACACCGAAGCTATACTAATAACAAATGATGGATCTGGATTAACACTCACCGGTTTTAAAAAGCACCTATTCGATTTACAATCGAATGATGAAACCTTTACGGCTGAACCAGCCGCTGAATTGGAAGGTAAATATAAACGGTGGCTAGAAATTACAGAGCCCGAACAATTTAATGAAAATAGATTAGCAAAATATTTGGCCGCTAGCGATGTGCTCAACGATAAATACAAAGCTCTGGTCCCGGAAAAAGTAGAATTTATAGAATTTTGGAAACGTTATTTATTTAAAAAAGCCCTATTAGAAGATGCCCTGGCGAATGCAGAAAAAGCGGAACGTAAATTTAAGCTAGATACAAATTCAACGAATGAAGAATCTGACATCCCGAAAGTACCCGAAGATGGTGCCGAAGATATAATCGAGGGCGAAGAAAATTGGACTGAAGATGATTTTATAGCGGCTAATATAGAATTAACGGAAGAAGAACAAGCCAAATTGCTAGCCGAATACGAACAAGAAATTCAACAGCGCGACAATACTCGAAAAAAATGTGATAATCAAAAATTATTGGAAAAACCAGCAGAAGCAATCACAAAAGTAGTTGAATCGACGGCAACCGAAGTAGTAGATAAGATCAGTAATGATAAAACCAAATTAAATATAAAAAATAATTATTTTAAATGTGATGAAAAAGAAGAGAACGGATCATCGAATTCGGATGAGAGTAGTTGGGAAAAAGTTTGACACTAAAAACGTATTTGCGTCGACAACTTCTAATTTCGGTGTGTTTAAAGTTTAAAATAATAAATAAAATAAAAAACAGAAAGTAAAACAGAAGGAAAACTATTTTTTTTAATTTTATTAATTAAATAAAATTTTTCTATATTATATAAATAAATAAAATAGATTTATAAATACAAATATATATTATATTGATATAAAACAAACATTATTATTATTATTATTAATTATTATTATTATTACAATAAATAATATACAATTTAATAATAACACAATAGCATTTGTTTTATTAATTTAGAACTTATTTAAGCTCGGGAATTAATTGCTTATCAATCCAGACTTCAAGTTTCTGGTGTGGTGGGTTTTGCAGCGTTGCTTTTTAAAAATAAATACATATATCTTAGAAGTTGAGTCGGCTGAGATACCAAATTCAAATGTCGTACAGAATTCTCTACCCAGCTGAGCTGATTTTATGACGTACGAGTAGGAACCAGAATTTATGAAGTACAATAATTACGTAATCGAATTTTTTCTGGTTAAATTCTTGAGATGGCTGAAGACAAACCCGAATTTAATAGGATATAGTCAAAAATATAAATTTAACTCCTAATATATGGAGTAAAACTCATTTAGATACAGTAAAGTCACAGAAATGATTCAAAATTTGAAGAACTCATAATTCTGTAGATTTATAATTAAAATATTCAAAATCAAAAATCTGTATATTCCTCGAACTCACTGTTACTGTAACTTAATTTAATTTTAATGATTTGATAATTCTTATTGTTGTTTAGCCCTTCTTAATTATGGAGTTCTGTTGTTATGGAGTCCAAACATTTATCAAATGCATTTTTATTGTTCAGTTTTCATCGAACATGGAAACAAAGTTGGTGTGTACTCCAGTCGTGCCCAACGTCCTTAGCGTTTTCATCAGTCAAAGATTCACTTTCAAACTCGTGAATATTGCAGATAAATTCAAATATACATAGAAATGTCTGAATCTTTCAGTGACAGCATATGAGGTAATTTCGCGGATCGCAAGAAATTTATACTTTATTAAATTATAGACTATGTATTGCTTCACTATTTGGATAGATTCTAATCGCAACGGATCGGTTCTGGCTCTGATTGAAATCAAGCTGTATTATCAAGTTCTTCAGAAGTTCTCTTGCAACAATATCCTATACGGCCGCGCTCATCCTGAGTAAGCATGTGCTAAAGCTTGAATTGCAGGTATCTATTTTGTGCTTACACAAGCAATGATGCAATTATAAATGACCCGTCAATGATAACCACTATACGTTATTCTGTAAGGCTACAGATACTTCCAAATAAAAACACCGAAACTTGTTGCTTTTAAAAAAAATACTGTATTTATTCTAAGAATTTAATTCAATTATTTAATTAATTAAAATTAATAAAAAAAATATATATTTAAAGTTTAAATTTTTTCCTATTATCTTTTTTTGTTCTAAAATTTTGAATTTTATTTTTATTTTATAAATATTTAATAAAGATATTTTTAATTTTTAGACTAAAATTTATTTTTTATAATATCATTTTTATTTATTTATTTATAACAATTTAATTATCATACATAATACATTATTTGTATAATAATGTTTATGTAATCTAGGTATTACATATAAAAAGAAAATTATTAATAATTATTTACAAATAATTAAAATAATACTTTAGAACTATATATTTATTTATAATAAATATTTATTTATTGTTTGTTTTATTTATTTATTCTATTAACTTTATACTAATGATTATTATTTAAATTTCATTTTAAACTAATGCAACTTTGGCTTTTTTTTGATGTAGTATTATTTAGAATATTTGTATTTGATTATTATTATTTATGATATTTATTTATTGGAAGCACCATTTTGTATTTAATATTTAATTAGCTTAAATTCTAAAATTTATAACAATATAAAACAATACTATATAAGATCCACTTTGAGTATTTAAAAACATACAAACAAATTTAATAATGATTTGAGTAAAAAAAAAAAATTATTTAAGGTGGGAATAAAGATTTGTTCTAAAAAATTTTGATCCTCCAAAGGTGGCAAGACGTGTGTTTGATGGTGTTTGCGTACAAGTGTATTGAATTTACTGGTCACCAGGTTCAATTACTATAACATGTTTTCCGGACACCGGCCAAAATATTACTAAAATCATCGTCTTTCATTTGTTCCTGTGTAGTGTAAATAAATTCTGCTGGATTGGTTGTTACCTCGGTCGAGTACGTTGGTGTTACAGTTGGTACATTATTATTGGGATTATTTGGTGCAATCGTGTTTGTTCCATTTATACCGGACGCATCCATGGGAGATGGCATACTGGCCGATATGGGTGGCAATGTTGGTGTATTCTGTGTTATATAACTATATTCTTGTGATTGGACTAGATTTAATCCAGCATAGCTAGTCGGAATCGGGGATGGTATTGAAACGGCTGGAAATCCTTGATGTTGATACGAATGGGTCATATTATAGGGATTAAAGTCATTGTAGTTGTGATTGGAATCGGCATATTTGGTATATTTTTCTTCATTTTGCTCATTAGTTAGCGTTTGCATTGGAAATTGCTGGTACATGGAATAGTTTTTGTATGGATATGTGGCATACTCCTGCATTGTTGGGCTCGAATGATTAAAATAATTAATACTGCTAGTCTCGCGCATATGCGAATTGTGATGAACTGCATTACTTTTATTTAAATTGTTGTCATTATTATTATTATTATTATTATTATTATTATTTATATTACTATTATTATTATTATTATTATTATTACTACTATTATTATTAACGTTGTATTCATCATGATGATCATGTTGAGTATTGATCGAAGAAATCGGTGCTAAATTTGACATAGATGTAATACCTAAATTTTGTTGATCTTGCACCGTGGCAACTGGAGGATAGAATGTCCGTGTCACTATATGCCCTTGATCTAGTATACTACGATTATTACATGTTACATACATGCCCTTACCAATCGCTGCAATTGATGTCTGATGACTCGACATAGCTGTAAAAAAATGTCTTTTTTCGATATTGGCATCATAACCAGTAATCTTCTTGTCTGATACCAAACCACCACCACCACCGCCGCCGCCACTATAATTATTAATTTTATTACGATCTGTCGTCTCATACTGCTGCGAATTATTTAAATTGTATTCACGTTTTATTAAATCATCATTTTGATGATGTTCATAAAAATTATCATAATTTTGGGTTGATTGTAACGATAATTTATCATTATTGTTATTATTGTTATTAGCACTATTATTGCTATTTCGTCCCGAATCATAAGGACTTTGATGATTTGCATAATTATAGCTATTATTGGATTTTAACGATTTTTTACTATCCCCACCACAATAGTTATCTTTGTCCGCATCCATCGGACTCATTTCCGGGGTTGGCAGAGCCGAAATTTTATCTAATTTTAAATTATCACTTGATTTCGACGACATTCCCGATGGACTTCTTGACGGGCTCGCATCCGGCGTATTAATCGGATTATTTGAATAATATGGACTATAGGTGTATGGACTAATACGATTTGAATCGGCATCAATTAAATCTGTGGTATTTGAACTATTCACCGCTGCATTTTGATTATGGTTATTACTACTATTGTTTAGCGCCACAGCATTTACATGACTATTCGCTTGGGTTAGATTTCCCGCCGTCTGACGTGCTTTCGTATGTTTTCGTCGACGTGGACGATATTTATAATTTGGATGCTCAGTCATATGTATTACACGCAGTCTTTCGGCTTCTTCGACATATGGTCGTCGGTCTTGAGGTGTTAGTGAACGCCATTTTTTACCTGTAAATAAACGATGAAAACATGTTAGAATTTTTATGCATTCAAAAGACACGATAGTTTTAGTTTGAAAAAGGAAATATCAACGGAAGTGGGAATTACATCATCACATATTACACGCACCACGTATATGTGTTAAATTAAATTATTGATGTTAGAATCTTTCATGAATATTGAATTTTGTAGTTAATTTTGTAGTTGTTGTTATACAAACGTTTCAGTTCAATCAACTGTTGAAATAAATTAAAAATTCAATTTTCAATTTTTCTTTATATATATTTTGTAAATGTCTCGTCTTTCTGATTGAAGAATTTGATAGCTAAATATTGTTATTAGTTTTTATACATGTGCATATGAGTTATAAATGAAATGCAAAGTTCACGAGATATAAAACGGCTTAGTTTGTATTATTAATGATTGCCCTTGCAAGTTATGACTTACACTTGGTGATGCTATATGAATTCAAATCAAAGAAGTTTTAGGTATACATAATATCGACATTCGAGCAAACGGTTCTAGTTTAAGTGGAATTAATCAAACAAAGTAATTTCGTATAATTTTGTTCGTACACTTTACTTAATCCGATATACGAAGTAATTGGCTTTGAGTTGAGTTTTAAGAATTTTTAATATTTTATCATTCGTTAATGGAAAATATTAAAAATGAAGAACAATATGAATATCAACTTCATCAATTCCTTAATTATTTGAGCTGGTTGTATGCAACGCTTTTAAACCGACATATATCAGTTCACCAGCATGGATTTATGTCCGGCAGGTCTACTCTCTTATTAATTATAATCTGTTTTATTCAGTAAAGCATTTGATTCTATCTGCCAGAATCTATTAGAATTCGGATTTTCATTCCAAGTCGAATTTAATAAAAAGCAATACGAAAAATCCAACATTATCGAATTCTGGTGTGATCGGATGGAATGCACGATGTTACCAAACTACATGAAGTGAAGTCACCAAAACTCATGTACTTATGTAAATATAAAGAAATTACGTCTTATCATCTTAAAAAGAATCCTTTGATTACTGAATACAAAACAGAGAGTAAGTGAAATTACTAATTTAGAAGTCACTTTCATCGAAAACTATGTTTGACTTTGAATGGGCAATTTAAGAATATACAATCTTTATAATCACTGTGTTCCGCATACGTGAGTTCTACGCTGTAACAGTCTGGGGTTCTTACTGATATGTGGAAATCAAAAGAATCGAAAGTATTCAAAAATGGTTTTTAATTTGTTGAAAAAAATTAATTAAATTTAAAATTTAAAATTTTGTAATTTTAACTTTGGATTCATTATTTTTGACAGTTCCAAAACTGGGGTTTTTCATTTTTATACAATAGTTTTTTTTTTCATTTTCACTATAATTAATAATAATTGTAAATTATAAAAAAAGAGGTTAATCAGAGGCAAAATGAGAATTATAATTCATTTTTTTGCAAGCATGGCAAGGCGAATTTTTAGCACTAAAACAACGAATTTTAAGTATCTGCGTCTTAAAATGAAGTCACAAGATAGAATTTCAAATTGAATAGAATTTACTTTAGAACTTCTGGAGAGATGCTATTCATAGCATCTGGTATAGATAATAATGGTTTGCGCTGGATTTAAACGAACAATGTAGTTACAAACATAAAATCAGAAATATTTCAAAATTTAAAATTTTAATGTAATTCAAGCAATCAAAATTAATCAAATTTCTTCAGAATGGTTAAAACTTAAAGATATTTGATTTTCAAAATTTCGATTTTATATAAATTTTGAAATTTTCTGATAATTCAGAGTCTCATAAAACTTTAATACATTTCTGGCTAACTAAAAATTAAAAATTGGCTAACGATGATTTATTTTGTTTCCACTTACAGTAGCTTTGACTGAATGAGTTTAACGCATGCAACGCCTTCAACAAGCGTACAAAATGCGAATGGTGTGTCCTTTTTGAAGCAACAAGTTACATATATACATATATGACATATGTATTATGTATAATTTACAGCTTTAATCAAAGAGTTCAATTTATTATTAATGTAATAAATAAAATAAATCGG
Organism: Tipula unca; assembly: GCA_951394425.1. Taxonomy (NCBI): domain Eukaryota; kingdom Metazoa; phylum Arthropoda; class Insecta; order Diptera; family Tipulidae; genus Tipula; species Tipula unca. The sequence goes on from OX596380.1 coordinate 202,350,672, forward strand.
AATAATTGAATATATATAAATATATGGGCTTTAAGCGCACTGTGAACAATAGTTTTTTTTTTGTTCTACGCGAAACAATTAAAAGGAGCATATGACACAATTACGCCACTGAAATATTATGCCTGTGCTAATAATAATACACTGATTTTGTGTAAACTTGTACAAAAGGATTTGAAGTTGAATACAAAAAATAATAACTATAAAATTATAAATATAAATAATAAAAATTCAAAAGCCGAAAAAAATTAAATTTTTTTATTTTCAATTTAATACATTATTCATTAAAATTAATTTAACGCAATTTATGAATATGGTAATTGTGTGTATATGGAGAAGAGAAAAAAGAACTTAAAATAAATCTGTGATGTACATACGTGTGTATATAATTTTAAGAATCAAATTTTTATATTTTCAAGTATATGACTCATCGCAAAATTTTGTGTCGTTTTTTAACGCACCTATTTTGTCGCGTGCTCAAATTTATTGAGTTAAAGCACGTAGGTATTATAACAGAAGAATGTAAGTGAAAATATTATTTTTTGTGTATTGTATAGTGTACTTTACTTGTTCTTCTTACAATATATAATATCTAACATACACTCATAACATCAAATTGTTTTTTTTAACAACTAAAAAATCACTATACAAATAAATAATATAGTTTTCTTAAATATTATAAGACATATAAAATATAATATGCTTACTACACATAAGCTTGTATAATATATTTCACGATCATTGTTTGAATGAACACAGAAATTTATATAAAAATCGTCAAATTATTATTATTTTATTTATTAAGTTGGAACAAAAAAATAAATAAGTCATATACATGTTTATAATGTATTAGAAATATATAAGTATAATATTTGATTCTAACGGAACTCAATAACTATTCCTATCGATTATTTTTCATTAATAATATTGAAAAACAGCGCACGGTTTAACGATTAAATTGATGTATTTTTCCTTCTTTGGTTCGAAAAATTTATATATATATTTGGTTATAAACTACATAACATTACTTGCCGTTGCCGCTCATGTCTAAGCACATTATACAATATGTATTTGTATCTAGATACGGGTTTTACGGCGGTAAGCTTTTTAAGTCAAGTTATTAATGCATAACTTTAGTAATTCAAATACACTTCATAATACTAATTTACTATATGTATGTATTTCTGGAAAACCGCATTGAAGTAATTATTCCTTAACATGGCAAACGCCATCAAGGTACATATTTATTCTCGTATAACAATTATAACTGACAACAATTCCTCTACCTCAAACTTCTCTAAAATTTACATTTAAGGAAAACTTAACTTAAAAACAGCATGTATGTAATAAATAGAAATTGGTAAAACTTTCTTGACCAACTATACTAATTTAAGCAAACTATTCAATTTTGAAATCACAACGAACTTCACACTCATTTATTTAAATTTGACAAGAGATTTGTTGTGAAACACAATTTTGTGTTTCATTTAATTAAATTAAAAAAATTTGAGGTATAATTATTTAGATAAATATGTAAATTAGACAAATTAAAGTGTATTGTAATAATTTTAAAATGATTATAATTAAGAAAATTAGTTTATATACATAGTTAGATTTCCGTTATACACTGGGATAATGTCGAACTCTTTGGCCTTATTTTATGATTCGTGCCATGAATTCCAAATATATCGGTAAATAATTGTTTTTTGAAATTAGTAAACTTGTAAACTATATTCATTATACGCATATTTATAGAATAAAAAAATCTTTTTCTGCAAAATTAAATTTATTCTACTTCTACATTTAGTTCAAGATGCATAGTCAAAATCGATATCAAAAACCGTACATGTACTCGTTGAGATTCGAATCAACACAACAATTAGTGGTTGAAAAATCGCAGTAAAAATCCAAGATTTCCGAGTTATTTATTCAATTCAATACCAGAATATCGATTTTATACCAAAATTTGAAATATCAGTTTTGTCCATAAACGATTCTAATATTTCTTCTTGTTGGTTCTGGCATAAATTGAAATTTATTGGCAAAAATATTTATAAAATTTATAATTTTTTTTAGATATTTATAAACCTAAGAATTTTGAACATTATTATTAGTATTACAGTTTAAAAAGGCGATTACTGGCGCCTCACTGTGTAACAATCGGGCTCCATCGGTTTCGATCGTGAGCTTGGTTTTCATACCATTTACGCGTCATCTATTATTTTCTACCTTTCTAAAAATCCTTCCATATAATCGAATAAAATCGAATTACACATTTTACTTATGATTTTGCTATACATTCGATTCATATTAATATTAAAGTGCGGCTGGCTCTAAGGCCACTGCTAAAATCTAAACACCTATATAAAGTCGACACGTAAAATATTACGTAGATTAATTTAATTTAATTTACCGTAGACAACGTAGAGATCGTCGATAGTGTAGACGATTGTTAGAGTGAGTTAGTTAACTAGTTCCAAACTACAGTGGCGACAGTTTTATAATCTCATTCAATGCATTTTAATCTGTTTTCAAAATAGGTTAGGTTAGTAAAGTTACATTATTTCACAACCTGGGAAGACAAAATTAAAACTAAACCATTATAGTTCACTAGAATTTTGTTCCAAATCTGCCCTAAAAATAAACAAATTAGGATTTTTTTTTAGCACAAAATTTACAATTCTATACGGTTGAATTTTATCCTAAATCCTAACATTTTTTACATAAGTTGAGAGTATCATGTTTTATAAATCCAGTAATTTTACCGATCATGTGACTATAACCTCACAAGCTATTTCTTTTGGCATTGGTTTTCTTGGGAAAACCCTGGAAAGCTAACGCTATAAAGATTTTACCGTGCAAATAGCAGAATGACGAACCAGGTTCGAATTAAACTAGAGGCGGGATACAAAAGGGGTTCTTCATCCTTGATTTCGCTCGGGATGATTATGAACACATCTATGACCCTCTCAAAGTGCAGAATCCATGGGCTGAGCCATCGGTCAAGTCAGTGTTCCCGATTTGGCTGGCATAAGGCGTAAGGCAAGAGCGCAAATAAGCTAACTGCGAAATAGCCGGAGGAGCATTGAGCCCCATAACAAGTAGAGATTACAAATAAAAAATTAATAATAAAAATAAACTAAGATGCCATTGGAGGTCCAAGCTATCCGAAAAATATTTCAATTTTGGAAAAAGTAGGGGATTAGGAGGTTAAGGACAACCAAGTTTGGTAAGCTCATATATGTCATATATATGTATCATTTTTCCGAAATTTCTTGAGAAATCCTAGGAAGCTAACACAATAATGACGTGTACACCAATACGTCTTAAATCTAAGCTATTCGAAAAATATTTTTGTTCTGGAAACAGTAGAGAACTAGTTGGTTTAGGACTAAGTTTGGTATGACATCATACGTGTCGAATAGATGAATTTTCCTGATTTTCTTCGGATAATTCTAGCAAGCTAACACCATAATGCCGAATATTTCAAGATGTCATTGGGTCTAAGCTATTTGAAAAATATTTCAATTTAGGGAAAAACACGGGATTGGAAAGATTAGAAGAACCAAGCTTGATATGGGCCCATATATTTCTATTATAAGATTTTTCCAAATTGTTACTCTAATCCTCCTAATGCTCTACTTTTTTAAAATCTGAAATAATATTTATGTCATTATGGTGTTCGTCTAGGATTTTCTCAAGAAAATTCGAAAAATCATATAATATGTATACGACGTTATTATATGAGGTAATTGTTGTCCTAGTCGTTCTACTCCCCTATCCTTTTCAATATTGAACAATTTGTTACATCGAGACATTCTGTTTTTACAGTTATGCATATATGAAAAAATTCGATTTGCTACTTTTTAGGACAGGTTTAGGACAAATTTCACATAAGTGTCAAATTATTTTTTGTCATTCGACTTAATTAAATTGCTAGTCACTAACAGCATCGCACTCTATCACATGTAAATAACGAAACTTATAGCATCTTCTTATACAATAACTTTTAAGCCAGCACCCGTTATTTTATAGCATTTGGTGACCGATAAATATCTTGAAGTAGCATCTAATTTAGCTCATTCATTAAGTCCAAAATCCGTTATATTCGCACAATCGCAGATACCCTTAATTCACGCAGAGCAACACAAAAGCTTGGCAAGTATTTTAGGCCAATAGCTGTGGTTTGAGTTAAGAAAATGGAAACCAATTGCGGAAATTTGTAACCATCACTTTTAAGTTTTAATCCATTATCAGTAATCGCTAGGTAAACGGTCAAATCTAGATATTAAAGCAGCAGTCTTCTATTTGCAATTTCAACATGCGAAAATATCGTAGGTTGTTGACGTTGTGTTAATTGTCGACGTTGATAAAACATATTGCCAATTTATCTACGTAATATTTTACGTGTCGACTTTATATAGGTGTTTAGATTTTAGCAGTGGCCTTAGAGCCAGCCGCACTTTAATATTAATATGAATCGAATGTATAGCAAAATCATAAGTAAAATGTGTAATTCGATTTTATTCGATTATATGGAAGGATTTTTAGAAATTACACGATACAAATATTTGAATTTTCAAGTTCTAATTTAGCTTTTAAAACTATAGAATATACCAAGTAAATTTTGAATCATGTAATTTATTAAAATAAACCACAGTGATTGAGCTGTTTAAGTAAAATTTCGAATATATACGATGTGATCTAAAACTTATACCATAGTTTCAAACAAAAAATTTTCAAATATGATAAATTTTATTGGTATATTCTTCTAAAACTTTCTTTAAATTTACTCGAGTAGAAATTGAACATAATTGAAGTTGGATTTGAGATTTACAAAATAAATGATTTTAAGTTGTATATAAATCGAGTGATAAATATATTTTGAATGCCACTTTTTATGCATGTTGAATTTAGAAGTCCAACCAACAACTATATCCTATATATATACTTTTATATTCTTAATATTTTGTTTGGTATAGACGAAATTTACAGGAATCTAATTTAAAATTAGCAATTTAACAATTATTAAAATTTTATGGTAAAATGTCTTCAATTGAATACAGGTGGGAAAATCTATCATTGCTTTCAAATTTTCATAATTAAACCATACTTGATCAAATGATCACTCATAATACGAAGATGATGATAAAACTAAAACTTGTTTCGTCCATTTTGTCCAAATCTCATCGTTTTGAATGCTGTAACTAATGATAAACACGTAATAAAATTTTCCGCTTTAAAGATTTACTTTAAATATTTTGTATTTTCCACTTTATGCCTAATCATCTATTTTAATCAAATACGAGTCTTAGACGATATAGAAGTATTTTTTATATGTGTATATGTATAATATACAAAAGAGGTGGAGATTTTAGAAATAATAATCAGTAGTAACGAGATATAAGAGAGAACTATAATTTAAAAAACATGTAAAAACAAAATTATTAAGACAGTAACTATTTTATACATGTACATATATAAAATATACAGTGGGCGGTTTTATCTTTAATATCACGTATTTAATATGACTGGTCAACTTTCTGTAAAAAATCTTAAATTTATTACTTTACTTCCAATATATAAGTATGTACAAAAAGTTCAATTAATGCTTTCTTCTATAAATATATAAATACATTTAAAAATTCTAAATTGTACGCCAAATCGATTTAATAATTCTGAAGACGCATAACCGAAAACCCATTAAAAACGGCACAATGATCACAAATGTATTTTGTAGTCAAATTTAAAAAATTTTAATTTATTTTTAGAATAAATTTAATTGAAATTCAAGACATTTCCAATTACGCACCGTTATAATCAAATTTTAATAAAAAAATATTATTTTTTTGCAATATAATCTTAAAAAAAATATTATTTTTATACAACAAAATATTCAATTTTTGATCTATGATTATATTATTTTATTCTATACACAGGACAAATTTATAGATTTCATTATTATTATTTTTAAAAGACGGTTAACTTTGATGGTATAGTAAATAGTTAGGTATATGTATGTAGTGTACTCGTATAGATGTATGTAAGAAATTAAATCTTATAAAAATAGCGGATGCGTATGATATCAAGCAGAAAAACTTAAAACTTAATGCAATGGGTCAAATGCAAAGGTACGGCAAATTTAATTTGTATGCTTTTTAAATAAAATACGTACGTAAACAACTAAAAAACCGAATAATCAAAATAAAATAAAAAATTTCTGTAAAGTGTCTTAAATATTAATAATAAATAAGAAAACATTTATGCGTTTAAAGTGTTTGACCCTTTTTTTGTTAAAATTGTTCTTAATGATAACAAGGTGTGGTTTGGTTGTTGGCTGGGGTTATACTCGTATTAATTTTTATTTTTATTTATTCATTTCAGTATTTTGTTATTTTCTTATACAGCATGTCTACATATGTATGTCTTCGAGTTTATTTATATTATTCAAGAAAACAACTAAGATTTATTTAAATAATTTAACGAAGACATCCATATTAATAATATTGGTAAATGTCATAAAATTATTACATATATATGAAATAAAAAAGAAAACGTATAAGAATAACAAAATAATAATACATAATAAATAAAAGATGAATATTAAGAAGGTAGATTATTATTAGGTTGATAAAGAATTATTGATTGATTTGTCCATATACATACTCGTAGCACTGTAATATCTCCTATCACACACATTATCAATCTATTACATCCTAAAAATTCTGGCTTCCCCAGGCATTTAAGTAAATTATTCCATTGTGTAGCATGTTTTTAAACTTTATCAATCTAACTTATTCATTTAATATCAAAATTGACCAGAAATCCAAAAACTATAAGAAACTTAGTTTACATTTTATATTAAATTTTGTTCCAAAATTAATTTTAAATTTTGATGATCAACTTTAACCGCGATCATTAACCGCCATGCTTGCACTTATATGTAAACATATTAAATTAAAGAAATCGAGTCTTTAATAATTAATTCGCATTATGAAATAATTAAAGAATCCCCATATTTGATGATCATATGATGCTAAATGAATGAATATCGAACTTCTCACTTATTTCCCGTAGTTACTCTGGACTATATAGTGTAAATTACAAAAAAACGGTGTTTCGACTAGCAACCATTGCGGTACTAAATTAAACCATTGCGGTACTAAATTAAACAATTATCATGGTCTATTTCTTACTATATAGCTTCGTATTCAATTGAATTGACAAAATATAGCGCAGTCAAATTAAGTTTTATTTCTGTAAAATATCCCCGCCAATTTATCTTATCTCGAAACAGGAAAAGGTAGAATTTTAGCTAATAACATCTTTTTCTATTGATTTAATTACAAATTTATTTAATTTTAAACAAATCTTTATTAACAAAAAAAACTAAGGTAATTCTTTAAAATTCACAATTTAAATTTTTTTGAACGAATCTTAACGTAATAAAATATTAAGTAAGTTATATGGTAATTAAATCAAATATATAATTAACGCTAATTAATAATTAATAAATTATAATTTAATTAATAATATCTCAGAGAAGGTAAAATACATAAATATATGTTTATGTATTAGGTAAATAAAGAAATAATTATTTATTCGTGAAATCGCATCTCAAAAAATATCAACCGTACTTTCATCCGTAACAAGCTTTTAAAAATTGTTAATTGTAGGTTAGATTCAGTTTAACTTTTTAATACTTAATAAGATGCCCATAGTTACCAAATACCAATTTGAATCAAAAATTGTCTAAGGCTTCCTAGAGACTTATTAAAACTTTACCCAAATCCAATGTGAAATGTTTAAAATACTGAATCACATTAAGTTTAAAGCTCTACACTTTTGACGTATTTTGAAAATTTTGTAAATTCAATAGCCAAAACTTTAAACTTTTGAGGTTGTATTAGATCTTAAAAAGTAACAAATTTTTTCATTTAAAAAAGCTCTCAATATTTGAAAAATATTTTTTGGTATATTTCGATAATTAAATGAAAGCTAGTAAATTTGCAGAACTGCGGATTTTTAAATTATTTAAATGGTTTGTTTTCTTCAACATTGGGTTGTATTTCAATTTTGAAATTTTATGATTTAACCTAATAAAAGCATAAACTTAATAAAAGCTTTTCGAACGGACTTTTTGAATGAAAAGACTAAAACAATATTAAAAATTACATAGCTCTTTAAACTGATTTTAAAAAGCTCCACTGATAAACGACATCCTTAAATGAATGCAACGTTTTCAGGACAAGCTTTTTAAAAATTTTAAACTCAAAGTTCATATTTAGTTCCATGTTATATTTATGTAAAATTTAGTCATTTGAATTCACTAAAGCCAGGTTAAAATTAAACGAACTTTTCGAGTTGTAATATTTTTGGTAATTTGTTCAACAATGGAATTGAAGCTACGATTAATCTTGATTCACAGAAAAGTTGAAATAGAAATTATTAATTAAAAAATTATAAAATGGTCTGAAATTTATAAAAATATTATTTAGTACATTTTGATAAAAAATTAAAAGCTTTAATTATTTTTCAGAACTTTTGTTGAATAAATTCACCGAAAGCTTAATTTTCACCAACATTGGCTTCTGTGGCTGAATTTCTCTTTTGAATAGTGTTTTAATAGTTAAAGCTCAAGTGTAATAAAAGCTTTTCGAAAAAACCTTTGGGATGGAAAAACCCAAACAATATTAAAAATTAACTTCTATGTTTTGCTTTTTAACTTATAAATAACTGATTTTATAAAAGCTCCATTCCCAATGACGCTGTTAACTGAACTCAACCTTTTCAAAACAAACTTTCATAAATTATTAATTTAAAGCTTGGTTTGGTTGCAACTTAAATTTGTTTATGTTTAGTAGGTAGAAACTTAGTTTTCATTCGATTCGAAACCAAAATTTTCTAAAGTCTAAAGCTTACCAGACATTTTTTAAAATTCAACCAAAATTGAATAAAGTACTTAAAATACGGAATAGCATTAAACTTTAGGAGATTTGCTAGATTTTAAAAACAATTTTAAATTTATTCGTAATGTATTTGGATTGGATTGCGAGGTAAAAGTTTTGCAACTGAAACGATGTTCAAAAATAAATTAAAGATAAAGATAAATTTCGATTTTTCTAGATAGTTTTGGTCCTATAATTGTATGTAGCAAGGTTAAAATACAAAAAAAAATATTCTGGTGCACAAAAATTTACCACGAAGTTAGCTATCTGAGTTGAAATATTCTCAACTCGAATAAAATTTCAACAAAACTGAAAATTAAACTTGTGTTGCTATTTTTTCGTTAATGGAACATCTTTTGCCTAAAAAAATGTTCCTTTATATGTAAGTATAAGCCAAATGAAATAGAAATCGCATAAAAAGTTAAAAAAATAAAATTTATTCACCATAAAAATTTTAACTTGCCAACGTCGACAATTAAAATTATGTCAACAACCAACGATATTTTAGCGATTTGAAATTGAATCCACCAGTTGGCAAATGACGCATGAATAGTTTCAAACTGTCATCGTGTTTTTATTTATTCAGTATTGTTTGCCATATTATCGGCCTATCGAGGCCACTATTTAGAATACCATCGGAAAGTTTGCAGCAAAGTTTACGACCAAATAGACGGTTGGTGTGGTTTATGGGTGTGTAAAATCATCGGTCCATATTCCTTAAAAAATGATGACAGCCGGGACGTACCTGTGAATAGCGCTCGTTATCGCCCCATGATAAAGGAATAAAATCATATTGGCGAGCAATTAATTTCACGGTTCGGATCGATGAATTGGCTATGTAGATCGTGTGATACCACAGCCCTAGACTTTTTTCTTTGGGACTACGTAAAGTGTAAAGTCTATGTGGATAAGCCAGCTACACTTGAGGCATTGGAAGCACACATGACGCGTGTGATTCGCCAGATACCTCTCGTTATGCTCGAAAGCGTCATCAAAAATTGAACTTTGAGGAAGGACCATCGCAGTTGCGGTCAACATTTGAAAGAAGAAATCTTTACAAAATAAATGGCAAGAAAAGATCTCTCAAATGATAATAAAGTTTCCATGCGATGAAATTGAATTTTTTTAGTTTTTTGAACTGTTGCACAAATCACCTCTAGATTTCGTTATTACGCCCTGTTTATGGCACAACTACCGCTGTGACTTTTGCACCAAAATGGTTCTATTAACGCATTCGCCAGCACTCTTTCCAGCCCAATACAAAACTGTGGACTAAGCTTCTTTGAAATAACAGATTTTATTAATCTCAGACAAATATATTGCTTCTTTAGTGTCTTGTGAACTAGCTAAATGGCCAAAACTTTACTGCTGAATCGTGTTGAATTATTATCGGCAAAATACGTTATTACTGTGACAAAAACCTGACTGCTCAACTGAAAATTGTTGGCCAAATCATACGTTTTTTTTGCAAATATATCTAACATGAAGTGCTTATACTTAGCAGGAGCATTGCCTCAGTTTTTGATCTAATTAAATGTTTCAAAACCAATTTCACGTACGTTTATCCAACAAAACACATTTTGTGAAAATTTGGTTATCAGTCTGGCACATTTTTTGTCAGCAACTGTTGGTTATCTGAACGATTTGGCGTTGTATGTAATTTAATGATTTTGTAATGGATAAACATGAAGTAGATTCATGGTATTAGTTTTCAATTCTGCTCTTTTTGAAAAGAGATTAAAATGCATCAACAGAAATTCTATAGAACTGTCAACAGTTACGCACTGTTCCTAAAGAAATTGGTTACCCTAGTTTAGAACTAATCGATTGACAAAACCACTCAGGAATTGTCTGCATTATCGACGTTGTCTACGGTGATGACCCATATCAGTAAAACTTTCAAATAAGAATACCGAAATCTGAAAACTATATGAATTTAGTATTCAAATAAATTGATGATGATCTTGAATAAATAATAAGTAAACGGGGAATAATGATTTTAATTACTGATTAATTAATTATATGTGTACTTACTAGTGTTTTCACTATGTGAGATAACAAAATAATATTTTTTTTTTTCGACATGTAACAAAAAACGGACTTCTGATCAAAATGTGCTTGTTAAGGGGTATACCAATTTGAGAAATACGTTTCGTAGGAATCGAGAAATTTAGATTAATAGTTCGTCATACTGCGTGTTGAAAATTCAACAATTCATCATCATTGGTTTGAAGATCAAAACCATGTTCATTTATTTGGAAATTTTAATATTTAATAATTCTATGTAATACGAGTATTACGTGGGTGTCGTAATATATGCTTACTAATATGCTTAAATTAATATTAAAAATCAATAACTATAATTAAAGCATATATGTATATGTCGTCGCGGTCTAATTCTTTGAATCAACACAATCGGTTCGGACACAAATGATTTTTTTTTTAAGTTTGTCATTTTAATATTCTACATAAGCCTAAATAATAATCACATAATAAAAAAAAAAATTAATTTATGAAATTAAAGTTTGTCACTCGCGCCCAATGTTAGATTCTTAACTCAATATATTATATGTATATGAGTGGATATTAATTCCAAGAAGTCTTCGTGGTCTCAAGAGAATACTAATTCAGTGTATATATATTTGTAGAATAAATACCGCGCGCATATTTAGGTATATAAGAAAGTTGTGTGTTTTATTTAAAGTTTTAAGATAAATGGTCTGAGATAAAATACAAATAAAATTTGTGTTTTGACTAGACTAGAATTTTACGGGTTTATATCACAGCTGTGAACGAGTGATTCTGGGAAGTTATGTAATAAACAAATTTTGCAACAATCTTTTTTATAGGTTATATATAATTATGAAACATCATGTATGTACATATATACTATACAGTTTGACATAGTCTATGAGAATATATTTGTACATAAATTCATATAATTAGAGATTTGGATAGATATCAAAACTGCAATCTAGTTTCATTTCTGCATAAAATGCAATCAAAACAATGTGCAGCATATATATATATATACTTACAATTTTTTCACACGACAAATCATAGTTTTTATCATAAAAATGCTAAATGTTTAGCATGCAATTTTTGCATATACACGTTAATTTATTGTTTTCAATTTGAAAAGGGTCAAATTATGTAATCTCGCGGTTTCTTATACCATTATATATACATAATTATGTTACAACAGTTCTATGGTAGCAAAAATCTTAATTTTTTTTATGTAATTATGTAACCATTAGATTATTATTAGTAATTTATGTATAGGGCTAACAACCTGTACATGCACGTTAATCAACTTTCCCTTCCTTCCTTATATATGCATATGTATATATAAAAAGAAACTCGTAACCCCTTTAGGTATAGTACAATTTATACGACTGTCAAAAATGGTGCCATAATGACACAGTTATATGATTTTATAATATGTATATACATACGTGTTTATATAGTAAGGGTCTGTTAATTTCTTTTGTGCACAGGTGTCGTCGTCTGATGATAACCAAAAACACATATATATACTAAATAGTCACATACTATATAGTATCTACTATATACACGTTGAAAACAAATTTAAATGTTAAATGTTTTATAATTTCCGTCAACATGAAAATTGAAGAAAACTTAATGTACACGCAGTAAAAAATTTATTTATTCTATAAAAACAAAAAATAATTACAATTATTCTAAATTGAATAAATGTCTTGTACAAATTGAAGCAACATATAGGTAGTATATGTATGTATGTACGCTTCATAGACGCAATAATATTATGTATAGTCTGTTTGTTATATACAACAACATAAAAGTTTTTTGTATGTAAATTAGGTCTTTGTATTTACGATTTTCTTACGTTCATGCTGATTTTGCTTGAATTTCTTCTGTTTATTATCGATATCGATTATTGAAAAATAAGAAGTAATTCCGACGGAAAACCCCTTGAAGTATCTTTACTCAGAATGTAATTAATCAACCAAAGTGTGAAACGATAATTGTTATTAATAAAATTTATTGTTAAAAATTCTCAGAATTAATTTATTTAAATTAATTTAATCCATTGATAAAATCACAAAGAAGTGTGTGATGTCAGCAAATATATTATATAATATATATATATATGCATAATATGTATGTATGTACATAATGTTTATAGCAAAGGAGACCCTACCGTGTGGGTAAATAACGGAAAATAAATCTGTTTATGTGTTATATAATTTGCGGTGCTTGGCGAACCGGAACCATTTTACAAGAATATATTATGAAATCTTAAGACAAACATCAATCAATGTCTAATTGCCTTTACATTATACTTTTTTTTTTTTGTTGCAGGGAAGCAATGGGGGAAACCAGCAGACGAAATATGTCATAGAACCTAAAATATTATTTGATGTGCACACGATTCCATTTTGATCATACTTCATTGGTTCATAGTTTCTTATTATTTAGCTGAGAAATCATTTCAATGTGACATTTAGTATATATACATATAATTGTTAATACATTTTTATTTTTCGGACATTAGGTATACAACAACGCAGTAATTAATTTTTTCTTGGCGGCCTGAGGTGTTTTCTCAGGAACACGTAGGAATTCTGGCAATTATATAGAGTATATATTTGGTGTCCTGTCCATGTGATCTTAAATTTTTTACTATTTGATATAACAAGTGAAAAGGCACTACGCCCGTACCCTGAGCTAATAAGCCAGCTATTATATACCGCGTCTAAAGCCTCTGTCTGGAGATTCTGCTCACGAAGTTCGTGGTCTGGCTTGGGTTCCAGTGACGGCACTACCACGGTTCAGTTTTGTGGTACCATCAGACTCGAGCCTGCTAGGCACTTCGTTAATAATTTTCCGTCAATTACACCCAAATCTTCCCCTGATGTTACCTTAATTCAGAATGTTCTAAATAGTCGAATCCTTCCGAATACCTCAGTCTTTCTCGGTGTGGTTTATTTTTACCTATTTATTTTTTAATTAAGACTGTGCCACAGTGTTAACAATTATCAGAAGAGAGTTTGCTGGGTTAGTGTTACAGAGGCGTCATAATCCAGCTATTTCATGGCTAGAAAAAAAAACAATTTATGGAAAGATTTCAGGATAGATCATCTGATTTTAAAATCCGACGAGTAATCGAAACTAGAAAGCAATTACCCCTTGAAACATTTGTGGAGTTCTATACCATCAGATTTAAAGCATGACATTACAATGCAAGACTTTCTACACCGAACAAAAACTTATAGAAAGTTTCATGCAAAACATGAGGAATGGTCTTCAATATCATTAACTGATAAACAATAATGAGCTAACAGCAAGTTGTACTGGTTGGGAGGATACCTCGAGTAGGCTTCGAATCAATCCTGAATCAACGTTGTGTCACAGAAAGACTACTAATGAAATAAACCTTAGAGAATCCGGCGAAAGTGGCAGCACTTTAAAGTAGAAACGTCGGTTAGAACAAACCATGGGTTCCTGGAGATATATTTCAGTCAAACTATAATCTTCCACGCCCCCAAACTTGCCGAAAACTTTTATGGTACATGTATTTTGTCACAGATGTGGTAGGAAAGATACCGTTTTTGCAAAATACCCTAAATATACGGAAAACATTCGAAAGTAAGAAACCCCGAAAGTAAGCTTACCCATATAATATTAATACTAACTAAATAATAATATTAGCCAGTATGATGCACCCACTTATAATAAGTCTGTTTTAAATCATAGATTCATAGTACACAATGCTCTCCTCCCAACTACCATTATCGACCATCAGGTGATACTATTGATTCTATACCGCATATACATGCAATGAATTCCAAGATCACCAAAAACCACAATACAACTCTCTCAAACATCTGAATTAGTTAATTCAATTATCATGGATAATTCGCTATATCCTAGATCTTATGACCAAATCTTAATTAATGGAGTTGAGTATACGGGTTTGCTGGATAGTGTGCGCTACGGTCAGTGTTTTATGAGCTGAAACATAGAAATTTTTAACTGACCAAATTTTTATCGGTTTCATTCAGATGGTCTATTATGAAACAATTTTTTCGATAACGAAAATATTCGATCCGCCAACGGATTTACCCTAACTATTATGAAACTTGAATTGTCGCATTTTGATATTTTTAGAAATAGGCAATTAATTGTTAATTAATTATTAAATTTTGTGTATTGAAATGCAAACCAAGCACAAATTTTTATAATTTCTTAATACGATCAACCGAATACAAAATTCTACAACTAAATCGTAATCAAATTTTGACATATGTGCTCGGAAAAATCCGATTCGATTTAATTTTTTAATTTCATAATATCCCGGATCTTGGCGATAACGGAAAAATTCGACTTGAATAAATTTCATAAATTCAATATAATTTACAAATAATGTAAAAAAAAATATTAAAATTTCTCGATTCCAAATTTTAGGAGACCCCTCACATAATAAACCATACGAAAAATTGTCATGAATCAGTCGAAGACAATTTTTCGTGGGTTTTACTATGTTAACTCTTGGCAAGGTCTACTATAATTTGGTATCGGAATTTATTAATTTAATTCTATTTATAATTCCATTTACTATATTTTATAAATAAAAATAAAAATTAAATATTAATTAGGCTCACAAGCTAAATTGTTTACGTTTGATATTTATCGTGAAATCCAGATTATGGAGGTTTTGTATTAAACGGTTTAGCTACAGCAATATGGTTCATCTAGTATGACTTATTAATAATAATAATGCTAATTAGTTTAACGATTAGATCGGTTGATATTATTGATTTTGAAGAAAAATACAAATAAATAGACAAGGACACATGCTAGTGAGCAAAAAATAAAGTTGTTCCGAGGTTCTTCATTTTTTTCCACAAATACACATAAAAAGTAATCATGCCTATTCCGAATCTCGTTTCGTTGGGAAACTTCCATTTCGGAAATTTACAAATAAATAGACAAGGACACATGCTAGTGAGCAAAAAATAAAGTTGTTCCGAGGTTCTTCATTTTTTTCCACAAATACACATAAAAAGTAATCATGCCTATTCCGAATCTCGTTTCGTTGGGAAACTTCCATTTCGGAAATTTAACTTCCAAATTTAACTTTGTTGGAATTTTGCTAATCTGTAACTCGATTCCATTGGAATTTTTGATATTTTTTTATAGAAAAATCTTCGTCAGAAAATTGTAGTTTGTAGAATTTTTTAGAAAATGCATTTTTTGTGAAAAATATATGGTTTGCTTTAACAATATATGACATTATTGGCTTTGGCGACTGGTATCCTCGTTTAGCGACATAAACGTCAAAGAAATAAATATAAATATGGCATAAATATGAAAAAAAAAGATAGTCTTATTAGATATAACAAGTGAAAAGAAACAGTACAGATATATAATTCGAGTAAAAAAAAAGTTTGTCGAATTGTTTTTGATTCCTTTTGATTGTTTTGATGAAAATTTAGATTCTCACGAATCGGTGATAGACCAAGAAATATTTTAAATAATACAAAAAATTCAGACAAATCTAGACAATTTTGAAAATTCAGCGAATTAAATTTTTCAATCAATTTTGTAAATTTAATGCCTAAATTTGGGAAAGTATAAAAAATTTCAACGTTAGGAGTCTTTAGTAAGAATTCTAGGTATTTGATCAAAATGTAGGTAAGTTTACAGAATCTATGCCTCTGTAATTATTAATTTAAGAAAAATTTCACAATTCTCTTAAATTAACCTTTCGAAAAGCCAAGTATTGAACATTTTATTTAGAAAATTTCTGACGCCAGGTCCCAATAAACTATACCGTTGCCCCCCTAACCGTTGACGCAGTTACTGAAACACTCCAATCGAGTAACTTGCACCATTTTGGATTTGAAATATATGTTATTAAAAATTTTGATTGAAGTTGCTTGTTTATTTTTAATTTTAAGCTTGTGTTTTCGATAAATAGAAAATGTGCTTTTTAATGAACAAATGCTACTGATCCATACTAACAGGTTGATTTATAAATGATTTCGGCTATTTTAATGATCAGATCATTCAAATTGCTATCCATTGATTTCATTTTGAATTCTATACCGATTGTAAAGCGCTGATATCATTCAAATGGATGGGCCATTTACTCTGAATTTAAGTAAATAATCGTGATGGAAGCACTATCGCAACTCTTGCAGCTTATTATGCTTAGTCGGAAGAACTGATGATATCTGGCCCGTATTGCACACATTCATCACTCCAATTTGGGACTAATTTCTAGCCAGAAATGTAACTCTTTTACCAGTAAAGTTTTATAATCACATAGCTGGCGAATTGCAATGACCACGAGCTTCGATTAATCCGGAATTTTGTTAACAAGATTTGTCATCGATTTTAATTTTTGATTTCTTTTGTATAAAAGTTCCACTATAAAATCTCAAATCAGTTAGAATCAGCTTTTGTTAACTTTGGTGGATGGTTCGAATTCCTATAGGAGCTGGATGCTAAAGGGATTGATTCGTAAAACTAAATGAAATTAAGCTTAAAACAAGATTAACTTTAATATAATAATGAAGATTAATCTGATGTTTAAATAAGGCTAAATCGTCCTACGTCTCAAACAGAATACTAAAATCAAACTTAACGTTAGGCCTAGATTATGATATCGAATTTAGTATTGGGGCTTAAACCATTTAGAAGAAACGCCTTAGTCAAATCTAAACCGAGCCTATTATATTTAGTCGAAATCGAAAAGTTGGTTTTTGGTTTGAATCTCGACTAAAATATATGATGTAAGCTTACATTTAAACATTGTTTTAGTACATAATTTAAATTGTTTCGATCAAATTTAAGTCATTAGTTTTGCCCTATATATAAGTAAAATCTAAAATTAAAGTCTTGCATTGCAACGTCAAAATTTTAATCAGATTGAAAAACTTTTTATGGGAGTGTCCTGAGGTAGAATTAAATTTTAATCGACTGGCATTCTTGCATAAATAATTTTTCTTCATAAGTATTATTGTCACTTTAGACTGCACAAACATCCAATCTTGTAGATTTTATTTATCACCGCACTCACCATAGTGATTTCATTATTATCAGGACTTAATAGATTTTTCAATTTTATTTCAGCCACCGAAACCGGCACGCTTCGTTAACAACTTAGTAAGTATTTACAAATCGCCCGGTGAAGCATGTATCTCCAAAAACACGTATAGTAACACCACTGCCAGCCGAAGCGAAAACTGCCTGTATCTAAATATTTTTGTCCCACTAGGCATCTTGCGATCAAATATATGAAATTAATATTAATAAATTGAACTAAATTATAGGATCTCTGCCAGTTAAACTTAAATTTACATTTATTAATTAAAGGTTGGAATGCAGAATAAAATAAATCGTAACTACATAATTTGAGTTGAATTTTCAGGAGTATCTCAAGTCTGATCCAGCAAACTAATAAATTTTATTTCAGAGGACCCAGTGATGCTGTTAAAAATTATAAAAGTAGATTAGAGCTGTATCGTCCTGTGTTACTAACTATTGGCTATACCAGGTGTTTGTAACCAAGTCAATTTCTATCATACTATCTAAACCTATTCAAATCCTCTTTATGTTATGTGTAAACGAGTGTTCGGTAAGGCCCGACCATCTCCGGGAGATTCTGCTTAATTAATGCTTGGTCGAACAATCCAAATCAAATCAAATCAAAAAACTAACCATCTTGCGATCAAATCGAATGAATGCTGTAATTGTTATATGGGTTCACGGAGGCAGCTACAATGCTGGATCTGAACTAAGTGATATGCATCCGAAACGTATATCGAAAATTATATCACCGGATACGAGTTGAATATCACCGAATGGCAATAAAAATAACGTGACACTAATGGGATGGAGTGCAGGAAGTTTATCGGTCTCCTCATTTACTCGCCACTAAATCAAATAAATATTTTAATAGTGCGATTCTAATGAGCGGACCTTTATCCATGGGCGCAATTCGATAATCCAGAAGTTTGTCTTAAACAGCTACTACGACAGTTACAAATAAAACGGAATCACGTATCTCGAATGCCCACAACAAATGTAACCAATTTCCATCGAGATCTATCAAATAATTTTAGCTTTAGCACGGACAATTTTTGCTCTGTGCCAACCATCGATCATATCGTAGTGGGCGACACGATCGATTATAGAATGCATAAAAATATTGATATTATGATTGGATGGACTAGTGGATGGACTAGTCTCGATTCGCGAGATTTTTACACGTTCAGCCATTAAAAATTTGTGAATAATATGCGAGCTAAACTGCAACGGTTGTCACATTACTTGCAGAATGAATTTTACAACAAAACGCAAAAGTATTTGGACGCAAACAGGTGGTGTTTTATCAGCTCGCTTCTAAATTAATTACAGAACTTGGTAAAACTATTGGAAAAGGCTAACAGGCGCCAATCTTGAAACATTTTTGTGTACCAATTTTGGACAATTTTCTATGAATCGTAAATATTATGATGGGCTAAATTGCATCGTATGGAACAAACAATACGAGGAAATAAAACCAACTATAATAATAAGTATAAAAATGAGTTGTTTGTGCAGAGGTCGATGGTTAAAATGTGGACAAATTTTATGAAGCGCAAGAAATTTATTCTAATCGATGAACAATTACAGTTGATTAATATTAACTTAATGTTACAGAAATCCATCACCAACATTAATCGCATCATCACTAAACGGTATCGAGAAGTCAGTGATGTCTGATAATTATCCACTGCAACGTCAACTGTTGGACATTAATATATCAATAAAAATGGTTCCGCATGTGGACGATGCGCATTTTATAAATTGTGTGTACGAATTATAAATTGCGTTCGGTACGACAGATGCTCTTTTCTAAATGAGTGCGGGCATTGTGTATAGTCTATATTAGGTCAGAAAGTCCTGAGAATCTCGTATTTAAAAAAATCAATAATCATTTTGGATTGTTAGAAAATTGAAATTACGAAAATTAAAGTACATACAAATTTAAATGACTGTGTCTGAAATTTAAAATATTTAAAGACTTCTAAATGGTTAGCGAATTTTGAAAACTTCAGTTAAATACAAAAATTTGATGTAAATATATTTATTTGAGTTTAGGAAATTTAGAAATTATAGTTTATTCAAATAATTTTTTACTGTAAATGGACAGTCGATATTTTGACATATTTGAGTTATGTAATTATTGGCAATGGTTTTAATGCGTTAATTTACAAAAATGAAAATCCCAAAACACCATTCTGATATTTTACATACGAGTATTTCATTTATGTATGTAAGTGACGCTACATATAGTTTATAAATTAACACAATGGCCCCAATGTGTAAAATTTGAATCACTAAAGTAAAAATATTTTTCTTCTCAAAAATTGTAAATTTCACCTCACGGAACATAGAATTGAATTCTATTTTCGAATACATATTCTGTAATTTTAATGAGCTTACTAAATTTGCACATTTCTTCTTCGTTTAAATTCTATACTTTTCATTAATCCTGTGAAATGTGTTTAAAGTTAAACTAAACTAATCTGGTTCCATTATGTGAGTCTGATTTTTCAATTTAGAAATTCTCAAATGGTTTTGAACTTAGCTACAATTTCATGTTCAGGTTTTCACAGAATTCAGGAGCCAGCCATTTATAGTGAAAAGATTGACAAAATTCTCTAATATTATGTATACATCAAACAAAACATTTTTGTTTTGAATTCAGAATCTTTGCAAATTGTGAAATTCATAAGAAAGTAACACAATATTCAAACGGAACTCTTACTACTTATATTCTTATGATTTATAATACTTTCCAAGTCTGGGCAAATTAATCAGCACACACGCATATAAAATCTGATATGTGCATGTATGATAATTCGCGATATTAATCTTAAATTTCAACACATAAATATAAATTTCATAAATCCTATTATTTATAATAAATTTGATATGCGCATTTACTTCTCCGAGCTTGATGTTCAATTTATCTTATTTTTTATGTACCCACAACAACATAACAAGTAAAACATATAATCTAATAAAAATATATTAATTATTTATTATATTAGCGAATTAATTAATTTTCACACGAACCTACATATGTACATCTCTTTGAATATACCATAACAATTTAATTAATAAAATGTGCGTGTTAGTAAGTAGTAAGAAACCTACTAGTGAGTTAAAATAAAATTCCCAAGCTTATCATTTAAGTTAATAATTTCTAATTTGTATGTATAGGTATACTTAGCTTAAGTAAATAATATATAAATAACTGTACCTTTTTTGCTATATTAAGCCACCATAATAGTGATAAAAATTAAAATTTATTTTCAAAAAGAAATTCCTCTACCACACCAAAAATTTTTGGCTAATTAACTCTTTCCTATATATACATAACTACAAACTATTCACATTACATACCTATACAGTATAAAATATCACCTACAACTAAAATATTATTATACATATATAGTTATACATATACGCAACAACAAATAAATTAAAATTTTTAACTTTTTTTTATATTTAATTTAGTAAAAATGTAAATTATAGAATATAAAAAAAAAATTAGTTGATCTTCATTTTTTCCCACGAAACGCACCTGTTTTTCAGGAAATTTGACTTTGATGTTACGGTTGAAATCATTTCGTACGTATGGCCGAGTACACATACTTATAAGAATTTATATACGTATATACATGTATATATTTAGTACGTATATTTTGTGTGAAAATTATTTATACACATAGGGGTACGTTGATAAAAAAAATAAGAATTTTAATTTTAAAATAATTTTTAAATGTTTCACTTGCATAATTACGTGCATAGGTAAACAACTTAGTGATGTTATTATATGTAAACAACAGTAATTATGTTGATTGGTGAATATAATTTATTGGCAGGTCATCAGTAAAATTTTAAACTTTTAATTAAGTTTTCAATAATACCTAGGGTGACCAGATGTACTCTTTTCAAGAGTATCAGGACTCGTTTTGTTTCGATTTACTCTTTACTCTTTACTACGCAAAAACCATCGAAATATACTCTTTTTGTGTTAATGTATATGCTTTTATGCCTTAAAGATATATAATAGTATACAAACGAATGCAATTATGCGAGACAAGATTCCTATCAATATTAGGCATACAATTCATCTTAGCCAAGCCTTAACATTTAGCCAAACATAGTATCTCGACCATTCCAATTTTAATTTGTAGTGGGGCTGGATAGCATTTCAAGTTAAGTTGGAAAGACTTGGGAATTAATAATTCATAGCAATCATTCATAGTTTTTCGTGTGTTTTACTTTGCAAGTGCGGGGCAAGGTCGACTAAAATTTGATATTCAATAGTATAATATGGCTTGTTTGATGCTAATGGCGTGAGCACTATATCCGCCTTGCGCAATATGACGGGCCGCGCCTGCTATATAGGCTACATACAGATATTCTACTTTGGTATAGAATGATTTTAGCAGGGTACCTAGCACTTTTGTCCCCTTTAGGATTAAAACTATAAGCTAACTCAATACCTAAATCCAATAAGCGGTATTGAACAGTAGAGTTTAAGTTTATAGGTTAAATTGTTAATAGTTTACAGTGGCTTAAATTTAAAAATTTAATTTTTATTGAAAAATTAAATAAAAATAGATTTCGACATCTCTGTAATTTTAAAAATTCCAATTTATAATTTTAGAAGTTTCGTAAGTATCAAATTTTTTATTGATATTAATTTCGAAGTTAAAATAAAGGGTTTTGACTCAAACAAATGAATTTCTTCTAATCTAGAATTTAGAAACAAGAAATTATTAAATTTCGAATCTGGAAACTTTAAAATATACAATGCACTTTCTGGGCACTTTTAAATGAAGAATTTTCCTCTTAAAATTTAAATCTATATTAGCTTTAGAGTCTGTATTAATTTATTAAATGAACAAATTTTAATTTTAGCTGGAACAATTTTGGAATTCTACATTTAAATCGATCATGCCAAATTATTTAATTTTTTTAAAATGTAATTTTCTTATTAGGAAGAAATTAAAAATTAAAAATTCTAAATTTTTCTTTTTTAAGCACAAATTTTATATTAATGTTAAAATCAAAATTTAAAATTCGATCTTAAAAAATTATAAATGTCAAAATTTATTTAAAAAAAATATAGAACCTAGGGTACAGATCAATATGTTAATATACAATTTTTTTTTAAAACTTAAATTAAAACCTTAAGATTATTTAAACTTAAAATTCCATATTTAAAACGATATTTGAAATTCGAAATTTTAAGCGAAAATTCTTAATTTTTAATTAGAATTTGGTTCAAGTTCTAATTATAATTAAATATTTTAATTTAAATTATAGTTTCAAAAATCTTTAAACGATTTTCGTCCGAATTTCAAATTAACATTTTTTTAGTTTATTCAAAATATTTAAATTTTAAATATTAAATTATAACTTCTTGCGGTTCAAAATTGTTAAAATAATTTAAAATTTAATTTACAGGTTTTAATTAATAAAACTCAGGTGAAAATTAAAATTACTCTTTTTAAAATCCGGAATTAAATAGATGTCAAACTTAAAAATTTAAAAATTTAAGATTCAGGTTGGAAATTTGTTCAAAATAATTTAAAAGTCTACACATCAAAATTTTAATTAAAAAAAATTAAATCTAAAGTAAAATTTTGAGGCAAAATTCTTAATTTTTAATTTGTTCAAGGTGTAATTATAATTAAATAGTTTAATTTAAAATATAGTTTGCATTTGTAAAATTAATTTAAATTATAATTTCCAGGTCAAAACTCAATTTTTAAAATTTATATTTTTAAGAATTTTAATTCATAAATTCATACACGTATATTTTTAATATGTAAAAGTAAACAGAGTGTATTTAGGCCTTAATTCTCAAACGGTACCCAAAATTTAAAAATATTATGTCAAATTCTTCAATATATTCAAATATCCACTCTATAGATATGTATATCTAAGGTTTGCTCTCAATCTTTATAAGAAATATTTTTTTTTAAATTCTATAATGTCAAATTTAAAGCGACTAGTCACATAAAATTCGAAGTGGATTTTTAGAAGGCAACCTCTGAATTTGTCGACGTAGTTGATCAACGGTTCTAAAATTAAAATTTTTTTAAACCGAACTTAGATGTGTAATTCTTTAAATTCCCTAGTCGTTCCAGTAGTCATTTTATCTGTTCCAATTTTTAATTCATAAAACATCGTGTTAGAGTTAAAATAAAATAACGAATTTTTGATCAACTTATAGAAGTCGAGAACAGTTGAAGGATTGATGTGCCTCAAAACTTATTTTATAAAGAATTAATTTTGTAAAATTGACGATGCTTTCGAACATCAATTACAATCATTCACGTGAGTTTTAACCTAAATCTGTTCTAAAAAAAAATTTATGATTTTTTTAAAACAAAATTCACAATTCCATATAGAGGGTAAAGATTGTTCTAAATCCCGATTGTGACCTTTTTATAACTCATATATGTCGTATAAATAAATGTCAAATTTTCTTGAGACCCCTAGGAAGCTAAAACCATAATGACGTATATATATTTCAAGGTGTCATTGGGTCCAAGCTATCCGAAAAATATTTCAATTAAGGAAAATGTAGGGGATTTTGACGTTTCGCACAAACATGTTTAGACAAACGGTTGGCTTAAACCGAAAGACATTTTAGCTTCCTATGATTTTCCCTAGAAAATTCAGAAAATCATGTCGTACCAAATTTTGTTGTTCCAATGATAAAATTCATTATATCGAGACAGTTTGCTTTGTACACCAAGACAATCAACGTCAAACTTAAGCCAATATAGGAGTGAACAGAAGTGTAAATCTCATAAGACCAACGGCCTCTGAAGTCTGAACAAGCTAATAAAGTGCTACATTTCGCCAAAAACACATTTGCCTGTGAGGGAGGATTGAAAGAAAGATCGCCTTCAATATACTTATAGAAGCCACCATTCAGGCAAATGGTAGCTGTGCTTACTGAACGATCGAAGGAGAATATTTTATTGCCCAAATTAAACGGCGTAACATTTACAAAAGTATAGGATACAAATTGTTATGCCTACAGAAAAATTTTATAAGTTCGGGAAACATTGTGATTAGGCTAATTTCTGAAAAATATTTTACCGATATGAGCTGTCTTAATTTTAAAAATTTACATTTACAGTACCAAGCATCTGAGCGCAAACTTCCAAGGTGTATCATTCTTACTATCGCTAAGGTTTTTAAATAATTTCTCCATCGTCCTTTTCTTTAATTATCTTAAAATTCATATATATATATAGGTATATATACATATATATGATCTTAAAAATTACAAAATCCATTTAATTCTAATTTAAAATTGTGTAAATCATTGTCATTTTTTTAAATACTATGAAAGCGTCTACTGTTTAATCCATAATTGTTATTCCATCAAATAATTCCAACTCCCCAAATTATCTCAAAACTGATTGATTGATACAGTCCGTCCATGATTTATTTTCCTGATGGAGGACATTTTCGTCCCCGTGGAGGATGGAGGAAATTTCTTACAAAAGGAGGACGGGTGGCAAGTTTATATATGTATATGGAATAAGTATTGCAGTAGCTTTACTACTTGAATTATCAATGTTAATGTTTGAACCATAACTCCAAGGTATTTATTTTAAATAAGGAGTCCACTAATCTTAGCTATTTAAAAAATTTTGTTTAGTTTTTATCGAAATATATTTTGTATTTAATTTTTAATGTAAATCAAATAGCTATGCTAAAAAAAAATAATAATTATTTTAGAACCTCATTTCAATTGAACATGTCAAATTACGTCACAATTATAAATTGACTTTTCTTTTGTAATTTCAAAATGTTTTTAAAACACAAATGTCTAGAGGTAGATTATATGCCGAACTACATGAAAAATTAAAAAATTTCCAATCGCCTTTACTCATTCAATTGATGTAGGGTCTAAATATCAAAAATACTAAAAATTATCGGTTTGATCATCAGATACAAAACAATCCAACTATACAAATTATAACAAAATAAAAATTAAATTTTTAGAAAATATCTACAATAATATACGTTCACTTTCCATATTCGTACCCTCTCTTTATAAAGCTCGTGTGCCTGTAAACTATTACACTACTAATAATTACGACCGAATGTACAAATTTGTCTCATAAACTAGGTTTTAAATTTTCGTAATATATTAAACCTTCATTCGGTACTAGACACTGCATTAATAGTTAATGGTATGTTATGTGTATATGTACACGACTATATAATTTCTAAACCATACACACTTTAATTGATATTCCACTTAAAATAAAATTACAAACACAAAAAAAAAAATAATAGTAATAATAATTACACTTAATCTGGTTTAATTTATTAATTACAGAAAGTAGAATGTTCGCGCAGTGCTTAAAATTTAAATACAATTTATCTCTCTCCCGGTGAAAGGAAATTAGTTTTAAAGCTTAGCTAACTTTTTTAATTATTAAATAAAAAGTAGTCGATGAAATTAGATTTTATGGTCATCCTTATATTGCATATATAAGTATATATATGTATTACTAAAAAATGTAATCACAACTATGTAGGTAACACTTTATGCAAATTCTAAAATTAATAATTTTTAATTTATAATAATAATTTCACCGTAAAGTATTTTTAAGTAGAAACAAAAAACTGTAATAATAATAAAAATAAATAAATAAATAAAAAATATATTGTAATTTTATTTTTAATTCATCTAAATGTAAAAAATAAAAATCTAGATTGTGGGAGTTTTTTGATGGGAAAAGTTTTGATTTTTTTTTGTTGTGTTTCGAGTAGAAAAACAATTGGGATTTTTTAATTTTTCTGTTTTTTTTAAGAATACGTAAAGTGAATTATATTATTAATGGAGGTGAAGTTGTAAATTTTTATTTTTTTATTTTTAGTTTTTAAATACGTAAAACTGTAAATGCTATAAATATAGGAGAATATTTATAATATACAATATTTTATAGTTAATTATAGGTGGTATTTAAAAATGTAATAAACATAGAGATGTACGGACGGATAAAAATTTTCAAAGGGATTTACCAATGCTATAATTAATTAGACAAATTATGGGTGGTTTTGTGTACTGGAACGTGTTGGGTTAGTACACCTTTCGAACCACTTTTTATATATTGTGTGAGGTAAAGTGCCTTAAAATATTATCCATATGCTAATAATTTAGGATGATTTGACTTTGAAAGTTGACTTTACATGCTTTCTTTAACTTTTTCACCATAAAATTTTCGAAAAAATTTGAATTAAAAAAATGTTTAAAATATTCGAATTTTGAATTATCGTCAAATTCCTCCATGCGTCGATTATCGATTTAATCTTCAATTGGAAGGTGATCAATGATATTCTCACCTCCGACCATAGGTGCATCTCGATTAATATAAATCTTAGAAGACCTACTCTTAAACCTTATTGTAACAAGAAGCTTAGCAACTGGGAGTTATTCTCTCTATGTTTGGGTGAGATATGTTCGACTGAAGACATTGAATTTCTAGCTTCATCTTTGACGGACGCAGTCACGTCAGCCTTCGAAAAACCTTGTCCCCTTATTACCAAGCAAAAATCTCAGAATACGCCTTTTTCGTGTTCTGATCTTAAACTGAGGAAAACTGCTTCTCCAGGTTGATTGCATTATGTTGCGGACACTCAGCCCAATGGTACTGATTATTCACCCGACTGGGACTTAGCCCTTTAAGCTGGTCACTGAACACTGCGCTGGAGCGTTTTATCCTTATCACCTTATAAATCAGGTAGTCCGGATGGAGTTTTTCCAGCTGAATTACAGCATGGGTTTCTCCTAATTCAGGAACATTTACTTAGACTCTGTCAAGCGTGTTTTGCGTTTCGATATGTTCCACAGTCCAAGAGTAGGAGTAGAGTTGTGTTCAACCTGAAAGCCGGGAAGACAGACTATAGCTATCCCAAGGCATTTCGTCCTATTATTCTTTCTTCAACTTTTCTCAAAACTCTGGAAAGAATTGTTGACAGATATATTAGGGATCTATTATTTCACTCAGTAGCACTCAACATGCTTACATATTTGGGAGATCATGTGAAACTGCGCTGTATGAACTTGTTACGAAAAGATTCCTTGTGTGACAACTATCTTGAATTGTCGATGACAGCATTCACTTTATTTGTGGTTGTCCCGCTTTCGAGGTAGTTCGGTCCCGGTTTCTTAATCATAGATCTTTGAATGTAGGTCAATTGTCATCCCTACCCTGGTTTAAGCTGTTATAGTTTGCCAGAGCAGCCGAGCGCATTTGCGAACTGTGATAGAATTCTCGATTTGCACCATGGGCCCAGAGTGGCATTGAGTGCGGAACCTGTTGGGTTCCAGCCAACTTTAATAATAATAATAATAAAATCCTCAAATTTACGCATACAAACTGTAATAAAATCAATCGGAGCTTGACATCCAAATTTGTATATTTCATCTAAATTATAATTTTATATAATAAAAGTAGAATTTCAGTAAGGTTGGAATTTCAAAGAATCCAACATTTTTAATTATTTTAAATTCCCCTAAAATATAATTTTTATGCGGAAAAAGAAATTCAAAATTATAAAACTTTATTTAAGAATTTGAATTGAAATGGTATAATTGGAAAGGCTAAAAATTCAAAATTATGTGGCATTATTGATCTTTTTAAAAAATTGAAAATTAAACAAAGGTTGATTAAAGATTGATAGATAATGTTTGGCAAACAGATTTAGAAATTTGAATGCTAGAATTAAATGAATAGAATTAGAATTATCTAAATTTAGAATAAAATCACAAATTTCAAATATAAATCGATGTGGATGACTTCAACATTTTCTAATTTTTTTTTAAAAAGATTGAATTATTTAATTGAAGTGAAAGGCGTCTAATATAACTACTATAAGAATTTTAATATGTCAAATTGAACACAATTGTTGTTAAAATTTACAAAATAAAAATTTATATGTAAAAATTATTAAAATCTTCCGCTGATAAGTATATTAGTCAGTAATAATGTAATCGTGTTGTTTGGAAATTTCATAGTTGTGGGTCAAAATTAAACATTAAATGTTTTCTATAATTTCATTAATATTGTTTCGAGAAACTTATAATTTTCAAAATTTTTTAAATTCTAAGATTCGAATTGAATTTTGAAATGAGACGTAAACTTCGAGTTAAAATCCTAATTTCAATAAACTTCAAGTTTTGTCATTTCAAATTTGATTATTCAAAATTGAAAATTTTATTTGAAAACTTAGGAATTTGAAATTTCGAATTGTTGCGGTTCTTGAAAATTCGAATTTTTAAAATTCATCAATATGATTTTGAAATTTATGCAATATTGTGTTAAGAAAAGAGCGGACATTTATCAATTAAAAAGATTATACATAAAAGTATTATATACTTTGGATCATTTAGGAATATTGGAATTCCAGAACTCTATAATTTAAAATGATGAATTAAGAATTATTTGGAAAAACTATACAATTACACTAAAACCTCGATCTGCGTCGTTTCGATTTGTGTCCTTTTCGGAGTTGCTTCGTTTTTGAATTTTCGTTATTTCAGAGTTGCGTCGTTAAAATTTCTATTTGCGTTACTTAAATTTTATATTAAGGGGACTCCCTATATTTCTGTATCTGTCCTTGTTCTATTATTTTTATGTAAAATGAATATGGATTTCTCATTTATACGCACAGTCAGTTGTTGCAGTCTGTGCAATATAGTAGCACAAATTCAGCATTTTTAAGATTAAATTAAAAGTATGTGTAGTTTAAATAAATTTTAGGCCATACAAAAAAAAAAAAGAATGAGTCAAATTAGTTTGGAACTAAAATTAGAACTGTTAAAGCTTTTTAAATCTGGTGAAAAGGCTGTTGTTACCAGAAATTTTAGTTTACCGCCTACAACAGTGAGAACCATTTGTAATCGAGATGCTGATCAAATAATAGAGTTCGCTAAAACCGCTACACCAATGCAATCAAAACGAATCAGTAGCAAAATAAGAAATTCAATTATTGTGAAAATGGAGTCCAATCTTAGTATTTGGATAGAAAACCAAAATCAGCGCCGGATGTCACTTAGCAAAATGGTGTTTCAAAATAAAGCATTTTTAATGATATTCAAAAGAAATCGCCATCATCTAGCGGAAAAAATTTAGAAAACTTCGAAGCCAGTCAAGGTTGGTTCAAACATTTCAAAAGTAGAGCCAAACTACATGATATCGCCCTGAAAGGAGGATCTGCCAGTGCAGATAATGCATATTTCCAAAACTGAAAAGTCTTGCCCTGGATATAAAGTTAGTAAAGATCGTCTTACGCTACTTCTAGGAGGAAATGCAGAAGGTGACTTCAAATTTAAGCCCTTTCTGATTCACCACTCTGAAAATCGAGGATCTTTTAAACATGTGGATAAAAATGCTCTACCACTTTATTGGCGTTCGAATAAAAAAGCGTGGATGACTGCAGCTCTATTTAAAGATTGGACGGAAAATTGCGCTGTTCCCGAGTTGAATACTTATTGATGGCTATCGAAGAAATAAATCGTTGATGGATGGAAGTAAAAAAAAACATGCATGAACGGATTTTGGCGTCAACTATGGCCTGCAGCATGCGTGTCGTAAAGATACAGAAGTTGATATTGTACCAACCGTTCGTGGAAAACTTGCGGAATTAGCTAGAGAAGCAAACTTTGAAGGCATGGAAAAAAATGATATTAATGAGATATTGATGTTACACGATGAAGAGCTTAATAACGAAGATTTGATTCATATAAATGTTGAACGTTCTTTGGAGAACGATACTGATACATCTGATCTGGTTCCAGAAGAAAAACAGTTAACGGCCGGTTGTATTTCAAAAGCGATGCAACTAATTTCTCAGGCAATGGATAGTGTTGCAAATAATGACCCTGACGAAGGCAGAAGTTCAAATGTGACAAGATCTATAGATAATGCTATCAATTGCTAGAAAGCAAAAATTTATTTCGATTAGCGTCGCCTTTTTTAGGGCCCAATTAACGACGCAGATCGAGGTTTTAGTGTATATTACATTTTATTATTTTTAATAAAAAAATTAAAATGCCAATACCCGTGTGTACTAAATAAAAAATAGTTATAAACCGCAATAATGTTGGCGATTGTGACGCATCGTTAAAGTGTTTAAGCCCACCACTGTGTTAACATAAAAATAAAATCAGAAGTCGCGCATATAAAATATGTATATTCTATAATAGTGATAATATAATAGTAACAATAATAATAATAAATATAAAATAAAATACACCGAACTACTGTATTATTATAAACTATTCAACTATATATTTTGATGATGATACTACTAAAATATTAACACTTTGTATGCCTATCATGTGTCGTCTTCCGGTGTTAAGCGTGCCTTATGGTATTTTGTTCAAATATATAAAAAAAAAATGACAACAACAACTAATATAAATATTTGTTGTTGTTGTCATTTTATATATTAAATTCGTTAGGTTCAGTATTTTATTTATTTTTTGTAAGTATGTATATGTGTAAATATATATACATATATACATGAATATATAATTGAATATGTAATTGGAACTTTAATGGAATAAATAACGTATTTAAATTAGCTGGCAGTATGGAATTCTTTTAAAGTTTGGTTTTGTTGTTGTTTGTGATGGAGAAAATGAACTTTCGTGTATAATATAAGAATGATTCTTTGTTTACAATATAATAAATATGTATTGATATTCTTTTCAAGTGACCGGATATTTATTTATCTATGTTTTGAATAAAATTTTTTTTTGTTAAATTTATTAAAAATATCAATCAATATATATTTATTATTTTTGGTATTAATTAATTTTGTAAATTTCGACCACGAAATTTTTCCATTTTTCATGTTTAATACAAACGAAATCTTTAGTTTTTTTTTTCATTTTATTGTTTAATGTTCATTGAATTAACGGTTAGTTCTTTATTATTTATTTTAATTACACGTTCAACCCATCACCCGCAATGTCTTTTAAAAATAAAAATTTTCTCAAGAAATGATTAACCCAAAATAAAAATCATTTTGCTTAAATTATTCAAGATGACGTTGAGTTAAAAAATATTTAAAGAAACGTGGAATGTTAATAATTGTATATAGTAATAAATTTAAGACATGCCATTCTTTTAATAATTATGTTAGTCTTATATGCATATACCTACATATACTTTCAAATTAAAGATATAATTAATAAAAATTAGGCGTTTTAATTAAAAGAATTAGATACGTTTTAAAATTGCTATAGTTCAAAAAACTTTTAAAAAATTGTTTAATGTTTAAATTATTGCAATTATGCTAAAAGTTTGTGCGGTGAGTAGTTTTGCCCAAAAACCCGGAAGCTGTTCAAAAATCAATCAATTTGTTTAATTTTGGTTGCAAATTAATAGCTTTCAAAAAATTAGAAGGTTTTTTGTTATTCAGAATAACGCAACCAAGTATAAATTGTTAAACATATTCATGATTTATAAAATTAAAATAAATTAACAATTAAATTAGAAACTTACAGTTTATTTTTTTTTTTAATTCTATTCCAAATGATTGATTTGTGGGTTGAGAAATAAAGTCAAAAAAATTAAAATAAATTAACCAAAGTATTTTATTTATAACGTGTATAAAGCATATTTCCTTTCTGCGGTGTTGTGTATAAAACTAACTTGTTGTTCGTCTTGGTTTATGTCAAAAAAAAAAAAAACATTAATGTGGTGAAAATTTTAAATTTTCTAGTTGTTAAAACCATATTTCCTGCTTAAGTTTATATGTATACACAATTTTCGTACATATTATATGTGTTCAGCATTAACCTGTGCAGTGTTTTGGCGCGCTACACGAAATTAATTGGCAAAAAATATGGCTTTCAAAAAAAAAAATTGTCCGATTAAGAAACTTTGAACTGTAAATATTTATTTAAATTTCAGCTTATGTCTTTCAGCTTATGTCTTATATGGTCACTTAAAAATAAATATTGTGCCTATTTTTGTATTTTGAAATTTAACCAGGCATCGCAAGTTTGGAAGTTTAAATAAGGTGTTATAATTTATTTTTACGCCCTAAAATGACGCATTGCTAAAATTACAAAATTTTTGTAGCACCAAACGTTTTATGTTAATCATAAGCTAGATGAAATTACAAGATTTTTGACAACTAAATTTTCATCCAAACGTTAATTGATTGCGGTTGTTCTAAATTAGCTCTACTAAAATCTTCAGTGATTCAAATTTTAAGTTTGTTGAGTTTTAGTGATCAATTTACAATCATATCACACTGGTCTCGAAATAGTAGCAACTATTGCTTTTGGAATGGGAAACGATAAACCAGATGTCCGGCTCATCTAAATGGTGGTTCATCTAAATGTATCACCCTCTATAATCAACCGGACATTATATTACAGAAGACACTTCGAGAAAACTACTCGCACGCTTCACAGTCCGTGAAAAATAATTTATCGCGGCTATCGGATAAAATGTACGAGTATTTGAATTCGATAGAATGTCGCCGAAGCTTTATACTCAAGTATTTCGAGGGCGGTATTTTAGTGCGCCGCTCTAGTAAAACATTTTGCTGTGATAATTGCTCGGCCCAGAACTTAAGGACCGTCAGCAATGATTAAAAATTGACGAAGAGACCGATAAGGACGGGAACGTAGATTTCGCTACTGATTCTAACGGCGAAATTTAAGAATACGTGATTTCAAATTATCGAATGTTTTTAATTTAGTTTAACGACTTATATTAAAATTTCGATCGAGTTCAAAAATAGGAATATGACTTGGTATTATGGCAAAGCAATTGTTTATAAGTGCATCGTACAAACAATTCACAATGTGTAACACAAAATAATTAAAACTTCACTAAATACTACCTCCCATTATCATCTAATTTATGAGTATTTTAGAATGCTTTACTTCACTTCTCTGAGATAATCGGATTTTGGAGTAAATGTATTTAAGCATCTAATGTCAATTATGAGTTCATGTTCTTGAATTTCTCAGCCACCAAATTAGCGAAATTGTTGTCTCCTATTCATGTACAACTGGCGAAATTGAAGAAAACACCAAAATCACAAAATAATTTTTCATGACCCGAATAGTGTGAAACTGCTTTTGGCAAAATTAAGAGCGCACTTGCTGACGTAACAATGTTAGCACATCCCATATTGATGACACCAGATACAGTATAGCATCTGATGCGTCAAACGAAGTTGTAGGAAAGAGATAAAAATATTCCAACATTTCCGATACTTCGTAGAACGTAGGCAATTTATTGTTTTTACCAGTGATACAAATAAAAGCTTTCAACAAATAGCCAAAAAGAAACTAAAAGTTCTCACTCTATTACATCGTGCATAGGTGTCCTAACCAAATACGAAAGAAGACTCTATTTCAGAGACGCTCACCATTTTTTTCTTTGGATGTAACATTATTACCTTTAGTGTAGTCGAATCGGACCACTTTTAAAAAATTGTCTAAATACTGCGACCAAGCTATTACAAAGAAATTCCATCCCGTAAACTTTTGACAAATTATTTGCTTGATAAAATTCATAAAAAATGTATACCACAAAAATAACAGCAGCATTGGAATCAATCTTCTAATTGGTTGGAAGAATACTTTTTTTCTCGATGATCCCATGCATCACACAAATAGCTGAAACGGGTGAAGCGCTTCAAAATATTGTGAAGCAATCAATCAAATTGGCAAAATAAGTATACAGAACGGAGATACATATATGCGGTTGGATGAGACAATGCAGCCAACATGAAAAAAATGGGCAATTTGTTGTCAATTTGGCACACCAGCTGCACAAACACAAAGCCAACCTACTAGCGAAAGACATCTTATCAAACAACGTAGACGGTTGCTTGCAGAATATAGTAAAAGTATTAAAAAATGCATTCTTCCCGATCTGGAAAGGGCCGTTATTGATCGAAACGGAACTCGAATAAAGGTCACCGGCGATACAAGATGGTGTTCCCTCAGGGATTCATTGGCATGCTTAATAAGGAATCTGCCCTGTATGCGAATAATAGCTATACCGATACAAAAAATTAAATTTATGCAAGATGTTAAGCTATTGTTATTCGACGATGAATTTATAAAAAATGTTGAATATAACTTGCAGCTCTTTGATCCAATTTGTAATTTATTAGGACAGACAGAAAACTCTACTTGCTCGCTAGCTGATGCCGTCAACTTATGGATCGATTTAGAGAAATCTGGGGTTTACGGAAAATTCCAGAATGAGTTTAAAAAAAGAGAGGACATGGCGTTTAACATTTATAGCTTGAGTGCTTTCTATTTGTATAATGGGTACGATAATTACAAACTTTCATCGAAGAATTTAGAGGAAATTCAAAAAGTTTTATGGAAATTCTAAATGAGGAAGGGCTTGAAGGTTGGAGTAATTTTGTAAGAGAAACTTTTGAAAAATTAAATTCAAAAGCAATAAAAAATCCTCTTACTTACTGATATACAGTTGAGCTTGAGTATAAGCAACTTAACGATTTAACGATCAAACTTCTTTCTGACAATGCTGGCATCATCGGCTCAAATTGAAAGAGTTTTCTCAAATTGGTCGTATATACACTCAAATTTACGAAATAGGTTAACGTTCGAGAACTCCAAAAATTTAATATATTGTTATTATACCTTAAAATTTAAAAACTCGGATAAATCTGATGATTATTACAATTGATTCATTCTCAAGATAATAATTACTAGTTATAATAATATTAATTACAATTAATAAATTGATTATAATAAACAATTGAAAATTTGCATCTGAAGTTGATTTTTTTGATTTTGTACTGTTATGTTTCAATTTTTCATAATGTAGCATATATTTCCCTAGTTTGCTTAATTGTCTACATTACATGCGTAAACATTGAAGTGGACTACGGGATGTAATCTACGCGCACATCACTGGTTTTTACTGACCATGAGGCCCTCACTAGACATATTGCAGGCAAAGAAAATTTGGTTGCAGACACCATGTCACGGTCATATGACCACATTGATAATGTTCAAGCTTCTATACATTAAACCTGAAGGATCTAGCTCGTACTTATATATCGTCTGACAATGAATTACAACAATTATTAAATTCACCGCGTCCCGTGATTTCCAAAGTTAAATTTGAACTCATCGTCCTTCCCGATTTGCAACTGCACTGCGCGAAACATCAACTGGTAAAAACCGTCCGTATGTCCCGATGACTCAAATACGCTTAGTTTATGCATTATATAACCCGTTTCATCCAAGTATGAGAGCTTCTAGGAAATTAATTTCTATGAGATACTTTTGGCCTAACATGAATACAGATGTCGCGAAATGGACAAAAGAATGTGTAGGGTGCCAAAAAAGTAAGATTCGTCGACACACAAAATCTGAACCGGGTCGTTTCGAGTTACCTTCGATAAGATTTGAGCACATATACATATGGACAGCGTGTAACCTCTTCCGCCGTCCGAGAGTAATAGGTATATATCCCTCGACTTGCGGAGAAATATTGTTCTCATTTTCAGATTACCACAAATTAAGCAAAATTTTAATATTTTTTTTTAGGTTACGGTTAAACTATGAGTTTAGTTAGGTGCTATTATAAGATTAGATTGCAATATATAAAAAAAATTTTAATCAAATCTAATTATTTGTATTAATTTGTAGAATCAAATTCAGAACGAATTTATTTATAGGAAAAATGTTTTATAAACTTTATTGTTCAATTATTCAGTTCTTGTGATTTACAAGTCCTTCTTCAGACAGGAAGGACTGAATTATAAAAAATCACTATGAGGCCTGCAGGTACTTATTTTGGATGGTAGCAAGAAGCAATAGATTTACTTAAAAT
Organism: Tipula unca; assembly: GCA_951394425.1. Taxonomy (NCBI): domain Eukaryota; kingdom Metazoa; phylum Arthropoda; class Insecta; order Diptera; family Tipulidae; genus Tipula; species Tipula unca. The sequence continues at coordinate 202,387,567 of OX596380.1, forward strand.
TTTACCGATAAACTGAATTTTCTGGGGTTTCCAATAATTTCAAAAAATAGGATTTCTCTTCAATTTTAGTTTCGAGGGTCCCAAAATTACTTAAAACTCTTAAAACTCTACTCTTTGCAGGACTAGAAAAACGAAATTGGTTCAATAACAAAATTGAAATTTCTTGGCTCTGTAAATTTGCGAAAGATTTCATTAAAACTTCAACTTAATTGCAAAAAATCAATTTTGTTGATTCGAATTTCTCTCTGGAATGTTAACGTTTTGTTCGAACCAGATAATAGAAATTGCTTCAAAATTCAATTTTCTCGGTTTCCAATATGATATGAATATACATATACAGCATTTTATTGGAGTAGATTAGTTTTCGAATGATTTCAAAAACACAGGAATTTTTTTTGGGAAGGACAAATTGTTTCAAAGAAGCACGATCCTACCCAAAACTGGACGTTTTAAATGTCTGGCATGCCGTAATTAAGGGAATGTTTGACAATAAATATGACAGTTTTAGCGAACTTCAATCATTTTGCTAAAGTCAATTTTCAGAGTCTATTATTAATGTAAATTAGAAACCATAAACATAACTGTTATAAATAAAATATGCATCTTTAATTTAAATTTTAAAACCAAAACAAATTAGCCCAGTTTTTATGTTAAGTTCAGAACAAAATTAGCATTTTAGTACTATAGTTGACTGTCTATAACGTCGTTTCCCACACAATTACATCTTGTCAGCCCTTTTTCATATACATTTTGTATTTTTAATAATAAATGACTTATTAATTATATTTTGTAACTGACATATATAATATACATATATATATATAAAATAAACTTTTACTTACACTAAAACAAATTTAAGCTAATAATTAAGTCAAATATAACAACAACCAAAACAACACACAAGAAATAAAATCAAAATAAAAAATACAAATTCTTCATTTTGTAAAATAAAATTTATTTCATTTTTAAATTTAATGCCGGAAACATCATTTCTTAACACACAGCAATCTTCTTTACGAAAATATCTAAAATAAAAAACTTCTATATATAAAAATAACAACAACATCATGACATAAAAAACTACAATTACGTCAAATTTATTTACATCACAGAATAATGTATATATGTAATATGTATAGTGGAATCGAGGAGCATCGGTGTTCATTTAACGTTAGTACTTTTGCCGAGCGTATAATGTCGATCGTATGTGCAACATATATCTCGTATGACAAAAACCAATATACTATTCAGTATGTTGTGTACTCGCTATTTATGGTTACATACGTATATGTATGTATGCATACATATAGGCAATAGAGGAAAGCGTATCAAAGTACTTTAATTCCATTTTTGATATTATATTCGAACACTTCACAGACAATCCAAATAATATATATTTTTAATAACGGGTGACACATAAATTTTATTATATATGTATATAGGTCATCGGTGCTAAAAAACGATTTTCAAGATTCTGAAAATTAGCTAATTTCCACGAAATTTTTAATTTCAATTTTTTTGTATATTTTGGTATACAAAAGCTAATTTAAAAGGTTATATATCAATGGCTTTATTTTAAGTTTAACTATCGTGCTAACTGCGCGGTTGGCATCAATGAAGATTAAGAAATTAAAATTCTTAAAGTTTTATCGAAAGTCGTTGCCTAATAAATTTCGAATAGATTTTAAGGTGTTCAAATTTTGAACAACTTGTGACATTTTATAAAATTTAGTTGCAAACATTTTATTTTTTTAAATATCTTTTTGATATCGTTCAACATTTTTAAATTCTTATTTTCCGAAATTCCAACTTTACTGAAGTTTTGTTTCATTCACACAAGTTTTAACAAATTTTATCTAATTGTAAAAATCTGAATACAATGCTGTGTGCCATAACACACTGAATATTGACTAAACTAAAAAATTGAAGCTTCCACTAGTGAACACCAGGTTTCAGCTGAAAAGTCTTTCCGAGGGTTACTTTTCGTCGCCTTTTCATTTCAGTTGGGAAGTTAGTTGCAATTTAAGATTGTACGTGTATTGAGAGAAACTTCATTTAATGCTGTCATTTATTTTACGCCAGAGTAAATCTCATTATTCCCTGACGAATAATTTACTTGACATATATAAAGATACTTGTGTGTTCATAACTAAGAGGTTGATTTTCCAACCGAAAATTAAGGCAACCGAAATATAGACGGCTTCGCAGAGTAGATCCACTAGATCTAATGTATTGATAAATTTAATTTAACTACATATTTAAGCTAACATTCAAGCCGCCCTCAATAGCACAGTAAGTAGCGTGCTTGCCTTGTTATTCGAGGGTCTCGGGTTCGATTCCCGGTGGTGACCAAAAATCACGGTTGGGTGTTTTTAATGTGTAAGTATTTGTGTTTGTCCGGGTATTGCACCGTGGGCCCATTGTGGCATTGAGTGCTGGATTAATCCGCCCAATTTTATTTTTTTTTAAAAAAGCTAACACACATTTTAATTAATTAATTATTATTCATGCATACTAATAATAAGTATTTAACATAGGTTAAGGACTTAGATAATAAATTTTTGTTTATGTAGATTGTAAGCTTTGCACACTTCTTATTAGTTTCGTATAAAGAAAGATTCAAGAATAAAGCCATTGGCAGTTAAAAAAAAAAAAAAAAAATTTTAGTGAAGAGCATTTTTCTAAAATCGAGAACTCGTTCTTTGAGAGTTACGTTAAAATTCCGATTGCCACAAGTATTCATTAATAGCCATACACCATGATGGTATACTCACATTTGCATAGACATCTCTTCGATTACCTGTCATTGGCCATTAAATATCCACTCGACATTTTTAGTGAAGATCATTTTTCTTAAAGAACTCGTTCTTGGAGGGTCGCGTTAAAATTATGAATGGCACAAATATTCATTGATGTCCATATACCATGATAGCATACTCACATTTGCGTAAACATCTCTACGATTACCTGTCATTGGTCGTCAAAAATCCAATCAGACTTTTTTAGTATGGAGCATTTTTCTAAAATCGAGAACTAGCCCTTTGAGGGTCGTGTTAAAATTCCGATTAGCACAAATATCCATTAATTCCCATACACCATGAAGGCATAGTCACATTTGAGTAGATATCTCTACGGTCACCTGCCACACTTTTTTAGTGTGGAGCATTTTTCTAAAATCCAGTACTTGTTCTTTGAGGGTTGCGTTAAGTTTCCGATCGGAACATTTATTCATGGCATACTTACATTTACGTAGATATCCCAAAACTACCTGTCATTGGCCATCAAAAATCCATTCATACTATTTTAGTGTAGGCAATTTTTTTAAAATCGTGAACTCTTTTACTGTGGGTCGCTTTAAGATTCCGATTGGCACAAATATTCTTTGATGCCTGTACACATGATGGGATAATTTCTACTCGGTTGTCGACACGTAAAATAATACGTACAATAGATTACTTGGCAATATTTTTTGTCAACATCGACAATTAAGTCAATGTCAACAACCTACGATATTTTAACGATTTGAAATAAAATGCGCCAGTGCGCATTTTATTTTGTAAAAGGACGATTCAGTTAAGCCGTCAGGAGAAACGAAAGAATCATTCAAATTAAATGGGAAATCACATACCATATATTGTAATTTTGTAAATATGTGTTGAAATAAAACATACCGAAGCTTTAATTAAAAAAAGTTTATTGCACTAAACGTTCGGATTGATCTTCTATACTATACAATGATATTCTACACAGCTTCCGATGTGACTTTGGCAGCAATATTGTTCCATTTTTTTGTTCGTCGAAACCGGTCGGCTTAATTCTTCTGAGATAACATTGATTTGGTTAGTCTCCTTTATAGCAGAGCTTCGAACAGGAACTGAACCGGAACATTAAACCGTAATTAACCGACATATTTTCCGAATTATAATATATTTAATAAACAGAAACATCCTTTTTAACTTTCTATCGCGAGAACCAACACTTTTGTTGATTATTAAGGCTTGTGTTCCAAAAACATTAAAATCAACCTGTTTTATTAAAATCAACAATTTTGCATTAATATTAATTTAAGAGAGCAAAGATGTAAGTAGAAATGTTAACCGGTTTCAACCTGGTTCCGCCCCGGAACTAAACCGAAACAAAAAGAATTTCCTAAAACCGGCGCAGGAAACCGGAACAAAGCAGCTTTTGGAACTGAATCCAAAACCAGGACGATAGAAAATCTGTTCCATGCTTTAGAGTAGTGTAACTATAGCTTAATCAGGCCAATATTTTACTGCTGAATCGTGTGAACGAACTAGAGACAAAATACGGTTTTGTCGTCAAAGAATGTGACAAAGACTTGGCTCTTGAGTCCACAATTCTATTTTCAAATTTATCTAACTTGAAGTGCTTATATATTTCGCGGAAGCATTGTCACTAATTTTGGTAAGATATAGTTTTTGACCAGTTAACCTGTTTCAAATCCAATTTCACGTACCTTTCGTCATCCATCAAAACATATATTTCCAAAAATTTGTCAACATTTGATAATAGAACACCGACACACAGGGCACATTTAGCGGACAAGTTCTGGTTATCTGAACGATTTATGGCTTTTTAATAACTCGGTAATTCGTATATGTACGTGTACATGTTCTTGAACTCGAATTAGTCTTATTTTTGCATGGAACCGGATGTACTCAATTTTATATGGTATACGGTCATAATCAGAGATTCTTGGATTATTTTTAATAGAAGTTATAATTTTGCGTATTTTACTATGTGAGTGCTGGCCAAGGTCGGTAATAAAAGGTAATAACATTTAAATAATATTTAAAATAAAAAAATTCTCGACGCCATACTCACATAGTAAATCACACGAAATTTTGTCTTGAGTCAGCGCTTGACAATTTTTTATGTATTTTACTATGTGAAGGCTCGGCAAGTTTGATACAATTTTGGTGTCGATAATTTTTATTATTTTGTACTCCACAGATAACTGAACTACTATTAAAAATTAGGTATATAATCGGCCATTTAATTTCTCTAATTTGGATATTGTTACAGTTTCGAATATCAATAAGTCGTGATATTTGAGCTGATACATGACTCCCTTCGCAGACGGAAAACCATAAAATTACAGGTATTACTTATACTACGAATCGGACGGTTTTATATCATTTCGTAACCGATATTTGGTTAGCTGAATTGACAATACCGTAAGCTGGTTTCAATGTATCGTTCGAGATTGATCGTTGAATGTACTCGATGTTAGCCGATGAGTTTCGTTAACTCTGAGAAAAGTTTCAAAAACTTACTTTTGATAAATGGCCGTTTCGTTATCGGTACTTTGAAAATGCTGGATATCCGTGTTAAATTGACTAATGTAATCAAAGTGGCGTGATTGCCTTCAGGGATGGGCATTTATGCGTCATCTATTAATTTCTACGTTGACGTGTCGACAACTCGTAGGCAACGTAGACAATGTAGATATCGTAGACAATGTAGACAATTCGTAGAAAACGTCGATAATGTAGACGATTGGTATAGTGATTTAGCGAACTAGTTCTAAACTAAAGTGGGCATGTTTCAATGCATTTTAATATCTTTTCATTTAGATATGGTTAGAAAAGTTCTTAATTAAAATAGCATCCCCTAAGCAAAGGCGTTTGGTATCGTGTGAGGGGCTAGATCCACATAAGGCTATAGATTTGCTCTATAATGGTTGCCCAAAATATCGAGCACATGAAAAGAGATACCGAGGAAATTTAGCAAACGAAAAACATTTTTTGAAATCGAAGGTGGGGGTAAAATACCCGCTTTTCAAAATTTAATTTTTTATACTATTCGAATTTTAGTAGATGTTAAATTATATATTTTGAGTGGATTTTTTAAAGTGAATTTCAAGGTAGAATTGTACTATGGAGTTGTATTATTAATTATTAATTAAAGCTCAGACATTGATTAAGAAATAATTTTTTGTTATATTTGATAGTGATTGAGTTGACTTTGAATTATATATTTTGAGTGGAATTTTTAAGTTAAATTTAGGGTACAATTTGTACCATCAAGTTGAGTCAAATTTTAAACGCGATTTATAGATTATTTGAGTCCAATTTAAATCAGAAATTTGATTTTGCAGAGAATTTGAAGTATATATTTTTTGAGTGGATTTGCTTAAGTGAAATTCCAGAATAGAATTCTAGTATGAATTTGAGCCAAAATAATATTGGTGTTTCTCTGTATAGTACATAGGTACGAAAATCGGATGTTATTTTGCTAGCGGGCTCGCGAGCAATACGATTCAACAGAATTTATTTTTACGTTCTGCATTATTTGTTGGTCAAATCTGATTTTATAAAACATGCGGAGAGATAAGGGACGGTGGCAGTTTTAAAATATCATTCAATGCATTTTAATTTAACTTATCCTCTCAAAAAATTAAGTTAGGTTAGAAATTTTTTTTCAAATTACATATTATATTTTCATAATTAGAAATTTAGAATTTTCATAATTTAATGTAATCTGGATGACCTGTTTTAACTTTAATCTGGATGACCTGTTTTAACTGTAATCTGGATGTTCATTCGAGTTCATAAACGCTAAAATGCAGCAGGTTGTTTACGTTGTCTTAATTGTCGACATTGACACAAAACACAGCCAGGTAATCTACGCCATATTTAATGTGTCGACAACCGTGTAGGCTACATGGCTTAATCTTCTTCGCCCATCCCTGTTTGCCTTGGATTACGTTTAGTTGAATGCAGAGTATTTGTTTTCGGCATCCGAGAGTTTCTTCTAACCGAATAGTTCAAGAGGGTCTCGTTGTGTTGAGGCACTGATACTGACTTTTATGCTAGTATCATCTATACATATATTGCATTAACTAACCTTACTTTAGTGTAGTTAGTCAATTTAGACGATCGAGGCACACAGCATTACTAAAATTAACGATCGCCCACTGATGACAACGTTGTATTGAGTTCAAAAGACATTATTTCTATCAGTAATTTTCCAATTTCAATATGATGCGATTCAGGTTTCTCGTAGTAACCATAATTAGAAGTGGCAGAAATATTCTTAATATTTTCTTAAATTTTTGACCCGTCGCACCACGGTGACATAGACAGTTAACATCTAAATGTTAGTTCGCAGCTTAATATATATTTGCATCGAACTTGAATTTATTTCGAAAGAAAGTTTAACAGATTTTAATACATTTTGTATCATACAAAAAATTTGAGCTATATGGTACCTAAAACAATAGACAGTTGACAAGCTAAATTGGAAAGCTAAATGAACACAAAAATAACGAGACTAAAATTGTAAGTATCACCCGTTAAATCAATGAAGTAAATAGTATTTTGTTTTATATAATTCTTATTTACATAAGTATATATACTTGCATATATGCGTATATGTATCTATAAGAAAATATAAAATGATTCCAAGAAAATAAAAAAATTATTTATTTATTAATAAATAAATAAACTGGAATTTTATTCATCTCTTTATTATTTACTTTATTTATTTATTTATAGAGCTTAAGCTAGCCAATTGCAAGAGTAGGCGGAGCCTAATTATTTAATACATAACACAAGAAAGAGATAAATATATATATAACACGAAAACCTTATACATATATATATATATATATATATATATATATATATATATATATATATATATATATATATATATATATATATATATATATATATATAATCTTAAAGAAATTAATAATTTACTTGTTGCTTTATTACATTTATAACATCGCGATCACGCACACACACTCCGATACTTTGTACATAATATATATGTATACTCATCGTCATTTGTTTTTATTTTGCGGCTGAGTCAGTTTTTTTAGTATAAGCGTGCGTCTTAAGGTTTTACTGTACCCATATGATGTTGTAGATGTGATAGACATAAAATTATTTAAATTATACTTAAAGATTTGCGTTAGGTCTTTTATGTATTTATATGATATAATTTATTCATGTAATAACTAACTTATGATTTAAATTTAAACGTACAAAATCATATATTTTGGACCGCACCCATAAAAAAGATATAATTTTTCGTTTTCTTGTAATACATCTTACAAATTTTATAAATATTGTTTTTATTTTTAGTTTATTTTTTTTTTGGGTGTTGCAGTCAAAAGTTTAAACAAGGAAAGAATATTTAAAAAGAAAAAATCTATTTATTTGTAAATAAATAAAACAAAAAAGTTATATAAATCTGATCAACTCACCTAACATTTTACTAAGATCGGCGTTATGCAGATCAGGATTTTCATCGGCTAATTTTTTTCGTTCCACTTTGGCCCACACCATAAACGCATTCATAGGCCTTCGAATACGTGTTTCTTTTGCATTTTTGGCCGCATTCGTTGCACCAATCATTTTACCATTGTACTGTTGTCGCGGCACAATATTATAATTTGCTGTACAATAATCATTCGTATAGTATCCGTATGTGGGATCGTCTGTAATTAGTGATGCACCAATTTCTGGATAGCACGAGTATTGCAATAAGCTGGAACCGCCCGAGTTATTTGATATCATTGGTGAGTTGGCACCACCACCCATTAGGGGTGATGATAAATGTGGGGAATGGGATACTAGAGGTGGTGGGGTCATGATTTGATTACTGTTTTGTAACAGAGATGGACTCTGCGATGTGTGCACGATCATGGTGTGTGGTAACGAATTTGTATGGAGTTGTGATAAATTATTTTGGTGATTTGGTGATCGGTCTAGGCTTGGTATGTAATCTTCATAATTATTTCGATGGTAATTTTGTGATGATCTGGAAATATAAATTTATTATATTAATTAAAGTTATAGTGGATATATATATTCATAAGATGATATATATGTATATACATAGTTGATTTTACTAAGTATGTTCAAATGTTATGGGCATTACTGCTCGCATGTCTGCATTTTGCCAATATTTTGGGTTTCCCCTAGGTAGTTTTGTGAATCTATATACATATCACAAAATTATTGTAATATTACAACGGTGGTGAATATCTTAGATAGAACGAAAGTTAATATGAAATCGACTTTAATGGGATGTCTTGAGGGATTAGGAGCTATTAAAAATTCATTCAGGAATAATTCATTAAATTAGTATTACAGGGATAACATAGGGGCAACATATGGGGCGTTTTTTTATTAACAGAACTTCAAGTTCTATACGAACATCGGGAATAATACTGGGAAATTTTATTTAGTTTAACCAATATATTTAATTTAAGTTCTATTTATTTGAATAAATTTCAACTTCTAACTATATTTTTTGACGTCTATTGTGAAATAGTACAGGTATCAAACATAAAACAATGAAAAATATTTGTTTAAAATATTTCCTTTTAAAATTTCCCTTTTTTTTCAAGTTCGTGTACTATGAATTTATCGCGAACTTGAAAAAACCAATGTTTTATCCAGAACATTGAAAAATAAAGTTAAATTTGATTTTATTTCGGTAATAGTGAATTAAAATGTGTAGTTTAACATTAAATGTATCTTATTTATTGATAAAAAATTAAATTCATTTGGATTTTACTGGAAAAATGAGAAAATTCTTATCCAGAACTTCATTCCAATAAGAAAATTTTTGAATTAAAAAACACGACTATAATTATTTTGGATTCTTATTGGATTGGAATTTTATTTAATTATATTTACAATAGATCAGTCAAGACACAAATAGTATAAACTGATTTATGGATGTCGCGCTCCACATAGTACATTGGAGGGAATAAATTAAAATAATTAAGAGTTAAATTTTTCAACATTTTAATATTTATTTATTATTTTTTAACAATTAATTCAGTAAGATTTTATTATTGTGGGAATAGAGGAATATTCTATAATTTTAGATCAGATGATACAAATGATTTCAAAATGGAGAAGGTATTTGGTGCAACTCAATTAAATTATTTTAGTCCATTTAGCGAAGATTTTATTTACAAATGAATGTTTATATATTTCCAAAATTGTATTTTAATTAAATTAGGTTGTTATAAATTTAATTTAAATTTTACTTCACAATTGAGAGCAAGACTAAATGAAGTATTGTTGATGGGCCGTAATTAACCAAAGCTTTCCTTGGTCCAGATACTAAAACCGAAAGTAGTTTGGTAAACCACATTTTTCAATAAAATTGCATTTTATCTTAGCAGGATAAAAAGAATATCGGGCCACCATCAGTTCAAAGTGAACATAGGTGTGAGATTCATTACCAAAAGAAAGGTAAATACGTACTGCGGTTAATATTTAAACCAAACTCTCCTGAACTTGGAGAATTATTACACATAGCCAAACGAAGGTTTTTTTCTTTTTCAATGGAGCGTCGGTTCCAAAAATTCCCAGAACAAAAGAGAGAATACACAAAATTTATTAGTGAATATTTAGAGTTGGGTAATATGTCTCTTATTCCTCAACATGAAATCTCTTATAGCTCTACCTCAAGGATATTCTATCTTGTGATGAAAGATTCTAGTTCAGCAACCAAGCTACGAGTTATAGTCTTTGACGGTTCCTCGAAATCTTCGTCTGGTGTGTCATCAAATGATAAATTGGATACTGGACCCTCAATTCTGCAAGAGCTATTTTATATCCTTATTCAATTTAGGAAACATAAGATTACATTCGCAGCTGACGTGGAGAAGATGTTTTGACAAGTCATTATACACGAAGACCGTGATTTTCAACGCATTGTTTGACGTGAAAGTCCAAATGCTCTGCATTATCGTTTGAATACGGTAACCTAGCAGATGACTTATCCCTTGGTTTTTCTGATATTAAACAAATAATAAAATCAGATTTTTACATCGATGCTTTACTTCAAAAAATTTCATGACGATGAAATGGTCCGTTCACTTTCTATAGATGTTTGCTGAATAGTGAACAACGCATCTAACAGTTTCAGTATATTTGTTGTTATGTTATCGGCAGTTTCGTAAATTTAAATTTCTGTTTGTATGGTACTTTTTTGGGGAACGTGACAAGAGGCAAGTTTAGACATCATCGAAGCTGTAATGGTTTTGACGAATATATCAGTTGTTGCGAGTATAAATTTCGGCAACGAGACAAGCTCAATATTCTGACGCTCTTTGATTCACGCTAATAAAGCATCAAAAAGCACATTTGAAATTTCGTTTTTATTCGATTTCAGCGATTTCAAAATGGATTTTATAGGATACATATACAAATCACTTAATGCCGCATGAATTGGGTCGATGGTGTTCAAAGGCCATTCTAGCATTGTATCCACACTATTCCATATGGTTTTGCAATCCTAGAGCAAATTCAACTCTTTTCCATGTTTCTGTTTTACATAAGATGTTGTAAAATAGTGTTTCGCACTGGTGAAAATAAAAAACAATGTTTCGAACCATTTTATGCTGACCTCAAGTCACTTGGAATGCGCATTTTGGTTTGATGTGGTTGTTCAACAATGAGATCATTCGGATTCGCGTCATCGTCATCGGCTTGAGAGCAATCTTCATTAAGATATTCCTCTTCGTGATTACTATAATATCCTCTGGCTGCATTTCAAGCAGAGTTGATGCTGATATTGTTTATCTTGTCCAAATTTTGCCATGGCACCTCTCGGAGTAATCCCTAATGTATGGTGCTTGGCATCAAGAATAATGGTTTTTGCAGCTGTACGGCTTCGAAGTATTCTGATTAATCCCAAATTGATGTAGCACTGCGGTTAAAATGTATATTCACATTTAGGTATCGTTGATTTCTTACACTCGTCCATTCTTCTAAATTTAGACTGAACAGTTTCGATTATTTTCTTTTTTACCAAATCATAAAACTCATATATAAGATTAATCACACGATGCTTGATCTTCAACAAAGTATAGTGCCGACAGCACTTAACGATTAATGAATAAATGCACTTTTATAAATGCCGTTAATCGAAAAACCATCAGCAGAAGCAAGTCTCGCAACAATTTTCGCCATGGATTGACGTTTCATAAAAGATATAACAGACCCGGATTGTTGCTCAATTTTACTAAATTTTGTTACACTACCTCCATGATTTGGGGATTCTAAAATACTACTACAGCCTGCAATATTGCAGTCGTCGTTACGTTCGTTTGGATTGATGTTGTGTACATTTTCTAGATACCATCTTAATCACCTTATAGAAGATCAGTTACAATTTAAAACTTTATTTGGGCATAGCAGGCATTTAGCATTTTCTCCATATCCATCTTTTTTGAAATTTTTCCAGACTCAGTGTTTTCTACGAATTTGGGCAAACTTCAACTTGATCACTCCTCAATACTTTTGACATTAAGTGAAAGGATCATTCATAAAGAAAGTTATCCTAGATTAGTAAATAAGCACACAAATTGGGAATACTTTAGACTGTCTTTAGAAAGAAAAATTAACTTAATGGTTCCGCTAAGGAGTGAGGAGCAATTAGAAAAAGAAGTTTACAAGTGTATATGTGACATATAGCAATCAGCTTGAGAAAACACCCCTGAAGTTAAAAAGAAAATTAAGGGAAACAACTACCCTAGAGAAATTAGAGAGCTCTTGGCCGAAAAAAAGGGCAAGGAGAATATATGGCAACAAACTAAAGCCCCTCAAGATATAACTAAGCTACTTAAAATTGAAATCAAAGATCTGAAAGACGAATCTATAAGTAACTACCTCAGAAAATTATCTAATGATACCAGTACTGATTATTATCTCTGCGGAAAGCAACCAGAAAAATTAAAAGGCCTATAATGCAAATTCCTCCAATCAGAACAGAAGATAAAAAATGGACCAGAAATAACGAAGATTACAAAGAAGAAGTACAAAGTTTTGCTGAATAACTGGAAAAAATATTTGAACCACATGATGACCAATCATTGGAAGCCGAAATAATAACTGGAAAGGTTGTACAGGACAGTGAAGAAATCCTACGAACAACACCAAAAGAAGTTGTGTATGAGATAGAAACAAATATGAATCCGAAAAAAGCGCCGGGTTATGACCTTATCACAGCAGAAATTTTAAAAGAACTATTATTAAAGCTCACCAATATTATAAATGCCGGCTTTCAAAGTTATTAGTAAAAAGGCTAAATCCGATAATTGAGAGGAAAAACCTGATTCCAAATCATCAGTCCGGTTTTCACAACCAACACTCAACATTAGACCAAGTACACAGAATAACTAATATTATTGAAAGAGCATTATATAGGAGAAAAAAGTCTGCTCAACGATATTCTTAGACGTAGCACAGGCCATTGATAAAGTTTGGCATGAAGGACTTCTTAACTATAAGTTAAGAACAGTTCTATACCAATACAATTCATTACAGTATTAGAATCATACTTGAAAGATAGATTCTTTAGAGTAAAATTAGACAATTCCTAGGCAAGGCAGTGTATTAGGTCCGGTCCTATACCTATTGTACACTAATGATCTCCTTGTATTAGAAAACAACACTGTTAGCTGTTGGAGATAGCAACGAAGAATCAACTCATAATTTACAGTTAGCTATTACTCAAATACATAACTGGACCAAAAGATGGCAAATTAAACTTAACGAAACTAAATCAGTTCACATCAATTTTACAAACAAACGACTCGAACATATTCCGGTTATATAATTAATCAAGAAATAATACCGTATGCCAACACGGCTAAGTATCTTGGCATGACATCAGATGCAAAACTACGATGGAAAGCACACGTCAAAGAGCTTAAATATACAAAGATGCATCAGCTGATAGGAAGGAGCTCCGCTCTATCAACATACAACAAACTTCAATGATATAAAGAAATATTAAAACCGGTTTGGACTTATGGGGTTGTACCAAACAGAGCAACGTAGAAATCATCCAAACATTTCAAAACAAGTTATAGAAACAGAGACATCCATAGGGACCTTAAAGTGGACACTGTTTCAAATGAAATCCAAAAAATGCACTGTGACATAGGCAAAGGTTCAAACAACATGTTAACACTGAGGCAAGTAAGCTGGTAAACAACACAGATATTGTATGCAGGCTCAAACGAACTAAATCTTTTGAGCTGGTATAATTGCTAGTGTAAACAGCGTAATGCTGATCTAAAATCCACAATAACGAAGTGGTTTACTTCAATTTATCAGACACTATGGAACACCAGTGGGAAGAAGCCATAGACTAATACAACATAGTAAATTAAGTTAGAATAAAATTGCTCATTAGTCCAGGTGGCTAGATTGTAATAATTGTTTATTTAAAACATTAAATAAAAACCAAAAAAAAAAAATAAAAAATAACATTTTACGAAATAATGAAATGATCGCCAACATAACTAATAATTAAGAAATATCAGGGATCAGTAAAATATTGTAAACATGTATGACTTATATTCAAATTGCGCATCATATAATCGTAAGACCACCATCAAATAAATAATAAACAATGTACAGACTTGACCTCTCTGCGTGGCACGCGCCACTTAACAATACTGATTTTTTTCTGTATACATAAATCATAACAAATTCTTGAAATATAATTTTAAATACTTTTCAAAATCAACCTGTCAATATCATCGTAATCAATCATCATACAAAATTATAGCTCAATTGATTGTGTTTGCGGGTGCGCAGACAAAATCGCCAATCGATTAGAACAAAGCACCTCGCGAAATCCAAATGTATGCGCGTGTTATTATTAAATTGACAAATCAGATAATAATGTATGTATATATGTATGCATGTATGTAGTTAAAACTTTATTGGACTTTGATCCGAGAATTATCAAGGTTTAGTTTTTGATCAATATAATTCGTATCACCTTGATTGGAAATTGTCGAAGAATTCGCTCAGATACATTAATATTTAAATTACAGGATTGTCGCCAAAAATATAATTTTCTAGAATACTGATGATCTCAACCCGTGCCGCGCATATCACTCAAAACAAAAATAGTTTCAACGAACTCAAAACCATGTATGTACAATATATTTATAAAAATACCTGGTGTTTTGAGTTTATATTTTTAAAATCAATATTTTAAAATTAAAATTCATTATAAGTCAAATGGAAATTATGAATAAATTAAAAAAAATTTATATAAATATTTTTTTTTAATTAAAAGGCTCAACCTATATTTTTTGTTGTTGTCGCTGTTGTAATAAAATGGCTATCAAATATGATTCATTTAATTTAAACACAAGTTGACGACAAATTGTGTATATACATATATGTATGTAGTTGCTGTAAAATTCTTCACTCGAGCAGTCAATCATATTATAAATTATATGCATGCACATTCTCTCTGTTTTCATATAGTGTTCAAATCAGCATCGATTATATAGGCGAATTTAATATGCAGGCAGCATATTTTCAAATGGCGTTTGCTAAATTATGCAAACAAACAAAAAAACAAAACTTTTAACGTATTTCCAATTACGTTTAGTTAGATATTTAGATTTTTTTTTTGGAATTTTTATAAACAATTTTCTTTACGCTCTATGTTTATAGGGATTTTAACGATATTAAACCAATTTTACTTTTTAATTGTAAACTAAATAAGTAGTTTATGCAATTATAAATTATATGCGATGATGATTACCTTCATGTGATATGCTTGAAATATGTGAAAAAAGTAAAATAAATATATATTTTTTTTAATTAGATCATGACAATAAGATTATGTGTAATTATAAAATTAAAAGTATGTAAATTTCCAAGACACATAAAAATTCCATGTGTGCAATTATGCGAAAAATAATTGAATTTATTAGTTCTGTTGATATATAAGCAAATTAATCTTGAGTAAATTCGCGGAATTTTGAACTTTATAATTGAATTTAACTCGAGTTTAAAAGTGAGCTTAATAAATCAATAATCGTCCATATATAATTGAGTCATGTTCGATGATTCACAAACTACATATATATTCAAACAATACTCGCGGTTCATTATGTATATATGAAATTATTCCACATTCGCCAATTTCCCTGAAAAACCGACCGATACCTAAAAATTCTGTAATTCCATCTTTTTTATAACAAAGCGCGACGCACATCACGTGCACGCGGCGGCGTAAATAAAACCATCCAAATTTATGTGTATATAACAGCGATTTGGCCTTTTATCTAATCGCTCGACTCAAATATATTGGCTTATCAATCAAAAACTAGGTAAAATAAATTTTGAAAAACCAGGATATTAGTCAGAGCTTATAGAGTATGTACACTTTCATTGCGCGTTAAATTTAAAAGATCATTTAAATGCAAATTCATTGTATATACGTACATATATGTACACTTGACCGACTTATGACTATGTAAAATATATCGAGATCGGTATGCATTTAAAGTAAAGTTTATACCCATACCGATTTAGGAATGTAGCATCACATTTTTGGTTAATCGCTTTATTGTAATTTAAATAGTTTTAACCCTGTTGTTAGTTCGATTACTGTTGAGTGTGTAGTTGAATTAGATCTTGATTCGAGAGGCGGTTAACTATCCAACGAGGTTTCGCATGCAAGCCAAAATATTCATTGCTTTTTAAGCAAGCATACAAATACTCCAACATATACAAACACTTGTTGCTGTAGACAAAAGATACTTTGACAGCGGTGGGATTCGAACCCACGCCATTTCTGACTGGTGCCTAAAACCAGCGCCTTAGACCATTCGGCCACGCTGCCTTTACATTATTTCCTTTAAGTGATTTTCTCGAGCTTCAGAAGTATTTATAAAAAGTTTATCTTGACATTTATAACAAAAAGCTGCTCGAACATCTGCCATTTTGCGACTTTACCAAATTTTTCGATATTCTTGACAAGTGTTTGTTTCGGTTTAATTTTTTTTCCAAAATCAGCAACCATGGTGATCCTAAGCCGAACAAATCATGATGATCGAATGGGACTGTTTATACGCAACTATACAAAAGTTTAATACGATTAGTTAAGTGAAGCTGAAAAGTTAAATCGACTGTGATGGAAAATCCGTACATATCAGAATTTTCGAGGTTCAGCTAGAGCTTTCCGATTCCCATTACAATGGGAAATTTCTATGGCTTATATTTTTATACTCAAAACATTGGTATAGGTTTTACAGAAATGTCGAATTCACAATTTTTACAAAATCATAATTTCTAACGATTAGCTTGCATGGTTTTGGAGTTTTCACTAAAATCACAATCTTATATTTCGATAAAATTGAAGTGACCTAAATTGTTGCTCATATTTGCTCAGTACAAAATATCTCTGATGCCAACAGTATACCATACCCAAAGTAGGAAAAAGCTAAATAAATAATGAGGACGGAGAAAAGGAGGCAGTCAAAAGCTTAAAAGTTGATATCAAAATTTAAGTGATTTAAGCGAGTTATGCAAATCGAAAAGAAATTATGAGAGAGGTTCTATACCTAACTTACTCATCAACATCAAGCTGAAACTACTGGAACTGGAAAAAAATCCAGAAAGCTGAAATCTGGACAAAAGATGTGTTTTATGTTATTCGCGAGAATGTGGAGAGTTGCAGAGTTCCAGTTATTATGGAGGCATTTTTCAACCTCTGTGATTTAACTGACTCAAAAATAAATCAACACGCTTAATAGAATTTATTGTAATATTCTTCCTGGGGGTTATAGTGTTCAATAAAGTTACTATGGAGGGAATTTATAAATTTACATTTTTTAAACATAAATCGAAACTAGACATTTGGTGTGAACATCAACAAGCTGTCAACTTTAGCTTATTTTGACTTTCTCCTAAACACTTCGTCCAGAAGAGCAGTTTGGATTATTTCAGAGAAATCTACTACGATGTCAAAGCTTTGCGCCAAACTGTCGAATGTAATAAACTTTTGGATAATAGCAAGCTTTTCTTTCCAGATGCACGGAAGTAGATACGCGGAAAATTTTCCTTCTACATTATTTGTTATTGTCAAAAGTATAAGAAAGTGTCGCAAAAATGTTATCAGCGTAGGAACTTTGGAAATTTGTCTTCATTCGACTACCATCTTATTACTTTTTCGAATTTAAAATACTCCAGTTCTCCTTGTGTTTTCCTATGACAATATTAGTAAATGACAGGGGCCGACATTAGAACAGAACATAATTTTGGCATAGACAGTTTTTATTGGTTACGCTGGTCCCAGAGAACTGAGCAAGATTGTCTACAAAAAAGCGATAACTATGAGTGAATTCAAAGAAATTTAATTGAACAATTATGTTTCCACATAGGATTGCGTCGTGAACATTTCCCCGTGTTAGGCGGATGTCATAACCACTTGTACCAAATAGTTACGCTTTTAATAATAAAACTTTAAACATTGGTTTAAAGTGGTGTAGTGGTTATCACAACCGTCTAACACGCGGAAGGTCTTCGGTTCGATACCGGACGGAAACATATTTTTTGTAATTTTTGGATGCATTCTCTTAAATTTTTCTTACTATTAGGATACACATTACAATTAATCTTTTGTGGAAACCGCATTTACCAAATCAACTATAGTAGGTCGGCTCGTAGGGGTATCTGTGCTGAATTTTCTTAAACCCATGTATTCTGTGAAAATTGTGTCTAAATTGTCAACACTCAACTGCCCTAGACTTTTAAAATTTAATGTAATGAATAAGGCGGAATCTTTCTCACAGGAAGATAACGTTTCTATAGAGCACTAAACTAATTTTCATTATCCATTACTAGTAGTCTGTGGTCTCTGTGGGGCTGAATCTATGGTACATTTAATTCGCTAAATGGTACCCGTTCTATATGCGTAGTTCTTAGCCTCTAGATTAGAGCCATATTATGTCGGCTACCACCAAAGGAAGGCGGTCAAACAACAGTTTATTCCCCAGCAAAATTTTGTAGTGGTGCCTGCTGTAGAACAACGCCTAGAATAGGGCTAATAGAATTCGTAGAGAGTTTGGAGTTTTTTTTTTTACATAAAAAGGCAATAACCCGTTCATTATTATACCATGACTCCAAGTCAAAATTGCATCCAATTTGTCGGTATCATGTAGCGCTTTAGGAAAGTCCGGTTTAAATCGTCGTCATTTGTAAATTATAAGTCATGGCTTACAATTGATTTTCTTAAACCGAAACTACGACCTACTAAGAATGGCTCGTTTCTTACTTAATTACATTGTCTAAAAAAGCAGGGTGATTTACAAGAAGAGACAACAAAACAGAGGATAATTGGGATGGATGGTCAATGAAAAAATTATTCTGGGTGAAGCTTTTCGTACCATGCCCACGGAATTCATGTCTAGTCTTGAATAAGATAAATGAGTTTGAATCAATTGCCTTGAATTAATAGAAAATGTTTTTTTACAATTTATGGTTTAGGGAAGATAATATTCAATAAGTTATCCTATTTCAACTTAAGACATATAGTGTATCAAGAATAGCATCCGCTACAATCTAGTGAATTCTATCCATGAATGCTCGTGTTATGTAATAGATGTCCCGATATTATTTAAGATAGTCAGTTTTCTTAATCAGAGAAACGTGTCATGCTCATTATAGCTTAATTGTACGAGATATGTTTTTTTCAGTTTCTTATTTCTATTTTGAAAACAATATTCTACACTATAGTTCCAGAAATTAGAAAGCCTAAAAGCATTAGAATACAACAGTTAACTTGAACAACACTTTTAAGCTTCCATTTGTATTCATTTTTTTCGGGTATGGCTCGTTTCGTGGTATGTACCCTTTTTGAGTGATAAATGTGTGAAATATCTGTTACAATCGAAAAATGATGAAACTTTTTTCAGATTTCTTTTCAATCGTTGGCCAAAATAGAGGCTACCAGACGTTCCGTTTTGGAAACAATTGGGGTCCTATTTCTGAATACGAATTCGTATACAAATTGTACAAATTCGTACCATTAGTATTTTTGAATATGTATACGAATTCTGTACTTCGATGAACTGGTTGACGACTCCAAATAAAAAAAATGTATAAAAAGTTTCTATTGTGTTTTTTTAAAAATATTTGCACAATCTAATTAATTAAATTAAATTGAATAATTAAGGAATTAAATATATTCTTTTTTTAATGTGTTACATACATATATTCTAAATAAACTTTTTATAATAACATAAAATACTGCCATAATCGTTTTGAAGGGCTACTATTTTCTGAACCTTTTTCAAAACTTCTTTAAAATCAAGGAACGGCCATGAAATTTGGTCTCAAATCGAGCTAGTTAGGAAGACATATGAAGGAAGTCTGAATAAAATCTTTTATTTTAAATTAAAATTATAGAACCTCTTTTCAAAAATTCTTATCTTAATTTTGAATTTCTTGTATCGTAATTCGCAACTGAGGTGATTTATTTGTAATAGAAAAAATGGTAGTGTTATGACACAAACAACCAAATGAAAACTACATATTTTGCATATTCAAACCTCAAAAACATATACCCAAGGTTAAAAATCCGTAGAGGTATAATAATAATAATAACAGTGTTAAAGGCCATTACTGGCCCCTTACTGAATCAACAATCTGGCTCCAACGGTTTCGATCCTGAGCTTGGTCTTCATACTGTCTTAGACAATCTGAAGAGGCCAAGTCGTTCTCTACATCGTGGAGCCATCGTCGCCTGCAACGACCTCTGCGCCTACCATATGGTGGCTCTCCTTTCAGAGATCACTGCACAATTCGTTCCGGATCAGCATGCAGAACGTGACCGAGCCAGCGTACTCGCTGAGATCTAACTTCATGTACAACATCGGGGATCTTCATCAGATCTCTGATCTCGAAATTGTACAGAGCTCGGTATGTAGAGGTATAACCATTCAAAATAAATTTGTCAAAGAAAACATGACATTGTAGAAATATTTGATTCAATTGAATTCAGGAATACCAATCCATTTTTGTTTTGTATATCGTATTCAGGAGTGGGGACTCTGTCCTTCTTTGGAACAAATTGTTCTTCTCGTAAATAATGTTCTTTTCTGTTCTTTTTTAAATCATTTGAAAACTAAACGACTCTGACTAAAAAAAACTAAGTATTACTTTTGTAAAATATGGTCCCAAACATCATAAAACAAAAATAAATTTCTACAACAAGCAACTCTGGAATGGGTTCTTGAGTTTTCTAACCGTAAAATAGGATAAATATTAAAACCAGAACATAAATCGAGTCGTAATATTTGGACATATAATCAAGGAGTACACATCTCATGATAATGAAAATTCTTTGGACTAAGTTGAACTTTTTGAGTTTATTCGGGCAACTTAGAAATTGTGAGAAATTTTATTATTTGAATCACTTTCCATTTCCTAGTCCTGAAATAAGTGTAGGCAGCCCACGGCAACGAAAAAAAGAATGTTATTGGTTTCATTCATTGATTAAATCTTTCGAACAATTTTTCATTTTGCTGTGCGGAAAAGCATTGGCAATTCAGAGAGGAATACGAGTTGAGAACCATAAAAATTGAAATTGTTTGGATTCAGTCGATGTTCAAAGTATAACTCCACCGCAATTTTGGAGGCCTCTTAATTTTATATTTTTATAATAACATTATTGGCCCAGGAATTCTAGTTTTTCTAGATTTCGTTAAAATTAAGTAAATTTTTGGAACCTTCCAAAATCTTCAGTACCTAATCTAGGACTCATCGTGGCTCTGCAAAGTTCTGTATGTGTGTTAATGTTTAAATGTTTGTTAAATTTAGTTCGTGTAAACTGTTTTGGCTGCCCTTTTCTGGATATACAAATTACCAAAACATCCTTTTTTACTCACGTGAATATCGTGCAGCCTTACCAAGATGCCAATGTAAAAAGGGTGTGTTCATTGATTATTGGTTTCAATGGACCGAACGAAATAGGTTCAAAATACCTAGAGTGCGAGCCCATGGCATTATAATCACTTTTGAAACGGTGTCTTATTGTACATTCAAAACTCAGATAAATCTGATTCTTCCGAATCCTCTTATAATCCAAAATAATTAATTTTATTTTGTTTTGTTTATTTACAAAAATAACCGCCTTTTCCATTTTCTAGAACAATATCTATTTTTCTCATTTACCATTATGGACACCCTACCAAAACGAAAAGGGAAAATTAATACCAAATTAAAATAAATAAGGCACGTGAAATGAAACCAACTAACGAAGGAATTATTGTAGTTTTAAATATTACTGTTAACACAAATTCCAAATGAGTGGTGAGTAATGATTCGAATGATTCAGACATTAATAACGAGCAAGAGGCCAAATCCCGAGAGACATAATCTTGAAGGTACGAAATTCCAAAAGTTCAAAAGTCAAAACTCAAAAGTACAAGTCCCGAGAGCAGAAAAAGCGAAAAATAAAAAATCCCGAGGGTATGAAGTCCCTGTATGAAGCGAGTACAATCCAAATCTTATTGAATATTTTATTTATTTATTTAATTATTTGTCCAGAATGGAATGGAAGAAACATCCGCTAAACAAGGCTGAGGTAAAATACTCTTTTGCCGTTAATGAATTGGTTTTTTCAAAATCAGTTATTATATGCGTAGGGTTCAGGTTTATCCCTCAATCACAAGCCACACGACATAGCTCAAAAAACATTTCATTGTAAACCACCCTTTTTTTTCGTCATAAGACAGAACAAAAGTGGTACAATTTCACCATCTACAGCTCCGTGAATGGTAAACAGTTATGCTTAAAAATGGATGGAACAACATAGAATATTCCATCCATCAACCAGTATTTGGATTCCGCTAAAAGCTTAAGGATCGTGTTCCCATTATTTTTTATACTTCAAATTCCTTTTCAGTTAAGATCAATAATTCGCCTTCTTAATTAAGTAGTGATCCGGGATATTGATTTCATTTAGACCCTTAGGTTCGTTTTGGTGAGAAGCTCTTACTCGCGTTATCTTAACCTTTTGTGCTTGTTTACTCGGAAGAAAAACTCGGCAATTAGCAGTTGCCTGCACGACACTTTCAGGCTGTTTTTTTAAACATAGTTATTCACCGTAACTACGAATATATATATGTACGTATAACACGGATTTTATAATAATTCATCGGCTAAGATCACCTAATCTTTGGGATTTTGTAAACGGTAATTTGTAATACGGGCAAGAGTACCCAACCCGCCTAGACCTACTGAATAAGAAGGATTCAACAAAAAAGTCGATGGCATTGAAAAAGAAAATAGAGGTCTAATTCCTCCTTGATATTCAGTATTGCTATGCAGAAAATTAAGCGAGTAAGCTTCATTCTCATCCAAACGAAGAGTAGTGTGTAACAAGTGAATTTTGTAAAATTGAATTTACAAATTCAAGTGGTTTGAAGGTTCACAGCTCCTTTAAATTTCGCAGAGGTTATTATTCAGAACGATAATGTAAGTTATAACACTGATGATATTCTAAGTAATATACAGATGTCGAATAGAAATATACGAAATATACTTTTATCGGCCGGTTTAATAAAGCAGTCATCCAGATTTTTTTACTGAAACTTGCGTTTAAGTATTTACTTAGCTCCAATTTTGAACTAAACAGAAAAGGATTTGAGGACCCATGTTCAAGTCAATATTCAAATATTTAAAAATTTCGATTGCCTCAATTTGCCTGATCTGTTTATTTTGAAATTGTGAAATGTGACCCATTCGTTAGATTTCCTTTCTCTACGGCTCCCGGTTTACAACTTTTCGTTTCGCAAAAACAAAAAGAACTCGAAATCAAATTTATTTTTGCTTTTACTGGTTTTGACAGGCATTTAAATAAAATTTGACTATAATTAAAAAAAATGGCATGCATTTCAACCGCACTGGCCGAAAAAACTTTGTTCAAGTTTCGAAGTTTTTAAAAGCCAAACTTTCTTAATTCGTGAAACTGTTAATATAAAATAAGTTTAAAAGTTTTAACAGTATGGCAACTTTAATTATATTTATGTTGCTTTAGTAGACAATTTATAGAAGCAAAGCTCAAAATAGATTTATATTTTAGAAAATTCCAAAAAAATACTGCTATTGGCTAACCTATAGAACAAAACGTGAGTTTAATTTAACATTCAGGTGAAGTTAGCTTAAACCACACCAATATATGTATTGTTTAATATGAATGGAAGCTTTCGAAGTTGCGGGAATTCATTCATAAAAATCATTTAAATATTAGAATTCGGAATATTTGATTTTGCATCTTGAAACTATAGATCTTATTCTATTAACCTTGCCGTTTTGTTTTTTAATTTGAATCGAGTGCACGGTCTATAAACGGAATCCGTATGCAGTTGTGCATCTTCGTAATTTAAATCGTGATGCGTGTGTAAAATGTTCACTGTGGTTTCGATTATAACTTTCTGTTGCCGAGGTACCCTAACCGGCACGTTTTTAAATTGCCACCATATAGACTTTCTAAATTAATTCGAGAACTTCAATTTATTAAGTGGGGTTTCTAAACTAATTTTCAAACAGTTTGATTAATGTAGGCTCCCATAGTTTGAAACAATATAAATTTTTAATATTTTATGTGAGAGACTGATAGAACCGCTCTATCATGAAACTGTTTTTTGTTTAAGCTCGATGTGACATTCATCGAATGTAAACTATTTTTGATAATTGATAAAACCTTGTGTGTTGTGTTTCACTTAAAATTTAACTGTATGCTCATCAGCGATTTACAGGTATGGGACATATCTACTTCCCTTAAGTTATGATCGAATATAAGTTATAATCGGATATAGTTGTGAATTTACGAGGTGTTCACACTCGTCAGGAAATTGAGTAATCTGAAATTTGGAATTTCTAATTTGTATTTAACAATTTGGCATGTTAGTTCTCTAAAATTGGGCGTGGCAATTTCAGAGGTTTCAATTTAAAGTTTCTTATTTTTTTTTAAATTTAAATTTCTAATTAAGATGGTGTACGTAGAAATTGATTTCAAATATTTTAAATTTTGGATTTTCAAAAATTTCAGTCAAAAAACGCCTAACTATCCAAAATTACATAATTTAAAAAAAAATTAATGAACTAAAATATAATGTTTCAATTTTACGTTTAAATTAAAAATTGTTATATAACAAATGAGTTAAACCAAAATTCTTAATTTAGAATTCTTAAGGAAAAAATTACACGATTTAAAAGAATCAACATTTTTAAATTTCTAAAGTCATTTTGAATTATTTATAGGAATTGAAACGTTTAGATTTTTAAAATTTGTAAATTAAAGTATTTATTTGGTTAATAAATTTAAATATGTTAGTTTTACAAAAATTCTAAATTTTTTTTTAATTCAAACTGTACTTGTTTAAGTCAAACATACCAGCCGGCTATAATGTATTATCTGTTAATGTATTTTACTAAAAATATGTAAAGCATAATGAGCCTGTGAAGTTTCTAACAAAAAATAGCACGCATACGTATACGGTTCCAATTAGCCCGAAAAATCCCATTTGAATCCTATTGACGATATTCACCCACGCTATAAAACATTAAGGAATTAAGAAATTCAATTGGGTAGTCATTACAAAACATACAACACAAAAATTTAATTAACCCTGTTTTAAGAGAACATTTCGCAGAAACAAACTTCCAAGCGAATGATTTGAAATCGGGTTAATTTTCATTAACATTTTCACTAACTGGAATCGAATACTGAAATGTATAATTTTTTGTTAGCAACTTTATAGATGTTAACAAATCCCATAACAAGATACTCTCGGGGAATTGGGTAAGATTCCGCAATATAGGTCTAATAAGCCTATCGTTAGGGAACATTTAATAGAAGAAGATTTTTTCAAACGAAGGGTTTGCAATGAGTTTTCCAGAAATTTTTTTACTTATAGTTTGAGTTATTTCTTAAGATATTACCACTCATCTGATATTCACCGTTTAGGCCTATTAGTTCTATACCGGGTGTTTCTTTTAAACTGAGACGATCAAATATCTCGAAAAATAGCCACTCTACGGAAAAAATGTCCATAATCAAAATTTAATCATACCGCGGGGGAAATACATTAGTTCAAAAAAGTCCCCCACACCCGCTTTGTAGGTGGGGCGGGGGTAACTTTTAAACTAAGATAGGAAGCCATATTTTTTATTGCAGATACGGATTCTACGACTAAAAGTACGTATGATTTGAATGAAATATTTTGTTCGGTTCATGATAGATGGCGTTGCAATCGACGAAATTCAATTTTTTCAATTTCTCCTTCTTAGAACACACGCATTCGATTCTGCAATACGTTTGAAATAAAAAACATCACGTTTTCATTGGAAATACTCGAAATTCGTCATCAAAACAATTTATTCAGTTTTGTAAATCACATTTAACGTTTGTGTTATTTCTTATCTTCATGTTTTTCGTAATTGCAAAATAAACTACAAAATACTTTAGAATGGACCGTTTAACTGTGCCAGAGAAAATTGAAATGGTTCTGGTTTATGGAGAAGCTGGCAGAAATCTTGAAAATGCTATTGCTATTTACGCTCAACGTTTTCCGGATAGGATTCGTTCACGTGCTTCATTTGGCCGTACTATCAAATAATTTATTACTGATGGAAATGTTCAACCGAAAAAGAGGACCCGTAGAGCAACAGTTACTGGAGAAAATAATGATATTGCTGTATTGGCAGCAGTGGCTCATAATCATCATATTAGTACACGAGAAATAGTTCGCGATTCCGGATTCCCCTCACCAGTGTTTGGAGAATTTTAAATTGGCACAAGTATCATCCATATCATGTGTCTTTACACCAAGATCTTCATGGCGTTGATTTCCAAAATCGGGTAATTTTTTGTCAATGGGCACGTGAACAAATACAACAAAACCCCAATTTTTTTCGTTGCGTAATGTTCTCCGACGAGTGTTACAAATCCGCACTGGCTTCGTCAAGTTGAACATCAGCGTCCTTGGACATGATGGTTGTCCTGCACACTATTCGTTCATGACACGTGAAATACTTGATCGTGATTTCAATGGTCGCTGGATCGGTAGAGCTGGTCCGATAAATTGGCCCGCCAGATCACCAGATCTTACTGCGCCAGATTTTTTTTTGTGGGGCTACCTCAAAAACAAAGTTTATAGTGCGTGTGTTCTAAGAAGGAGAAATTGAAAAAAATTGAATTTCGTCGATTACAACGCCATCTATCATGAACCGAACAAAATATTTCATTCAATTCATACGTACTTTTAGTCGTAGAATCCGTATCTGCAATAAAAAATAAGGCTTCCTATCTTAGTTTAAAAGTTACTCCCGCCCCACCTACAAAGCGGGGGTGGGGGACTATCTTTTTTGCACTAATGTATTTCCCCCATGGTATGATTAAATTTTGATTATGGACATTTTTTCCGTAGAGTGGCTATTTTTCGATATATTTGATCGTCTCAGTTTAAAAGAAACACCCGGTATAGCGGAATCTTGCCCAAATCTCCGAGAGTGCCTTGTTATTTAGTGTAAATGATAAAATATTTTGGAAATAACTCAAACTATTAGTAAAAAAATCTTGGATAACTCATTTCAAATTCTCCATTTGGAAACATTTTCCTCTATGAAATGTGTTCTAACTATAGGCCTATTAGACCTATATAGTTGAATCTATAGTCTCCAAGAGTGCCTTGTTATTTGGTTTGTTTAAATCCATAATGATTCTAACAAAGAATTATTTCGTTTTCTTCCTCCTATATTTTTTTTAAAATTATTGTTATTGCTTTTCTTTTAATAATTGATTAAAATTTATAAATCATAATGCCAAAAAATGTTTGTATTTTTAATACACAAAATTGAAATCACTCATTTTTTCCAATAAGAATTGTATTTTGAGTGTTAAAAAAAAAATTAAGTTGGGCGGATCACTCTAGCCACTAATGGGCCCACGGTGCTATACCCGGACAAACACACATACCTACACATTAAAAACACCCAACCGTGATTTTTGTTCACCATCGGGAATCGAACCCGAGATCCTCGATTACCAAAGCAAAGACGCTACTTACTGTGCCAATGAGGGAGGTATTTTGAGTGTTACTAATACAGACATATTTTTTGTTAAATTTTATTTTTTGTTAGAAACTTCACTCCGGTAAGCATAATGTATGTTAATTAAATTGTCCAATTTGATTTGTTGGCTGCGGATAGAGGCAAGTCTTCCCTATTATAAAATACCATATACATTTCTTCTAACTGACAGAATGACAAGCAAATTTTTATACAGCAAGCAAAAATATTGAAGTTCACTCATACCAAGAAATTATGGAAACGTTTAATTACCACACAGAAATATAATCAAATGTCAAATATGTCATCGGTCATTATTGGATGCTTGATTCACTTATTTTATTCTATACCGCGTGTCAGAACATTATTTATTTGTCTATTTGACATGAGTGGCTACTAATATTTTATAATTTTCTATAGACTATTTAATATTCTTAAATGTCTAATCTGATAAAATATTTAAGATTTATTATTTTTTAAATAAAATTCATTCACAACATTTTCCATCTTAATCATCCTCGTCATCATGATAGGTGTTAGAAAATTATGTGTGTATGTAAATAATTTATTATAATCTTATTTTTTTATTTTATATAATTTTACTACAAAAACAATATATTTTATGTTGTAAGAACGTGGAAATATTTATATTACGTCATAGACAAGAATCATTTTATTTCTTTTTCCGAACATGTATAATAAAACGAAACATGTTGAAGTAAAAAATAAAAATAAAAAATAAATAAAATCGAGTTCTTGAAAAAAAAAGTCTTACAAAAAAAAAAATTCATTTTAAAATCCTACAAAATTTATACGAAATTTTGGAGGTTACGTTTTGTGTCAAATTCTAGTAATTCGTTCATTTGCGGCAAGATTAATGACAATGATAAAGTTGTTTTGTTGTTGAAATTGTTATAAATAATAATAATAATTTTTGTTGTTGTGTACATGTGATATTATTATTATTATTATTACAGAGAATCTCGGCAGAGATGGAAGAGGATAGATGGATGGATGGATGGATGGATGGACGCGGACGACGGATAAAAGAAAAGTAAGTCAAATTAGATAATATCGTGATAAAATATATGTTTTGTATTTTTATATAAATGTATGTACAGTGTGCCGTATAAAATGTATTTTGAACATAAAGTTTGTTAGTCTCCAATAAATCGTATCGTAACATAATTTATGATGGCCACTGTTTATTCTTAAAAATATTATTGTTATGGAATTGATGGCTCGTGTTCATTTATCATAATTTTTCTCCGGTTAAATCTTTACTGTACACGACTTGTGTATATTACACAACACATTTAATCTCAAATCGTAAACATATGTGATATATACGCACACATAAAAGTAAATTTATAGTTTTTAATTTGTAATTTACAACAAAAACATATTATTATTGTTATTATTACAAGAAATACTTTTTTGTGTGGTTATTAAATATAAATACACAACCTATAACCATCTTTAAATTACAAATTAACAACCATCTTTACATATATGTATATGTACTATATAGTTCTATAATTAAAACAATTTTTTGCTCATTGACTGGAAAAATATTTTTTTGTATATTGTAACAAACCATATTTAAAAAAAATTCTATGGTAATCCATGCATCAAAATTTTCACATTAATCATATTGTTTTGTAAATAAAATTATTACAAAAAAATATTAAACAGTAGCGTCCGATTGTTACAAATTTGATTTAATCACGCCCTTATATGCGAACGTGAGATTTTTACATACTGACCTAATTTTGTAAAAATAGCCCTGTGTTGTTAATGGGGTTATTGACAGATGACAAGATAAAGTTTGTTAAATTTTAATTACTAATTGTCATATATATATATATATATATATATATATATATATATATATATATATATATATATATATATATATATATATATATATATATATATATATTTATTATATATGAAGTCAATGGATTATTTTACATAAATTGAATCACACAATGGATAGTTTGTTTAATTCAATCAATAAATCAATTAATATTCAATTAAAAGTTGTAGGAAGAAATAAAATGTATTTTGCTACTATTATATTTGAAATAATTACATACATTATTTGATCTGCGGAAATAAACAATATATTATGTACATACTACCACTACTACTTATATATGACAATGAATTTCTGGTTCCATATTATATACATAACGAGTACAAAATTAGCTTGTCAAATTTTGCTTATTATAAAAAATGTAAATTGTGAAATTTGTACATACATGTACATATATATATATATACGCGTATATAAAATTTAATTTCTCACGAGCTTGTTTTGGTGACTCAGGTCGCGTGATCTTAGACAATTTGGTTCAATAATTAAATATAGAAATCCAAAGATAAGTGGCGTTTTCTTGTAACTTCGACCTCTAACGTTTCCTTGAATTTCGATTTTCAAATGAATTGTTGTGCACAAGATGATGTGCGTATAATTACAAAATTGATTAACTTACTTTATACATTTCACTTGAATTTAATTAAATAATTAAGAGGGAATTTATGTTACAATCTAACTTTAAAGGTATAATACCTCTGGATGTACCACTACCTTATATTTTTTATTGTTTTGTTTTGGCAAAATTATTCCAGCCAATTTTAATTAGATTTTTTTTCAACTAAAATTATGTATGCATAAAAACACAAACAAAATACTCGACACTAAATTATTTTTCTCGACAGATCGAGAGATACCGATAAAATAAAATAATGGCTGTCACTTGTGAAATGTTTACTAAATTTAAAATGAAATTTGGACACGATACTAATATGATGCGGAATGAGCATATTGTTGATTTGTGCTTAAAAATTTGAAATCTGTGACCTCAGATATATTTTAAATAAGTTGGTCAACTGATGCTTTAAAAATAAGGAAAAGAACGTTTTATATCTAGAACAATTCGAAGTCAAAACACTCTATATTTATACTGTAATAATTATGACAGCATTTTGTATGCTCATTTTGACACTTTATGTGCACGTGTATCTTGTTGCGGTTGCTATAATCAAGAAAAAATTATTCATCATTGTACGAGTATCCAGATTCTAAATAATTGGTCGCCAAACAATATTTCCAGCCGCCAACACCCTTTCGAGTCAAATTTTACGATTTCATACTGTTCACGTTATATTTTAGGTAAACCATGTTAAAATTATTACAGAATTCAGACAGCAAATGAACTTATCGTAAAAAAAGAAGAGCAAATTATTTCACTTACGACAAAACTATTCCAAAACAGGGGCCCTACAATGACTTTCGACTACGATTTTCGACGACGGTCGTTTTCCTATAGTAGGCAAAGGAAGTAGAAGGAAAACAATTATATAATTTTACTATTGTTTACCTTTTTCTTTCTTTGCCTACTAGGAAAACGACAGCTGTCGAAAATAGTAGTCGAAAGTCAAAATAGGGCTTCAGGTTATTATTATGGAAATTCTGACTGGTTCTGTGTTTTTACATTCAGATGCTAAATGAGTTGAGAATGGTTTCTTAATAATCTATATCCTGCCGAGCAAATAGCAGTGGTTAAAGCTGTGACGTTTGGATCGGAAGATGCCAGGTTCAAATCCCAAAGGAGGCGGGCTGCCTCTTCATCCTTGGTTTCGATCAAGATGATGATGAACACATCTCTATGACATTCTGTCGAGAGTGCAGAATCTATGACCCGATAGGCATCGATCATGTCAGTGCAGGCTGGGATGGAGCTAAACAAACCTGTGACCGTGCGTCCTCGATATGACTGGCAACGGCGTAAGGCACGGACGCAAACAAGCTATAGATGTGAAAGAGCCCGGAGAGCCTTGAGCCCCATAACAAGTATGGATTATCAATTTTTTTTAAAAAAATTTTAAAAGAACTTTGAAGGTGCGTACATGACCCCAAAAATATTCACCACGAAGTTAGCCAAAATATTGAAATTTTTGAGTGAAAATTAGTTGTGGTTTTGTTGGTATTTTTGTTGCTCATTCATGTTTGTCAAAAATATGTCAATAAATTTTTACTTTGACGTTTATTATTTGGTTAGATTAGAACTCATTCATGTTTATGAAAATTAAAATAGTTTTATGTCCGTTTAATAGTTAATAATAATAATATAATAGTTTTTGTGTTAGTTTTCCAATTATTAAAACAATATAATAATTTTCGTTTAAAATTAAATAATTAATTTCATAATTTTTACGTCGTTTTCGATTTTTTCCCGTTTTATATTTTTCTATTTAATACCGCGCCATTATTTTTTGTGTTTTCCGGTTTAAATTAATTTTCGGTTTTTTGTTCTGAATTTAATTAAAATGTCTTTATCAAGACAACAACTTATATCGGAGTTTATGTATATATGAGTGTTCTAGCCTTACAAACGGCAGCCACTTTTAATAACTTAAACCATCATAATAGAAGGGCAAATAGGAGAAATTTCACTCGTCAATTAATCCTGTAAACCGAAATAGGTTAAGGCAATGGTTTTACCACAATTTGGTTCAATTTGATGAACTTTTGGCAATTATCGGTCCACGCATCCAAAGAACGCATGTGACAGCAATTTCTCCTGGAAAGCGTTTGTCATTGACACTTCGGTGAGGTTTACCACCAGAGTGTAATTTGCCGCAGGCAGCACTATAGCAACACCGTTTGTTTTTGTCAGTGATGAGGCACTTCCCTGGTAAAAATACGCGTCTTATACATGTACGTACATGATACAAAAAATAAAAATTCTGATCCACAAAAATTCACCACGAAGTTAGCTGCGTATGACGTGAAATATTCACTATCCGAAATATAATTTCATCAGTATAGCCTTTGTTAATAACGAAAATATTATGACTTTTGAGTGAAAAGTTTTGTTTAACTATACAAAACAAGTTGCTATTTTTGGATTTGTGGATAATAGAACAATTTTTTAGGCAAAATTTGTTCCATTGACGAAAAAATTGCAACACAAGTATAATTTTCAGTTCTGTAAATATGGCAAACCTGGTGAAATTTTATTCGAGTTGAGAATATTTCAACTCATATCTAATTTCGTGGTGAATTTTTGTGCACCAGAATATTTTTTTTTGTTTCATGTACGCACCTTGAACAACAGTACTGCTGGCAGTTAAACGTGTTATTGAATCAGGACGGGCCAGAAAGACGAACCATGAATTAAGTTGATTGAGCAAACCGAACGAGGTTCCCGAAAACTAATTACTCCACATATTTCAATAAAGTAATTAAGAAAATTGATACGGTGGTGGTCCGAGCTCCTGATGTATTGGATATGAGAAACAAGGAGTTGTGGAACCAGTAACTGTGCTATTATGTCAGAAATTAAATTCATTTTAATTTAATTAAACAAATTACTTTATGTTAATCAGATCGACCCATCTGTTAAATATTTGTTCTTAATTCGGAGAATTGTAAATTTGATCAAGTGGACTGGAGATTATTGCTAGCGAGAGACCGTACAACTGATAGTGCTTTAAAATTCATCACATTCAGGATAATTTGGATATGTGGTGGGATGTTCTCATCTGACCATTATTTGTCAACTTTCCACGAATAGCTAACTTCAAAACAATATAATTATGGTATGGATATCTTGTCCAGAAGAGAAGGAATTAATTGCTGAATCAAGTAAGTCATATGTATTCCAACCCAATCAGATTTCAAATAATTTTAGGTAAATTTTAATTAGTAAAATTTAATTTTAAAACTTTAATGATTTCAATTTAATAATTAATATTAACTGAAAATTCCAGAACGAACTAGATGTAAATGGACGCGGATTGAAACGCTACTACAGGTTTGTATTTCCAGTATACAACCAAGTCTTAGCAGAACACCCTTACGTAAACGAAAATCAGTTAAGCACAAATATTTTGAACGACAGGTAGAGTTTGCTGAAAAAAGTGTAAAATAAGTTTAAAATAATGCGAGAGAAAGGGTCTGCCAAAAGTAAAAGGTAATTCCCATTTATTGACTGACTGATGGGTAAAATATTACCAAAATCCGTAACGCGTAACTTATATTTTATATTTTTACACTTATTTTTGTAGAATTCCGATATCTTGTAAAAATCCCTCAATTCTTGTTAATTCAACAAAATATGTGCAAGTTTTGAATATTTTGATTAGCACAATCTATAATCAGATTAACTTTTTTGTTCTATTTTTCTGTTATCATCAAAACGCACGTGAAAAGTGAATTCGACCCTCAACTTATCAGTTTACTGATATACAATGACGTATATAAGTATAGTACATTTATATGCATTCTGTATATGTACATAAATAGTCATATCGCAACATAGTCCTCGCGTAATTTGATGATTAATGAGCTGAAAGTGTACTTGTGTATAATATACATACGTATATATACTTTAAAACGCAAAAATTTCCAACCTCCCTCATTTATATTATTGCGCGACAACAACAAAAATAAATAAAAGTCAGTAGCAAAGTTATTTTTTAAAAGAAAGTAAATATTCTGTCTAAATGTATATTTTGCGATCGCGCGCTTTACTCTTAATAGTTATAATGATAGTTATGTATGTATGTAATCATAATTCAGTATTTCATTTTTTTATATGCGATGAAAACGTACGTAAAAGAACTAAAAATCATAAACCATATAACTATAATTATTTATTTTACGTTCAAGTGAGCGAATGTCACGTGAATTTTGAAGAGCTTCGCTTTTTTATTTTGTGTGAAAGCGATTAAAATTAGTTTTAGTAATTGATTACAAAGCATGCGTTAAATTTTTGACGTTTTGTTTGTAGTGAGTGATTTGAGTATACAGTAGTTTGTCATGTTACCACCACCTGACACGAAGAAGAATAATAAGAGTAAGCGCGGCGGCATGGTGTGTTTTCGTTTCATTTTTTTATTTAATTTTTTGTTATGTCTGATGCGTGGCAGATGATAAATCAAAATTAAATCGTTTATTAGGTTTTAAGAACAAACAAAAATTTGATAACATAATTTAATTTTTATTTTTAGTATTTTTTTTTTTTTTTAAATATCAAAATACTATAATAAAACGTTTTTGTGCGTTTTTTGTTGTTATGATTTCATCACAAGATATATAAGCTGGTATTTTAGTTTTATTTTCGAAGTTGTTTCACTGACCTAAAAGGTCGATTTTAAAGTTTAAGTAGTTTGACGTTTTTTTTATTTTTGTTTTTGAGTTACGAAAGTCTAGATTAGATATGCATAGTTGTATACATGTTTGATTATGTTATGGCATATTCAAGGATTCACAGAACAACAAAAATGTGAGAATGCGCGCATGCATTCAATGTCCTCGTCAAGATAAATAACCATCATTTCCTAAAGAATTCATAAAAACTATTAAAAGTTAAAAAAAAATTGTGCCAGACAAAATTAACTAAAAATTATATTAAAATGTAAAACACATTTTAGCAGACATACTCGAACATTCGAGTAAGTCATATAATTTTTACTTAAAGTTTTACTTAAACTCTTTAGTTTAAGACAACTTTACATTATTGGATTTGCAATGCCAGCTTAAGTCAAAATTTGCTGGCTTAAATACACCAATTTAAAAAAAACGGTGTGTACAAATTTGACATTATCTTAATAAAGCCATGATGAATCGGACCTCGTCGTTATTCCAATAAACCAGCAATCTGATTATCAAATTTAACTATTTCAATAGCTACATATCTCATTAGAAATTCATATACTAGGGCGGCAAAACTGTTCTTGTATATCAGGGTGGCAAAACTATGTGGTATGGCGGCTTTGAGTTATGATATTGTAAATAACAGGTATTACTCTGATATTTTGAAAATTCATATTTTAGATACTTAGATGGTTGTTATACTTTGTGGGCTAACACAGCCTAAAATATTAAAATATTGGAAAAACTGTCCAATTTGATAAACAAAATCCTGTTTTAATGTGAAATCTTGGTCATTTTGATAATATATTGTAGTTTGTTAACAAACAATATACAATTTGTTGACACGGGCAGTCAATTTTATTACTTTTGTGTTCTGTTTTTTTTTAATTTAGCGAAACCTGAGAATCTGCTACTGTTGATCATCTAATATAACTCACAACTATACAGGTGATACCACCCAAATTGACAGTTTGAACATTTAGACAACCAATTATACGTTTAATATGGTTGTCAATCTAAGAATAAATTTGATCGTTTTAACATAGTGGGTGGGGGATTTATTTTTTTTTTTTATTAAAATTGGGCGGATTTTTTCCAGCACTCAATGCCACTAATGAGCCCACGGTGCAATACCCACATTCACACTAACTCCATGTCACCCTGTACATTGACATGGAAGATGGGTCGGCCCATGAGTTCTATAACATTCCAACAGAGGGTCATAGACGTTTTCAATTAATTCACCGATCGTAATCGGGAGATGAAAAATCTCTTTTGCATCCCGCCTCTGTTGGGATTCGAACCCGGTACCTCCCGATGCAAACGTCGCAGCTTTAACCACTGCGCTATTTGCTCGGGTGAGGGATACAAAGCCGAATCATTTATTTTGAGTTCAATCGTTACTGAAAATGTTACCAAATTTTACCAATTAAGCAGTATTTCTCTCACTACATAGTTATCCATTATAATAAACCGCCCGTTTTAGTACAGCAAGTAGCGTCCTCGCTTTGGCATTCGAGAGTTTTTGGTTCGATTTTCGGTGGTGACCAAAAAATACGGTTGACTAGTGCTGGAGTTATTCACCCAACTTATTTTTGATTTTTATGTGATCACACAGAAATCATCCGCATGTGAAAGAAGTTGTTTGGGCGGCCGGTATAGCAGATATTGTCATGAGATTTTCCAATTTTTTGAAAGATGTATTATTTAATGAAAAAGTTTTGCAGGCCGAGTATTTTTTATCGAACGCCAACCAGAAACCCAAATTTCTTCAAAAAAACGCTGCCAAAGAAACATTTTGTTAGTTCTATTGTTAAACTTTAAAAATAATAAAAATTTAAACTTGAATTTTTTTTAAATGAATAATTCAAATTGCCAATTACGAGTTTTAAAAATTTCAAATTCAATAATTTTAAACGTTCTGAAAACATAGTTGCAGAGTATCAGGTATTTATAGACTCCATATTTAAAAATGTTAAATGCCATATAAATCAAATCTGAATAAAAACAATTTAGTGTTTAGAAACATTTAACATTAATTTTGAAATTTAATTAATTCATTCGAAATTAGTCATTGATGGATTTATTAAATTTTAAAAATTTTGTTACTCTAGATTTTAAATTCTAAAAAGTTTCAAATGAAAATCACCAATCATACATGCCAAATTATAAAAACCAAGCTTGACAAATTAAGAATGTTTAACTGGGAATACAAATTTTGAGAAAGAATAACAGAAAAAGGCGACTACACCCCACAACAGAGAAAAAACAGCAATAGGATACAAAGTGTCAAAATAACGCCTAACTCTCTTACTTGGAGGCAATGCATCTGGAGATTTCAAGATCAAACCTCTATTGATTTATCGATCAGAAAATCCAAGGGCCTTATAAAAAATGGCAAAATCCGGTTTAGGCGTAAGTTGGTGAGCAAATTCTAAATCATGGATGACCGCAAAGCTTTTTGCTAGATTGGTTTCAAAATCATTTTTGGCCGGCTGTTAAAAACTACTGTCGAAAAAAAATATAGCCAACAAAATACTGTTACTTCTTGATAACGCACCATCCCATCCATAGAATTTAAACGATCCATCAGGGGCTGTCACAGTTCAGTACTTGCCTAAAAATACAACAGCATTGATGCAGTAGATGGATCAGGGAGTTATAGCCTATTATCTGAGGGGAACTTTCCGTACACTGGAAAATATTATTGCTTCATGGGAAGAAGTAAAACCAGAAACGATGAATAAAGTTTGAAGAAAGCTTTGGCCGGAATGTGTAGAAGATAATAACCCGGATAATTTAGCAATAATTCAGAATGAAATTATCAGGTGCGCTCAACAACTAAGATTTGAGAAAGTTACAAATGCTGATCTGATCGAGCTTTTGGAATCTCAAGAACCTGAATTGACAAACGACGATTTAATTGAGTTAGAAGGAAACAACGTTAGCAGTAGTGAAGACGAAATTGAAGAGGCTGTGGAAATTCAATTGGAACTGGCCAGCAAAATGAAGCACTAGAGTATATTGAGTCAAAATTAAAAATATTAACTTTAAATAATCCGGATGCAGAACATAGTAGTAAAGTGTCACGAGGAGTTAAGCAGGCTATAAACTGCTACAAAGAACTTTATGATGTTAAATCCAGAGAGCGGAAACAGCTTCGAATTGAACATTTTTTTAAAAGTAAATCGGTAGAAAAACCAGCGGAGTAAATATAAATTACACTTAACACCGATTGTTGTTCACATTGAATTTAAATTAATTTGCCAATTTGTCTGAATTTTTATTTTATTTAGTCCAATGAATCTCATTTGAATTTGTATGTTGATTTTTTTTTAAAATTTTGTTTAAAAGTTAGGTTTATAAAACTGGATAAATAAATTTTATAACGTGTTTATAAATTAAATATAAGTTTTTAATCTAGAAATCCCTTGGTTAGAGCGGAAATGTTTACATTGAGATATTAATACTTTCAATTTTCCTCTATTTGGTACGTATGTATGTACATATATCCTGTTCATATGGATTTATATGAAAAAAAAACTCGATTTACGTATGGTTTTTGAGGAACCGATTCCTTACGTAAATCGTAGGAAACCTGTACAGCCAAATTTATGTGAAAAGCTGATGATAAATTGGGCTCACAGAATGCAGGACGTACGGAGAAGCCGTGGTGGTCATTTGAATGCTGTTAATTTTCATACATAATGGCGTAATGTAACCTTTCAAATAAATTAAAAATGTTGGTCTCACTGAATAATTTATGTGTTTTTTATTAAATTTTTAATTGTATCATTCCTATTGGAAAACCCTTTACATTAATCGAATTTTTAAATTAATTTTTTAAATTTTAAATTCTAGAAATTAAGTTCACGCAATCACGTTTCATAATGTCAATACGAACATTTAAAATAAATGTAACTTCTATAAATGCAGCTGTTCTACAACCATTCCAATTCCAACAATATGTATAAATAAAATTAATTCCATTGTAAATTTATCTGGAAGGACCCGGAATTATAATTTAAATTTCAAGATAAGGGTTTCTAACTGTTAAAAAAATCTTTGAATTGCTGGTTCAGAATTCTGGAATTCTTTTTAGTTTATTACACCAGAAAAAATTTAAAGTTTAAAATCAAAATGTATACAATTTAAAATTAACAAACAATTAAAAATTTTAAATTTTAAACGTGGAATTGTTTTAAATTTTAATTTTTTATTTTATATCTTTAATAAGCAAATTCTGTAGAACTCAAAATTTTAGAATATTTTAAAAATTTCCAAAGTAATATCGTTTTAGGTAATTCACAAGAATTTTTGAATAGCAAATTGTGATTTGGTCAAAATCAATTCGTTTAAAACTTCAACGGAATTTCGATTTTAACAAAAAAATTAGTTTTAAATTTTAAATTTTTTAATATTTGATAACTTAATTTTGAAAATTTGATTTCAAAATTCATTCTGTTTCGAACCAATATCAATTTTCAGAATTAATAAAATATGAGTTTTTTGAAATCTTTGAATTCTTTAATGGAAACCTATTTTTTGGACTAAGCTCGAATACTGTGCAACAAAATACATTCCCTCGGTGGACACATATTTATTTCACGTCAGCGCAATAATTTTCTCGTTTCACTTTCATTTACACGGTATTTGATTTCATTCCCCATATATTTGTTTTTTTATCACTATTTACACGGTCGGTATCGTACAAACGCTCTCCCTATATAATCTTAAATTCTATATGTATATATAATGTATGTTATGTACTTTAGAATGTACGTTTTCTTCATACTAAATAATGAGTATAATTTATATATGTTGATCTATCAGCTACACGGTTTTGATTTTTATACGTTTTTTTTCTTCTACATATTAATTAGTATAAATTTTGTGTATAAGATTATATCTGATTGATAAGAATGTGTACGAGTTTGTGTATTCTAAGAGAATTTTAATAGTACACGATTTATACTATTAAACCCATCAAAGTACATTTGAAAATAAAACTTTAAGTTTGAACATCGAATTTGTGCTGACTCATCTCAAATATATATACATATATGTAGTACATATAGTTCCACTTTATTGCTCCTAATAAGGCGTTAATGTAGCATATGGTTTTGAAAAACTATAAAATGTATAAATCTTTATAATTTAGTCCAATTAATATATAATTTTTTTGTTGTTTAATATTGTAATTAACATCCAAATCTTTTAATTTATTAAGTTTCCATCCAGTGAAGCGAAAAATTAATAATCTTTCTAAAATATCAATGTGGGCTAAAATTTTAATGCTAATTACGTTACGTTACGAAACGCATAACTAACTAACTTAACTAAAATATGTAAATTTTCAAATATATTCATCACAAAACTAATACAACTCCGCACAGAATATTTTATACGTATATATATTAATCTTACAAAAACCTTCCAAAATATGGTGTTGTTGCAATAGCTGAAATACGTATGTATACGTTTAGTAATAAATAATTGCAAACCGTCGGATCTGTAATAATTTTTCAACAATCTTTGCTCGACAACGAAGAAAATGCAAATCTTAATATACCTTTCAAGGCGATATAAATTATTGTACTGAGAGACACACTCAACGAACGCAAAACGTAATTTAATTCTAATTGAAAAATAATTATGCAAAATGTTTTAATTAATAAAAAAAATGTATATGTACACCATGTTTATCTTGGGTTATACTTATAACGTAACGTACTTTAAAATCAATGCCAAATTATTGATTAGATGGAAAATATTTTTATTTTTGTATACCGATGTATAAATTTAAGGTAGTCGTATACCAGCTGATTTAGATTAGAAATTTTTATATATTTTTTATTTATAAGTAGTAGACTCATTATATAAAATAGTTTTTTTTATTTTAATATGTATTTTATTGTTAAAATTGTTAATTTTACGTTCTATTGTTTTCATATGCAAAATCTGTCTTGAATTGTAGATTCTTGTAAATCTGGATAATTTAAGTCAAGTTCTTATTCATATGTATGTATGTATGTGTAGGTGTACAAATTATATGTGTCATCACAATAATTGGTGACGTTTGATAGTGACGGAGGTGTTAACGATAAATACTGCGTATTTTTTTTTAGAATAATTGTATTGCAATTGCAAATGTAAAAATAAGAAATATTTCAAATATTAAAGTCTGACTAACAAAACGATAATATTGATCAAGAAGATCAATCATGCAACGAAAAAAAATGTCTTAAATAATACACATTTAAGCCCATTGAAATATGAAAATGAACACGTGAAGACATTCCCAAAATCGTGTGAATGGGCTTTAAATAAAGAGAACATCACAATTTACTTGACCCAGTCAAACTAACGATTTTTGCAGTGCACTAGTATTTTTTTCGGTTTCCACACCGTATACCATGCGGGTGCATCTTCCAATTTATTTAACTATTTCGTTAAGTTCGCAAATATACTAAATCTCAACTTCTTTCGAATTTTAGATATACTTAGTAACAAATTAAAATGATGAAATATTAAAAACAACACACAGAATGCAAAGACGGGACTCTCAACATCGACACTTCCCATGAAATTGATGAAACATCGATTATCCACCAAAAATTTATATTTGGTGTCTGAGAGTACACCAATAAAATGAGAAGCGCGAAAATTTGTCTTTCCACAAGTAACGGGTGATCCAATAAAGAGTTTTTTTTGAAATAACACGCATTAAAATCATTTTCCGTTATTCCGTTAATTACGCGTGTTATGTTCACTTCTAATGCAGGAGTCGATTGTGGTTTATCGATATAAACAAGTGATTTCAGATACCCCCATAAAAGTTCAGCCAAAAATGAGCTTCATCGCTGAACACAATTTTTCGATAAAAAAAAATGGTTAAATTTGGAGCTGTTCCAATGCCCATAAACCAAATCGATGACGCAAAGGAAGGTCAACCAGCTTGTTCAAGCTGTATTTTGTATGCCTTCAAACCAAGATTTCTCTTCAAAATACGCCACAATGTGCCATATGAGAGACCCAGATTGATTGCGGTCTTCACGTACACTTTCAGCTACAGCAGCAATATTCACATTAGATCTACTTGTACGCACTCTAGTCGGGTGATGAATATCGAATAATGAAAAAGTGGTTCGAAATTTATTGATTGTTTCGCGAATAGCGCATTCAGTTGGACGATTATGAACACCATAAAATGGACGAAGAGCATGAAAACAATTTTTCACTATGAACACTGATTTTTGAAAATGAATTTCCACAATTTGTAAACGTTGTTCCCGCGTAAGTCTATTATGGTGAATCCCCTTTCTCGTTTGATCCCCTTTTCACTAAAATTCGATCCTGCATCGACGAGTTGAAACCCATTGGATCGCAATAGATGTCAAACCAGATAATAAATGTATATATTTAGTCACCAAATCCAGAATTTGGTAAACAAAAAGGAACACTAAAACAACGTGTTAAGATGAATGCTTACTATACCGAATCAGCGCGGTTCTGTTGCAAATTCTAGTTACGTTCAAAACTGAATTGAGAGTTTCACATGGGAAATGGTCAAGTGATCGAATTAGAAAAGCAGCTTTTAAAAAAATATGGTTATTAGAATAAAAAATGGTCTAATGCGTCAAATTCACGGGAAACAAAAGTTACACTGGGGGCATTTCGACGTTCTTGACTTATCTAAATCATTTTCAGATTTTCTGTATGTTTAAGATTTTTTAATATGCTATTCAAGCAGTGCTGATTCATATTGAATCCAGATGGAATATAATAGAATTTAAATTCTGGATATTTACAAGCTAGAATTTTTGAAAAAGTTTGTGATTTCTGAATGTCAGATTTTGGGTACAAGTGATTATAATTTGGACACTATAGATTTAAATTTGTATAGTCTAACAGTGATGGGGGGACCCTTTTAAAGTCGGGCCACATCAAATGAAAATTCTTTAACTGTGGACCGATTAAACAAATTATTATATTCAAACATCTGCGGATGCTTTAAATTTCGCATTTTATGTGAAATCCCGCTCCAAAAATATTTAAGCAAATCAGAAGATTTTTGGGCCTCTGCGGTTGGTGTGGTAGATTTATACGGAACTTTGCGACTATGGCCACTCCAATTACAGAACTTTTAAAAAAGGGTAAACAAATGCAATGGTCTGAGGAAGCTGAATATGCTTTTCAAGCGTTAAAAATAGCATTGGCTACCGCTCCCATTCTGGTAAACCCTAATTTTTCGAAGCCTTTCATTGAACAGTGTGACGCAAGCAGTTCAGGCATATTTTTCCCAAAATCTTAATCCTGCGCAAAGAAACTATTCGGTGACGCAACTAGAATGTTTTGCCAGTCTACGCTAGTCTACGCTGAATGTCGTTGCGCGATTTATCGGGTCAACTCGCTAGGTAGAGTCTAAAGCTAAAGAATTTGATTCCGAAATTGGTTACAAAAATGGAGTCGATATCTCGTGTTCATTGCGAAGTAGTTTGTGCAATTAGTAAGGATAAACCCTGTCTGTTTCCCTGTTGCATCTCAGATTGATTTAGAATCGGACGCATTTAAAGAAGATGCATATTAAAGCAAAATTATTAATTTCACTATCATACGGTGCTCGCTATGATAATACCGACGTGACCGATTGTCAAACTCGAGATGTCAAAGAGTTCATTCGGAACTGTCAAATTTTCAAAATGAGCAGGGCTAGCCACGCTATTTCTAAACCACCTATATATGGGTTGCACAACTGAATCTCGTCGTCCTTTCCAACATCTATATATATATATATATATATATATATATATATATATATATATATATATATATATATATATATATATATAGATTTTATGGGACCATACCCTCGATCAAAAAGGGGAAACACATGTTTACTCATAATATTGGATCTTTATTCGAAATTCATTTTATTGAAACCACTTAGGGAAGCCACCACAAATTTAGTATGTGAGTATCTTGAGAAAAATGTTTTTCACCAATTTTCGGTACCCGAGTCCATCACATCGGACAATGGGCAACAATTTACTTCAAAACATTTTGAACAACTATTTAAAAAATTTGGCATCATACATAAAAAATACTACAATTTATTCGCCCAGTGTAATGCAAGTGAACGTGTCAATCGGACTATATTAACCGCCATGCGATCTTATATTGCGGATGCTCATACAGATTGGGACTTATGTAATTCAAGAAGTTGCAGACTTCGACTATTCGAAGTTCAACTATTCGAAACTGCATTCATTCTTCAACGAATTATCCGCCGTATTTTCTTGTGTTTTTGGTAAAACTTTTCCACAGAGTAACAAATCGAATGAAAAGCAGGGAATGTTGCGTATAGGTTCTAGATTTGCAAGGCAAACC
This sequence comes from Tipula unca, assembly GCA_951394425.1. Taxonomy (NCBI): domain Eukaryota; kingdom Metazoa; phylum Arthropoda; class Insecta; order Diptera; family Tipulidae; genus Tipula; species Tipula unca. Next base: position 202,432,018 of record OX596380.1, read on the forward strand.
ACTAGGCTTGTATCATTTGAATGATATATACGTAACCTAAAAACTTTTAATGTGTATTGTTCCATCTCGTTTGGTGATCCAAATTTTTGATCCTGTTTTTTTTCGCCGTTTACAGAGACCCTTCTCAAGTGGATCGGCCACTTCTTTCTTTACAAGAAATTGTTAATATTTTGTGAATCTGAATTTAGCATTTCAAAAATACTTAACAAATGTTGGTCTTATATCCATATATACATACTTGCGAATCTTCATGAACATTAAAATTTTCAGTTGCTAGTGCACACCAATTTGTAATGCTTGCTAATTCCAAGGAAGCTCTAGTTAACAAGAAACTAAACTAGAAAAAAAAAATGTACGTATATGCACAAATAAAACTTAAAATGTCGTAAAATTAACGTTAAAAAGAGGATCTTAAATAAGTTAAATGGCAAATCTTTTCAATTTGGCGTACAAAGGCAAATACCACAAACTACAAAATCAAGGCAAATTTTCAATTCAAATAAATACAGTAACAGAATATCCTATATTATCTAATGATGTTGAACCACAATTACAGTCATTTAGGGCCGTATTTGATCTGCGAGCCATAGTTCTCCCATCACTGGTCTAAAAATTAAAATTTGTAGACTGGAGTGGAAGAATGATTTCGAAAACAAATGAATTCGGTTTTGGAATGCAAACAGGAATTTTATTAGCGCTGATCTCTAACTTCAAACACTAAGTTAATCAAAACTTATTAAATCAGATATTTCTCATTAATTTTGATGTATGTGCGTACATATATAAGACATTAATTAATTCTGAAAATCAGTGACCAAGTCTGTGACGTACTGATTTAATTATAGTCAATAAATAAAACAAATAATATTACAAGGTTTGATTATTGGTTTGCTGTGGTATTTTGGCATATTGGTTTTTCCAAACTGTTTTGTTAAACCTTATTTTGCCTGCTACGACTTGAAAATTTATTTCACGATTATTTATTATTATTTATTTATTATTTCACGATCTGAATCAAGCACAATTTACGCACGAGACTTTACAGGAAAAATTCAGTTAAATACTGAACGTTATTATATTAAGTGAAAGGCGGATTCAAATCACTTCAAATTATGAACAACTACTAGGCTTGAACCCAATAAATCTAACATTCGTTGTTAGTCAGTTGGTATCTTAAATCCGAAATTTATATGTTTTAAATATTAATAATTCTAGAAAGTCTAAGGGATCCCTTCCTAAAAATCGAGCGAGCGTTGTTATTTTATAAAGAAAAGCCAATATTTTAGTTTATTGTACATAATTCAAAATGGCAAAATAATTTCAGATTCGAAAGTTATTTGAATTTTTTCACTATAAATTATTGAAAATTCATTCAACCATGCGCATAAATTTGGAATGGCGAACCCTCAAAATTTTCAACGCAGTATTGGCAATTTCCTTAATGCCATTTGAAATGTATATACATATTTATTCGATACAGATAAAATTGAATTATTTATAATTCTTCTGAATTGGTATTGCGTTACAAATTTCAAGTTTTTGAAGCACAACATATAAAGAAATCTTAAATTCCATTGGTTAAGAATTGATATATAAATCTAAAAAAAAAATAAAATAAAATAAAAAAATAATTGACCAATCATCCAGAACCGATCCAAAGCGTTGATCACGTAATCTTTTCGTTTTTGTGCTGTTGTTGTTGTTGTGAAATGGAGTTTATTAGTTCTTATATACTTGAAAAGATATACATATATACATATATAATATACGCGTAGTATACATATTCCCGACGGTAATTTGGCGGTTTAACTTGGTTTAATTTGGGCACAGGAAATTCTATTAATTTAATGATTAAAAACATTGATCTCATAAAAAATTTTGGCGCATTACTTAAATTAGTTTGATTTATAAATTAAAATAAAAATATCTTTCACAAAATTTTATTGCTTTTTATATTTTAATAAATCTTTAAATATAAAAAACTATCTGCTGTATTTTTATGTATATATATACATATATTTATATATATATATATATATATAAGAAACGTTGGTTAACATTTAAATTTATTCATAAAATGAACCAACCGTTTCCGATAACTATAAACATTTCCGTTTAATTTTGCAAGATCAGAAAACAATTTAAGAGTGAGGGAGTATTTTTTTTTTTTTTTTTTGTTAATAAAAAATATGTAAATTAATCACATTATTATTTACTTTTTCGTAATAATAATCATATAAATAAATTAGAAAAAATTAATTTTAATTAAAATTATAAATATTTACATATAATCAGGATATTTTTTCTCTAATTCTGCTTCTGATTCCATTTTGTAGTAGCAGCAGTTGCAGTCGCAGTGGGAGGTATAATTTTCCAATTTGCCAAATATTGAATTTTTATAAACACTTAATTAATTATTCGTCTTAATTAATTAATATAATATAATATAATATTCAAATTAATAATATTTTTAAAAACACTTAAAACAATCGATTTTTTTAACAATTATAAAACTAATTTTCTTGTTTATTTTAAACATTAGCATTTTATTTAAAAAAAAACACAAACACTTTATAATAATATCACTTTTATTAAAAAATATATAAATTGCACAAAATATTCACAATATTTTAGAATTCACTTAATTATAATTTTTAAATTCAACACTTATTATAAGCAACTATACGTAATATGTATATATACACAAACACCTGACGATCAGATTTTCTTTTTTAAAACCAAAATTTTTAAATTTTTTTTATGATAAAAATCAGCAATATCCGTTTAACAATATAAATTTTTAAAAACAACAAACAAAAAACTTTAAAAAATAAAATTAAAAAAAAACCTTTTTTAAACGTGCGTTAACTTTGCGCACTATTCTTAAAGTGAATGAATAAAAAATTAATAAAAAAAACTTCGCGATCTTCGGTTTTCGTTTTATTTTTATTTATTTTTTTTTACGTGTATAATGTGTCTCTTTCTTTTTCTTTAAGACGTTCATGTATGTATATTGTATATATGTACATATATTCTCACAATCATTTTTATTATCTTCTATTCATTTCACTTGTGCCGCTTATATACTTTGTATTTATCTATATGATCTAGAAAGAGATCGCAATATAAAGAATCAAATGTATAAGAAGAAATATTTCTTATTATTATTTAAACCAGAAAGAGGCGAATATATACATATTGTACTCTAATCTTTTCTTCTATTCAGGTGTAACAATACGATATATTATTATATATACACACAATCAAATTTCTAGGATTTAATTTAACATAAAATTTTAAGTCACTTGACTTAAGGATATCGATCGATGTAAATCTATAAATAGTATTTTAAATAAAAACGACTAACAACAAAAAATACGCTAAGACATTTTTGTTTGTTATATAGAAAAAAAAAATTAAGATCTTAAAAATTGCGTGTGAACCGGAAATGAATTTTTTTAACCGTAACTTTATATATTAAGTAACTTAAGTTTATGTATATGTATATATGGATGGACGTCTTATAGTGGCTCGTTCAACTTCGCGTAATCAATCTAAGTATAAATTTAGAATTTGGTTTTTAATATCTTTTGTATTTACATATATTTTAAATAACCTTTTGATGTTTTTTGGGCTTTGACCCCACGACGTTACGTTACTATAATAGTTAATTGATGTGTTACGGTTAAATAAGTAACTGTTACGGAGTACAATTTTTTGTCTATTAGTCATTTTTGCTTGATTTTATTTTTATTATATGTGAAGTCAAACGTATGTACGTACTTAAAAAGGGTGATGGAGGTTCAAGGAAGATTATTGAAACTTCATTTTATGATATAGGGTGTTAAATTATTTTGACTGGAATAATATTTGGTGCGGGTGTAGCAGACCAAAACCATAACATCTACTCAACAATTTCATTCTATGAAAAGCCAAATATATAAACGACATCAAACTCCAGAGACAGATTTGTATACCTATAGACTAAAAAAGCATAATTTATTACGAAAATGTAGGAGTGCTTGCAGATCAAATATTGCGCGTGCAATATTATTACTATGATGGACATCGACTTTGGATTTAATTTTTGTTTTAATTGTTTAGACATTAGAGCATGAAAAAATAGTTTTGTCAGTTTATTGGGTGTTTCAAATCTTAAATTTCTAATATAAATTTCTGCGTCTTAAAACGCAATCAAATGATCTAAGGTAAGGGCCGGTGAAATTGAATCGAAATTATATCAAGTTCAGTGTTTTAGCCCGCAGCTATCGATCGATTTTATGGAAAATGTCCATCCGGATTAAGCCTGCATAAGATACGGGTACAAATTGGTGTGCTTATGCTCATCGGAGGGATCTCTGTATACTAGTTTAGTGTTATACTCAGTTATTTTTTATAACTGGCTAAAATTGTACCAATTGTGTCAAAATAGATTTCAAAGAGTACTTATAGGTGATTGTGCAAGTGATCTAAAAGAAATTGTTTCAGGGGTCCGTTAATGGTCCGCTTCTCTTTCTAAATTATGTAAATTCATTTTTTGAATCTACATACATATACGAGTATGATAAAGTTGTGGCTTTTGCTTTGACTTATTCTACGTAAACAATTTGGATGAACTCGAGCATCAACTGAATGGCGAATTGATTGAATCGTGCACTTAATTAATTAATTTAATTTAATAATTAATTTAATTAATTAATTATTAAATTAAATTAATTAATTAATTAGGGTCAAGACCAATAAGAGACTTAATTGTGTTTACGATAGGCAATTCCAATCAATCCATTAATTGTTTTAAATTTCAGTTTGATAACAAGTTAATTTTAAACCTAATAGAAAAAACGTTAACAAGTCTTTACATCTATAGCTCTAAGAAAGCTCTTCCTATTGCGATTGATATGCTCGTTAGAAGCAATACTTAAGTTTATAATGGGATTTTCCATTTAAAGGTAGAGGTATGGTCTTGTAGCATATGGTGGTATTTATGTAACTAACATTCAACCATTAATTACAGCCCAGAAATTTGCACTTAGAATCATTTTTAACCAAAGACGTACTGCTCATAGTTTACCACATTTTCAGAGGAGTCACGTGTTGCCTCTTCGGGTTTTATATTTGTAAGTGTTGAAATGTTTCTTTTTGCGGAGTGGATATAAAAGTGGCATTCGATTGATTCAAGTGAATTGAGTGTTTTATTCGCACCTCTTCACTTCAGTTAAATATTGAGCAACAAAATTATGTTAATTGTTATTGACGATTGGAGCAACACGGATTCCACGTAGCGGAATTTTTCTAAAATAAAACTATCTATCCATTGACGTTTAAAATAAAAATAAAACTTGACGTTTAAAAACACACAGCCACCTAATTTCGAATACAAAAACAACAACACAAACTTCAAATGAATCGTTCTTTTTAATTTCCGCGAGAGGAGCTTAGCCTAATTTTACAATCGTCAATTTTGATCGTGTAGTTGATTCAGACGAATTGTTTTTGTTGTATTTTTGACATTTATATTTTTTGTCCAAATTATTTTTGTTTTTTAAATTTAAAAATGGACGCAAACGGTGTTTTTGATTATTCGCAGTTTGAAAACGATGATCTCATTGAATATGTGGAGTTTAAAGACAACGATGCTTCAAAATGTAAGTTATTAATTATATTAATACATAAATGTTCATAAATTTTGTACATAGTTATTTTTAAAAAAAGTTTATTTTATAGCCAAATCTTCAATTTGTATAGAATATACCAAGATGGAAACATTAAAATTAATATCCGCGTATGAGCAGAGAATTTTACACATGTAAAACAATGGAAACGTGCTTAGGAGCTAATAGCGACACATTTGCAAGCATTGGACGTCATGGTGAGTGTGATTAACAACCAATTATATTTACATAATATCCATAATTTTGCATGTATTATTATTTTGTTTAAGAAATCGTCTAAAGATTGCTCGGCCAAATGGAACAGCCTGACTCGAACTTATAAGACGGCCAAAGATAGCAAAAATAAAACAGGTCGTTGGCCTATTAAGTTTGAATTCTTCAATGCCATCGACGATGTTATAGGGAGTCAAGGCATCAATACTGCTGAGGGAGTAGGAGTTAACATTGGTGTCTCTATTTTGAGATTAAATTATATTATAGTGGTAAATCATATACGCAATCGAGTCATTTGTGGCAATATTTAAAATTTCACCGAGGCGTTAAGAAATTTGCTTGCAGTGTCGAAGGATGTACTCGAAAATTTACGATTCGCACTGATTTGAATGATCATATCGAAAATGCCACACTGGTGAATGGCCGTATCAGTGCTTAGTATGTGGAAAACGCATTCTCACCGGATCAGTATTTTAACATCACAGACTTATACACCGTGGAGAACCTCGATATGGATGCGAACAGTGTGGTAAACGATTCTATCGAGCAGACGCATTAAAAAATCATATAAGTATTCATACTGGGGAGAAACCCTATCCCTGCGAGCCTGATACATCACCTTGTGCAATGAATTTGTGACTGGGGAAATAATTCATTTGGTGTTGATACACATTCCCAAGATTTGTATTTGTCGCTGTAACAGCAGCTCGATTTTTATGTATCATACGTATACTTCTCATTGGATTATTACAGTTTCCAAGAATAAATTTAACTCGTCTAGACTCTCTCGTCCTTTCATATGTTTTGGCACAGTATCAAATTGCTTTTGAGTCAATTGAGCTTTCAAACCTCATTCAGATTCATCCTAATTCCTACGTAAAACGTAACGTAAAGTTTTGCTATTTTAAAAAAAATTAATTTCATTTATCTTTCAAATCAGAAACAAACTTTAATCAAATTTCAATAATTTTTCAATATAACTCTTTCAAATTGAAGACAATATAATTTTTGAATTCGATTCAAATTTAAATAATTTTATTGAATTCAAAACATCGTCAAACTCGATTCCAATTTAATTAAAGGTTTGCTGTTTGATCTAAATACTCAAAAATTTGTTTCAAATTTCAGAATTTTTTCAATAACTTGTTTGTTGTTAAACAATATCATTTTGAATAAATATTGAATAAATTCTGAATACTCTATACTAAAGTAAAATCTGAATTTGTTTTATTGACTGAAATTATTTTGTATTCTTAAATTTAAGCAATTTTGTCAGAAATTTAAAAAATTTAAGTTAACACAACGTTGCTAGCGTGCAAAATATCTGCTATTATTTGTATGGAATATTTAATACACATTTTAGCTTCCAAACCACAATCAAATTTTAAATTCAAATTTAATTTAAGGTTTTTAGTTCGTATTTAATTCTAATAGCTTTGTTCATCAAATTCTTGTCAAATTATTCAAAATATTTAAGCTCAAGTTCTTCGTTTCACATTGTAGCCAAAATGATGCGACAAATTGAAATTAACTATAATGTTCGTACAATAATTAATTTCAAACTACAGCATGCTTCGTTTTGAATTCTAATTCATTAAGGATTATTTCTTAAAACATTCAAATTTTCTTTCATTTTATGAATAATTTGATGAATTCTAAAGTTGTGTCAAAACAAATTTGAAAAATTTCAGCCAAAATTTAATTCAATGTAAATTTTAATTCAATTCAAATCACTTTTCAAACTTCAACAAGATTCATCTCAATTCCTGTTCACAAATGAGTAAATTTATTTTTCCTAAGGCACCTTCTCTAACGCATTAAAATTCTGAATAATAATAATTAATAAATTTTGTACGAAATTTGACAGTTTCAAAATATGTGAAAAATATTGAAATATTTTTTTAATAAAATTGCAAAAATATTACAAAATATTCGAGAATTTGATACAAAGAATACCAATTAATTAACATATAAATTTTTTTAAATTTATCAAAAATTCGATAAATTCTGAAGTTGTTTCAAAACACTCGTGTAAACGTTTCAATTTAGTTCCAAATTAGTGTGATTTGATTAATCAAATTCTTCAAATGCGTTACAGTTCTGAAAAACTTGAGGCAATAATTATTTCATTCTAGAATTTAATTCAATTCAAGTCACTATTCAAACTTCATTCAAATTTTCCTCAACTTTTATTAAAAATTGAGTAATTTTGCTTGGACACTATTCTCAAACGTTTAAAATCGGCTATATGTAAAAAAAATGTAGAACAAATTTTATCTTTCAAATCAAAATCAAACTTTATTCAAATATTTATAAATTTTCAATCTTTCAAATTGAATACAAATTAGTTTGGCCTCACTTTGTATTTCTACAACTATTATCTTTGTTACAATCAAATTTATATAAATTTTCAATCCAACGCTTTCAAATTGAAGGCAGATAAGATTTTAAAGATTGCTAGTTTAAGGGTTTTGGATATTGAATGATTTAGAGACAATGGTCGTTAAAAGGTTAACGATAGTATTTTGACCATTAGCTTTTCCATCATACTTTACAACGATTGTGTAGTAGACTGTTAAGTCGGCTGGTTATGATTTTTGAATTCTCCGTTGAATGGTTTTCTTTGGTATGATTTCCTTCCGACGTTTGACTTTTAATTGAATTTTTCAGTTTTATTTGCGCATATGTTGCTCCACTAACTAATTGATACAATGAATTCGGATTTTTTTCCCTGAGAGGAGGAAATCTGCGGAAATCAGAGCACATGTTTCACGTCTGTACCCCACTGATTATTTTCACATTGATTTGTGAGATGTTCTCCTGTACATTTCACACACCTGGGTTTATGATTGCAATACGAGTTAGTATGCCCGTATTTTTGACAAGTATAGTTCATTGTACCACTTTCCGCTTGACAGGCGGCTTTTCCACCTGTACGACATGAATGCATCAGTCGACTGATTGAATGTATCCCTTTATTAGGTTCACTCATTCGAAGCTCCACTTTAAATAGTGAGAGTGAGACTTTTCCGTACCACTGTGCCGTATGTTGCAGATATTAACAACATTCGGCTGAGATCGCAATAGAAAAAATTAAACTGTCGTATAGTCGAGACAGTGTGCAAATTGATTGGTAAAAATAGAGACACGTAAACTTGGCTCTCTATCTCAGTACAGTAATAAGTTTGGTACGAAACCGATGTCTTTACAATTTCTATTAAAGAAGTACTTAAATCCAGAACTGACCGCGTGGCCAAAGCTCAATGGGATGAGAGTAAGGAATTCCTTAAAATATTTAGGATTTATATAATACTTGTTTTATGTAACGAAATTACCAACAGTAGTATTGTATCAAATACATATATCGCAATTTTATGTGATATATTATCATTATTGGTTTGAAAATAACATCAATTTATTTACATTATGTCAAAATTATGTCGAACTGACATAATTGTATTTATTTTTTTGATAAAAACAAATTGAGCAAAAAACTATGGGCTAATATAACATACTAGAATAACAATTCCTTTAAAAGCGGCTAACTTCACCCTGTTCTGCAGACAATTTTGTACGAAGGAAAATAAGGGGAGAGGTCAGGGAAAAATAAAAACAAAGAGATTGGTAAATCAGCAAATCGCGAAAAAATTGAAAAAATTTTGAGCGATTTAAATGCGATTTATGGGCTAAATTTATGTTTTGAACTAAAATGTTAGAAGTGGAATTTGATAGAATTAAAAATTTAGCATCTGGAAATTTTAAAATTTAGTCGATTTGTAAACTAGTTTAAAATACTATATCTAGATATTTAATATGTAGAACTACTGTTCCGAATTTAAAGCTTTTATGGATGATTATAGTTTAGCTCCAGAAGTTCTGTAAGAACTTAAATTTTTTTTATTAAGAGTGGTTAGAATTTAATCTGCGATAAAATGAGAATTCGTAATTTAGAATAACCAGAATAACCAGAAAAACTTAATCTGTAAATATTGTATATTGAGAATATAAATTTACCTTGTGATCTATTCAAATGTTCCGTGTCAAGAATCCCCCATTGTCTCGAATTATTCAGTTTTCTTCCAATACGTTTCTGGTATTTACCAAGGAAATTCAAATTTTGAACATTTTATTTCGTTAAATTTGTCTTCTCTATATCATTCAAACTTAATTGTTATTCTTGACGATTCTAGAAAAAACTTTTAAATTTTAGGAACACTCAAAACTGATTTTAAATTGTGAATTCATCAACATGATCTGCGAGAAGCGAAAAACGAAAATTGTGAAATGTTATTACTGTGGTGTCGCACGATGTATGTGACCATGCATGTGACAAATTTAGTTTAAATCAATATCCGAAACTAAAATTTGTTTTTAGAATTAATTGACTAAAATAAAATACAATTTGTTAAACCATGTTTCGAACTGGCAGATAATTATTTTCTCCCTGTTTTATCTTAACTCTCACTGCAAATGTTTTGAATGATTAGATAACATATATTTATGCAGTGGTTTATACATTTAAAATTCAAAATTTAAATCTATATTTAAGCTATGAATAAGCACATTTTTCAATTGCAACCATAAACAATTTTTAAAAATGGAAATTCCTTATGCATACCAATAAATCATAAATAAATAATGTACACAAATAATACAACCGTTGATTAGTTTATATAAAATACATTAAACTTCCGCTTATCAGTAAAAAAAAAACTAACTACCTTAAAAACAAGAACACCAACAAATATTATCAACGATTAGCAATCACATGTCGTTTGATTTATGTCATGATTAAATAATTATTGCGGGATTGATATAGATAATCACGAGTTATAAATTGGTTAGCTATATATATTTATATACAGTAATATTGTGAAATGATGATTCGATGGAACGATTTATGTTCAAAGTCTTGTATAGTTATTTAAGAATTTGGTACGTGTAATTTATAAAAATAAAACCATATTTTAATGTTGGCCGATATAGTCACGATATATTTGATAAGCGCGACAACTAAATAAATATAATTAAATTTGATAATAGCACGTGCTATTCACATTTACCTATATATATATATATATATATATATATATATATATATATATATAAAATAAATAAATAAAAAGCCAACGAATTATTACTTAACCGCGCGCGCACACATATAATATATAGACAATACACGCGGCGCGCAACTACTTTGCATTCATTGTGATCAAAACCAACCCAGTTTTATTCAATTTTTTTTTTTGTGTTTTTTTTTGTTAAGCTTTTAACTATTCAAGTTGGCTCGCGACATATTTCATTCACTTCTTACAATAATACACACATACACATACACACACCGCACATAAGACCAGCAATAACAATCCAACTCTATTGTCCATTTAAATCAATGAAATATCTTAAAATTTTATTACAACTTAACCAATCGTGTATGTGAAATGTGTGTAATGTGAAAAACTACTTCAGTAACAGCAACAACAAGTATATAACAAAACAATTGATATAATTCACGTTTTCATTTCATCTTTTTAGTTTTTTTTTTTTTTTTATTTGTAATGTAATTTAGTTAATTATTCTATTGTTTTAAGGCTATCTTAAGATTGTTTTTAGTGTTTTCAGGTATTTTCTTATATACTCGGTTTTTTTAAAAAAAATCTAATGTTAGTAAGGCAGAAATGATTGCAAAAAAATAAATCTAATTGCATATTAATGACTTGTTACACTTATTCTGGTACATTTAATTTATCAAAGTATCTATATAAGATTAATTTTTACGTGTAATTAAAATAACGGGTGATTAGGAATAGCAATACCTGCTCTATGATAAAGCGACTTCCGTGGGCATATTTAAAATAAATTTACAACTTGTTAACCAGAGCTACCTATAACAGAGCCTTAAGGTATTGTAATGAAAGCCAATTTGGGCGGGTATATTTTCTTATGGCTTCGCATGTACGTATATACGTACCTTAGGGTTGCACAAAAAAATCGGAACAACGAAGAACATTCCGCTCTTCGCATCCCCAAAAAAAACTTAGTGGTAATATGAATTATTAGCTTCAAATAGAAATTTTAACAATCGAACTTAGCATATAATCTAACTAAATATTATATTATTAGTTCATTTAATAAAGTTACTTAATTAATTTTTATTTTTAAGTTAAATTTAAATTATTCAGTTTAATTTATTAATATGTTTCTTTTCTATTGATTTTATTAATAAAAAACAGTTGAAAACAAAGAAATTAAAGATACTTTCTATTATTTAGGTTTTTGTATAATTTCCATTAATGACGAATTTTAAATAAAACATTTTTTTTCTTGAACTGTGCTAACGAGCAATAAATAATAGTTAGGTTCACATGCAAAAACCTACAGTTTATTTAGGTGTAGTCCGGCAAGAGCGCTCTGGAGGCTATCTCAAGTGAAATCTCAAGAAGTCATGTTTTAATTTTGCGATTTTTATATTTTCAATGGTAGTACTAGGTAAAAAAAAATTTGTAGAACTTAATTTTTGTTGTTGTTGTTGTTGTTGTTGTTTTTGCTTAAGATACAAGGGGTTGAAATATTTGTTAATTTGTTGAAAATGGTGGTGCATTTATGCAAATATAAAAAAAAGTATTTATCCGAAAAATACGAAATATGGACGGTTCAAAGATAAAGAAATAAGGATTAAGAAATTATTACAAAAGTAGTACCATCTTTAAGTTTCTCACTTTCAAAATGACCCCCGAAGTAGTTTTTCTCACTTTTCCGGAAATCGGCATTTTTTTAAACTTTTTTTTCCCCCATTCAATTCTATAAAACATATCAAAAACCAAATTGGTATAATTTTTTATTTTCTTGCAAACCACGTTTTAATACCACGACCTACTCCATTTCTGCATATAAAAATCATATTTTAACCTTTATTTAATTTTCAAATTTGTTTTTATCAAAACAAATTAATTGTTGGTGTTTATAAATTTTATTTTCACTTCAAAATACCATTATCTTGCAAAATACGACTAAATAAGTCCATCCACTGTTTAGTGTTTATATTTAGGCAAAATTAAATTTAAAACAAAGATTATTGGTAAAAAATATTTTATTAAAAATTAAGTTACTAATTTAAACAATTACATTTTAAATCTAACATAGTCTTCACTGTTAGAATATTCCTTAAAATTTAAGTAACCTTCTCCTGAAGGAATAACTACATGGAAATCGCCAGTTCCGTTTATGGTAAGTCGAATTTTTCTGGTGTTAAATTCAATGTCAGAACAAAACTCAAAAACCATATTAGTTTTTAAAGTTTTAGCCCATTTAAATTCTGCTGCGATAAAATTTGTTATGGCACCTCCTACTCCATCGCATGGAGTTGTGCCATTCACATTCGACTCCGAAATTTTTTTTGTGTTTAATTATATTCATAAAATTATTTTTATTTTTATAATGTGTTACAGCACCATCAGTTATATAATATATTTTGGTGATACTTGGCATTTTAGTTTTTAAGAACTAAATCATTTTCTCGATGAATAGATCAACTGCCACTGTGACACGACTAATACAATCCGATATAACAATGAAGTTGTAGTGATGCAATGTCCCATTCACATTTATGTAAATTACAAACGGATGAATAGTTGCTTGCTTATTATTCCAATGAAAACCGTGCGCTGCGTTTTGCATTGTAAATGAATAGTTTTCTGCAAAGTCACATGATACAAGTGCTTCTGTAGGCTTCAGAATATTTTTTACTTAGCTAGATTGTTGAAGTGAAATGTACGAATCAGATTTTCCAGCTTCTATATGAAGTAATCCAAAAATTCGTATAACGGTTTTGAATAATTTTTGCAAAATGCATCTGTCAGTTGAAATACATTGACTGAACGATAAATAACATGTCGGCTTAGGCTCTGAACATTATCTAGATGAAATGCAATCTTGGTATTTCGATATCTCTCCACTTGTAACAGATTCTATTTTGGTTCCATAAATGATTAATTTGACCTTTTGATGTATTGTACAAAAACACACTGTATGCGTACCACAGTTTCCTATGGTTGCACAAAGTTTTTAGGATGAAAGCAAGCAAAATTTGGAAAATCCGATTTTTTTCGACTCGTCGTCCTGATAGAGATTCTTGTAGCCCTCGTAGCATTCCTCTAATACGTACTCATCATTAGATGTTTCTTTAAGTTTTTAAATAGTTCAATAGTTACGCAGTCGTTTTTTCCAGACATTATCCTACTGACTTTATCATCGTTATAATAATCTATCACTGATTGTTTTAGTTCATCGCTGATTCGTTTCCCAGCTTAATGTAATTATTTAAATTAGTAATTTAATTTTTAATAAAATATTTTTTACCAATAATCTTTGTTTTAAATTTAATTTTGCCTAAATATAAACACTAAACAGTGGATGGACTTATTTAGTCGTATTTTGCAAGTTAATGGTATTTTGAAGTGAAAATAAAATTTAGAAACACCAAGAATAAATTTGTTTTGATAAAAACAAATTTGAAAATTACATAAAGGTTAAAATATGATTTTTATATGCAGAAATGGAGTAGGTCGTGGTATTAAAACGTGGTTTGCAAGAAAATGAAAACCTATTTTGTTTTATGATATGTTTCATAGAATTGAATGGCAAAAAATAAAAAAAAAAATGTTAAAAAAAATCGATTTTCGGAAAAGTGAGAAAAACTATTTTGGCGGCCATTTCGAAAGTGAAACTTGAACACGGCACTATTTTTGTAATAATTTCTTAATCCTTATTTCTTTATCTTTAAAACGAGCCACATTTCGTATTTTTCGGATAAATACTTTTTTTTTATATTTGCATAAATGCACCATCATATTCAACAAATTAACAAATATTTCACCCCCTGTATCTTAAGCAACAACAACAAAAATTCAGTTCAACAAAAAATTTTATTTACCTAGTACTACACAAAAAACATAAAAATCACAAAATAAAAACATGACTTCCAAAAATTTGCGATTCCATGTATTTTTCACCAAATGTATAGGAACACAGCTTAATCACCGAGACTACAGGAAACCATTAAAATAAAGGGGACTTGGCGGATAATCAATATGGGTTCCGTAAAGCTTCCTCTACCATTGAAGCGTTTAAACTCGTAGTGATAGATGGAAAGGAGGTTCTAAAAATTATTGTGCGGTCACATTAGATGTGAAAAATGCATTTAACTTTGCGAATTAAACGTGCTAATCAATAAAGAGGTCTCTCTGTATTTACTTAAAATGGTGGCTAATTATTTGAGGCACCGAGTTTTGAAGTATGAAACCGATGAAGATACTAAATACTCTCACATATCTGGAGGTGTACTACAGGGGTCTGTGCTGGCACCCACATTGTGCAATGCCATGTACGATAACATTTTTAGACCGCCGATACCAGAAGAAACAATGGTGGTTAGTTTTGCTGATGATGTTGCGACTGTAGTTGTTGCAAAGTACAAAGAAGAGGTGGAAGAAATCTGCAATTGGAGTATAAGAGTAATTCAGGATTGGTGATCATCTGTGGGTTTACAGTTGGCGGAGCACAAAACAGAAACAGTGCTAATCACCAGTAAGAAAACGTTGGAATTCATGACGGTGGAAGTTAGTGGTCAACTGATTTAGTCAAAACAATTTATTTATTACCTGGGAGTAATAATTGATGCTAGAATGTCCTTTAAATCGCATTTGGATACCGCTGGAGAAAAAGCTGGATAAGTGAGCGGCCCACAAGAGCCGCAAACTGTTACTGAGTAGTGCGGTGACATCTATATGTATGGAGCACCAATTTGGGCCAGTGCTATGGAGAGATGTATTTACAAACAACCGGTGGCATCTGTATATAGGCTAAGCGCTTTGAGAGTGGTTATAGTGCATTTAGAACGGTATCAGATGAAGCCGTGTGTTTATAGGCGGGTATGCCTCCAATTGACTTATTAGCTAAGGAGCGCGAAAAAATGTATTCTCGCCGTGCAAATGGGAATAAGAGAGAAAATCTAGAAAAGTCTAGAAAAAAATACACAAAGACAATAAAGTAAGATGGCAGCTAAGGCTGAGCCTGTTCTCGAAGTAATACATAGCAGTAATTCCACGAGACAACTTTAGGCATAAGAATTTAATTCAGAGAGTGGTAGGCGAAGTTTATTGACATTTTTACTAACAAGATAACAACATCGTCACCTATGCTACCCAACTAAAATTAACAAAGACCAACTGAGACGATCCACACGACCAGGAAATCGCGGTATTTAGTAAAGTTCCGCAGTCATGTTGTATACGTATATATGTATATATATTCTTATATGTATACAGATATCTACTATACTGTTTACATACCCAAACTAAACAAAAGGAAATTGTACATATATATATTCATTTCACCGGTGTTATAAAGTTATATGGCACGAATATGACGTGTATAGGTAGGTATGTACTTGAAAAGAATTTCAATCAAAATAACTTCTGAAATATGAAAAATACACCAAAAAATATAAAAATGTTATTCTTAAATTCGGTTTCAATATTTCTTTCGTGTGCGCGTATTTTTATCATTTTACCTATAAGTATATGTATAATACACCCGCACCATCGTATTGATGCTGATAAGATATGAACGACGCACGAAACAAAAGTGTTTTTTGTTGTTACCTAAACTTATCTTTCTCACGTGAGTATTAGATCATTATTAAAACCATTACAACGTTTTTTTTTCTAGTTTATATTTATTATTATAATAATTATGACTATAATTATAATGTCTGTGTATCATTTAAATAATAGTAAGTAATTATTTTTAATTAATCTTCTTATTACATTCATACATATATGTACATTGTAAATGATGTGCATATAGAGGGTGGGTGATACGCAGAGAAACAGTTCAAGGAAGAATTTTAATATCTGAATAATCTTAAAAGTGATTTAGAACAGTGGTTTTTAATCTAAGATCCACGGAACAGTTTGACCGTACCCAAAAAATATACTACTCAAATTAAATTGAATCGTTCAGCTCGCCTGACATGCTCATTTTTAATTAATCAAAAACATATGTTTTCGATTATTTCGTATTTTCTTTGCAACGAACCTATGTAAGGCATCATATGGACAATGAATTTCCAATTGAAATGAATTCAACATATAAGGAAACATACTAGACCAATTATATTGACGGAACGGAATAAACAGAGACGGAGAAATTGATTAAATACAAAATGACTTCGGACATTGAATATATCGACACAGAACTATTAATTATTAATATTTACAAGAAATTGATGTCATGCTATTATCTGAAACGCATAACACCAGTAGAAGTTTCCTAAAAATACCAAGATACACCATCTATAACACAAATCATCCTGATGGAACGGCACATGGTGGCACTACAGTTATAATCAAAAACATAATTAAACACCACGAAGTAGAAAAGTATGAGAAGGAGCATCTACAAGCAACTACTGTAGTAATAGAAGATTGGCTAGGTTCCATAACCATATCGGCCATATACTGCCCACCAAAACATACAATAAAAATGGAACAATTTGATCATTTTTTTAACTCTTTGGGTGGTCATCGCTTTATAGCAGGGGGTGATTACAATGCAAAACACCAAGACTGGGGATCAAGACTGGCTACAACAAGAGGCCGTGAGTTATTAAACTCAATCCAAAAAAAATAATCTTCATCATGTTTCAACCAGTGAACCTACCAATTGGCCTAGTGATAGGAGACAGATCCCAGATGTCATAGATTTCTGCGTCACCAAAGGAATCGCCAGTAATTATATTAAAGCTGCGCCGTGCTTGGACCTGTCATCGGACCACTCGCCAGTCTTAATCACTTTGGGTACAAAGATAGTGAATACAAAGAAACAGCCGATGTTAAGCAACAATAAAACTGACTGGAACCTCTTCAGATATAATGTAACAGAGAAACTAAACATAAACATCAAATTAAAGACAGAGAGTGATATAGATGAAGCAGTTGAACATCTCAATGAATGTATCCATTCGGCAGCTTGGAAGTCAACGCCAGAACAAAATGACAAAGAAAAGGATAGGGGATGTTCAAATATTGTCAAGAAAATGATTAAAAAAAAAGAAAATTAAGAGAACAGTGGCAACGAAATCGACTAGCGGAAGATAAACGTAATCTAAACAAAGCAACCAAACAGTTAAAAGAGTTGCTGCTCAATGAAAAAAACCAATCAATACAAGAATACTTATCTCGACTATCACCAACAGAAAACACAGATTATTCATTATGGAAAGCGACTAGGAAGCTGAAACAACCACAGCAGCATGTTCCACCGATACGTAAAAGAAATGGTCACTGGGCGAGAAATAATGAAGAAAAGGCTGAAATATTTGCAGACCATTTTGAAAAGGTATTTCAACCATATCCTTCAGAAACTACAGACGAAGAGAATAACAACATTCAAAGCTATTTGGAATCACCATTGCAATGAATCTGACAATCATGAAGTTTTCTATCTTAGAAGTAAAAACAGTTATACAGAGAGAATTAAATCCTAAAAAGGCGCCAGGATATGATCTCATCACAGGAAAAGTTTTGCAAGAGTTACCCGATAAGGGTATACGATATCTAACTTACATATTTAATGCAATACTTAGAACTGGATATTTCCCAATACAATGGAAAGTTTCACAAGTAATATTAATACCAAAACCTGGAAAGCCCGCAGAAGAAGTTACGTCCTACAGACCTATAAGCTTGCTACCAATTATTTCTAAATTATTTGAAAAACTACTGCTTAAGCGTCTAAAGCCCATTTTACTGGAGAAAAATCTGATTCCGGGCCATCAGTTTGGATTTAGGCCAGAACACTCAACAATAGAACAAGTGCACAGAATAGTTCAAGCAATTCAAGAAGCTCTGGAAGAAAAAAAATATTGTTCTGCTCTATTCATGGACATAGCACAAGCTTTTGATAAGGTGTGGCATGTGGGATTACAATACAAAATCAAGCAATGCTTACCAAATGATTTCTACAGAATATTAACATCGTATCTAATGCACAGACATTTCATTGTAAAACATCAGGATGCATACACAAATATCCGTCCAATTAAATCTGGTATACCACAGGGCAGCGTGCTTGGACCAATATTATATCTAATATATACCGCAGATATACCTACAAGCAATCAAGTAACTGTAGCAACATTTGCAGATGACACGGCAGTACTCTCATCACATGAAGACCCCAACAAAGCAGCAGAAGTCTTGCAGGAGAATATTAATAATATCCAAGTATGGATGAAAAAATGGAGAATTAAAGTTAATGAAGCAAAATCTAATCATGTAACCTTTACAATGCGTAGAGGCACATATCCATCAATACAGATGAATAACCAGGTCATACCTCAATCTGATGAAGTAAAATATTTAGGTATACACCTCGACAAACGTTTAACGTGGCGTAAACATATATGGACAAAAAGAAAGCAATTGGGAATGAAACTGTCCAAAATCTATTGGCTCATATGCAGAACATCTAGTTTATCGATTGAAAACGAACTATTGCTTTATAAAATGATAATAAAACCTATCTGGACATATGGTATACAGCTGTGGGGAACGGCCAGCAACTCGAACTTGGACATTCTTCAGCGGTTCCAGTCTAAAATTCTAAGAATCTTAGTAGATGCACCGTGGTTCGTGTCAAACGATATAATTCATCGGGACCTAAAGGTACCAACAATACGTGAAGAAATTAGGAACTCCAGTGCCAGGTATCAGTCAAGATTGTCAATTCATCCAAACGAGCTAGCGAACAAACTACTCAACTCCACAACGAGGGAAAGTCTGAAACGTCACAAAATTTTGAATTTGCCAAACAGATCCTAGTTACAAGCAAACACATTAAATTTTAAATTCTCTATATTCAATCGACCCAATCGTAGTTAAATGTGTTATATCAATTTAAACTAATTATAATGTAAGGAGATTTTACCAATGGGTAAAAATACTCCGATCAAGGCAATGTAAAAAGACACAAAGTTTACTGAATGTCTCTTAAAGAGATAGATTGTAAAATAAAGGAACAAAAAAAAAAAAAAACAAAAAAAAAAATATTTAGAGATATCCTGAAATTTACGATAAAACTAGTAAAAAATATAAAAATAAATCAATAAATCAAAATTGCAAAGGAGATCTTCACCTTAAAGGTAATTACACAAATTTTATTAAAATATTTATTTATGTTTTTAGACCAAAAACAATTTTAAAAAATGGACTTATCTCAAAAATAAATTCCAACGTGAAATAAAAAAAAAATTGCTTCGGAGAGCGGTGCTAATTTTAAATCTAGTTGGAGTTACTTTGACCCTATTTTGTTTAAAACATTCTGAACATAATTCTGTGTGAGTTGTATTTTGTATCAGAAATAACAACTATTTAAGGTTTCCGTTCATAATAAAAAGAACAAAAAGAAGCTAAACGTCGTTGCTAAACGTGTGGCTTAATAAAATTGTGCAAACACACGGTGGCCAGCACAATTCAAGTCGTATTTTCTGGGCGTTAAAAGAACTCGCCATCTTCGAGCCAAAATTCCGAAGGCATTCTCAATGGTTCTTCGAGGTTATGAATGACGCTAATTGAATAGTAATTTCTTATAAAAATATAAAAATGGATGCCTGGAAGTATTCCAACAGGGAAAAATCTTATTATCTTATTATGGATGACTGGAAAATTTCCAACAGGGAAAAATCTTATTGTAAATTTTATCATTTATATATTACCGCAGCTGCTGTGATATACGAGTATGATCGTATAACGTAGAGCTGCTATTCCATTATGAAAAATGTACTGTCGGTATTTTTTACTATGATTTAAATCCCGTTTTAGAAATCCCAAATATTTTATATTTTTTAAACTTGGATTTGATTGTGCCAATTTGTGCCTTTCGCTAAAAAATTTGTGCATAGTATTACTTACAATAGTAAATACGAAGGGTTGTCTGACGTGATTATCACACCAGAAAACCCATATATTATCATTAATATATTACCTACATTTTTTGTTACATTTCGGTTGTGCCACATTTGTGCATCACTAAATTAATTTGCCACACACTCTAGAATGACTAGAATAGGCCAAAATTGGCCAACTGTAAAGTCAATATATCTCAATATAGATGTTATATGATCAAGTCATAGAAGAAATTTTCAGAAAGCCCAACTTTTATCAAGGAACTAATTGAAACAAACTATAATACACATTTTGATCCAGTATCTGCGACAGCGTTACCAGCTACCCACTAAAAGGAATTCCATATATAGGAAAGGAAGGGCCTGTGTGGGGAGTTAACCTAGGATTGAACGTCTTTGAAGTACTTTGTTTTCCGTATCATTATTCGGAACGGAATATTACATTTGATAACTATTTTACAAGTATTGAGTTGGCTCAGCGGTTGTGAAGCGTATAGGGTTAACGTGCATTGGAACGCTATTGAATTTCAATCTCACCGATAATGAGCTGCAGAAACAAGCGCTCCGTCAAAATATGAGTCAAGTCAGTTACGTACCAAAGAAAAATTGAGACGTTATTTTATTGCTATAAATGAACTTCGATGATACAGTCGATGTAGAGAATCGTAATAAACGATAATTCTGTATTACACCTCTATGAAATGAGGAGTTGATATACGTCATGGTTTTTCATCCAAACGGAAAACTAACCGAAGATCACTGGCCCAGTTTTTTAATTTACTTGACGTGACTCAAGTAGCTGCAAAAGTTATTTGGATTAACTTATATCCCGATTGGAATGTACCCAAACGAAATATCCGCAGAACAATATTTCTTAAAGAATTAGTTCAAGAGTTGGTTGTGCCAAATAACGAAAGAAGGAGTTCTTACATCCAGCTCAGCTCAACAAATTGCTGAAACTAGACAATATACTGCAGATGCAAAAAAAAGGTCGACGCTATATGTATCCTCCAGCTCTGGCCCGCATGAATGAGAGAGCTTTCCAGCGACTGCAGACAAAATGTATGTCTGCAACACTCTAAAAAAGTGGTAATCTGTTATAATTGTGGAAATAAATAAATTGTTGTTATTTTTATGTTATATCTTTTTATGTTTTAAATATGTTTTTATGTTTAATGTGCGAAATTGAATTCTAAAAATATTGAAATAAAGTAAACTAACCTTTTTCTGTAAAAAAAATTCTTATGAGTCTGAATACCAACATTTTTAAATGCTACATGAAATCGTAATTTTTATCTGCTCCGGATAAAATCTCGTTGTCTGATAATGTCGGATTTTGGCTTATACTGAAGTTTAAAACTTCACTTATCTATACAATTACGGATTTTAAAAGTTGAGGATTTTATTAAAAGTCAAATAAGGTTTATCGAAATTTAAATTTTGACAAACCGCGATTCACATCGTGCAGATTTTATATACGAAAAACATAATATGTATAAAATTGAATTAAAACATTAAAATTTGAATCATATTTGGGCCAACGTCAATTTTGTTCTGTAACGTTGCCCGAAGGTAACCGGATTCTGAAAGATTTACTTTTAAATACTCAATAATGAGATATGTACACAATACACATGTCACTTTGAAAATATTTGTTAACTAAATGAAGCTTCCAGTAAAAAAAATGTTGCTGCTTTTATCTCGTTTTGATAAAGATTTGTGACCTGAAGCTTTGTACTATTGTAAAGTAGAAAAAGGTTCTTTCAATTTAATAAGATGAGCAGGCCTTCCAGGGGGATTTAGTGAATTCGGAATTTCGATATAAAATAGTTTATTGACATATATCAATTATGCAACATACACACACAACATACATTTTTGTTGGCTTGGCAAGAAATGGAAGCAAATCAGCTAATTGGTGAGGTTTAAATATCTCCTCATAGTTTCTTTGAAACTAACTACCTTATCTTTCAATATTTAGAAAGAGTTCCTATATAAAACTATAACTTGTCTTTTACTCAAGTTTGAGGTTTTTAAGTCAAACGGTTAATAAATGTAAGACTATAATATCATATCATCGAAAAGTTGAATCCTGTTTTAAAACATTATTAATTATTACAAATAAAAGGGATAATTATTTTAAAAGTATCAAAAGTTTACACAATACATATCATATTGACTAATAGTCGCTAGAACCAATTCCATGCTGTGTTTTGTCAAGCGGTGGACTGGTGGTTTTTATGACCTGGAAACGATCAAGATCCTTTGTTACTCTTACGTCCTCCCATCGCAATTGAGAAATTTGGGATCTCTAAGCGTAGTGAGAACACATCTAACACACAAGCGAATAGATTTTATGTGCACTTATTCCATTTGATCAAGTAAGTAAGGAAACAATAAGAGTAGTGGTATTTCATTTTTGATCTAGTAAACTAAATCTCCCAAATATGCAACACCTCGTATGTCTTCTTACAGTGCCAGACTAGAGTCAGCTCAACAGGGTCTTCCTTCCCCGCTAATTTTTGCAAACCATACTAGTTCGCTTGGCTGTGGTTTCGCTAGATAGTAGAGTGGGACATTTCATTTCATTTGAGGTGTCGCTTTGATACAATGAACATGTTGCCAGGTGGTCGTGCCTTAACCAACGCGGACTTACATTTCTTAAAATATTACTACTATATCGTTATGCTTACCCAGGTTATCCTGTTACCGTCCCTGCCAACGAGGAGGCGCATACTCGTCTACTATTTACTGGCTTTAAAATGTTTACTTAAGATAAAAATCTTGTGTACTAATACTTTTATCTACCTACCGCTCAAGACGGTATCACAAAATTTCTTGAAAGAGTTGAGGTTGTTTGGCAGCATTAAAGTAAGTTTACTTGCTGGCTACTCAACTCTTGAGTCTGTAATAAGTTGATCTTTAGCTTCTTGAGCTAGATCACAGTCATATAGAGGATGTGTTCTATGGTATCCTCGCCCTGTCCACATTCACAGGTACTTGAGTCCGCTAGACTCAGTCGGTACATATAGGAGGCTATTCTTCCATGTCCCGTTAACATTTGGGTAAACCATACACTTAGAGGAATCTTTGTCTCTAATCTCGTTTCAATGTTTGGCAGACAACTATGTGATTCTGCAATCCATTGAATGCGACCATCTATCTTGCCATATAAATACAGACGCTTTTCTCATTTTGGCCGTGAGATTCGTGAGGTTTGGCCGAATTTGAACGCCTTCTACTATCACATTTCCGTAGCTCACGTCTTGTCTTTTCCTTATCTTGTAGTTGACTATTTTCTCATTTAAGAGTATATAAATAGGAATCATGCCGGCCAAGACAGGAACGGCGTCAGTTGATACTGTCCTGTATGCCTTTGTAATTCCGAGCAAGATACTTCTTTGGGCACTAACTAGTGTACGCCGATGGTGATAGTTCATTCTGTCTGCCCATGCCGCGCACATGTACGTCATTGAAGACACCACAAGGCCCTCATACATTATTGACAAAGTACGTTTCTTGAGACCCCAGACTCCTTAGCAATTCGTTTCAGCACAGCGAAAGCCTTCTGACTGTTTTCCGCGACATTTTTGACATGTGAAGTTACTCCAAGTCCTTCATAGAAGTCAACTCCCAGCCATTTAACAGTTTTCACCATCTTAATTCTTTGGCCATTTATGGAAACCAATGGTGGTCTCCTAATATCCAGTGAACCTTTAAGTTGGATCATAACTGATTTTGTAGAGGATAGCTCCATTGTGTAACTTCTGCACCAGTCTACCATTCTGCCTATGGCTACAAAGTAGAAGTTTCTTTTTTGTTATGTTCAGTTTAAGTCAAATTTGTAAACTTATTTCCACATAAATAAAAAAAGACTCACCGAAACTGGTCAACGATGCTATAGTAGAGCTCTATCGGTTTAGTTGACAGATCGAATGATATCTATGTCAGGTATTGATATTTCAGCTAAGCTAAGCGGGAAAACATATCTTAGTTCAGCTTAGTTTAGCTCGTTAGCTTGACGCATTGTACATTTCAGGTAATAAATTGGTTCACAGTGTGTGCATTGATCTATTAAAACTCTTTATTTACAACCGAAAGCTATGAACATAGCTCACATCGCTTAGCCTAGCTTAGCTGAAATGTACAACGGGCCTAACGCTTTTTCGCTTTGGTTTCAATTCAATATGAAAAATTGTGATGTAACGCCAGTCCCAGCCTTGGTGGATATTTTCGATATTTTACACTTTCCATACATACCCGTATATGATTTTTCTGATACTTTATCTAATTATTTGATGCTGTGTCATATAGAAAAATTCTTTTGTATATAAGTATTTACATAGTGCTTTATAAAACAACTTTTTAAATTTCAAGTTGTACGAATCAGCAAACTTTATTTTGACTTCTCTAATCTTTATTTCGATTAGTCATAAAGCCTACTTTCCATTACGAACAATTTACTGATAGTAAAATCAGTATTGGACTAAAATACCAATTCGCTTGATGTTTGAGAGAAAGCAAAACCACACTGGAAAAATATTTGCGTATGTGGTAGTAATACTGTCATTACTTACTGAAAAAATAGGTATAGTTAAGTATTTTTTATGGCAGTAGATGTCTTGAAAATCTAAAATTTAATAAAATACATAAATAAATTTCTGTTTAGATTTTGTTAAGCTTGAAATTTATGAAATTTATTGATTTTTTATTTAATTTAAGATTGTCTTTGTCGCTCTAATGGAATTTTAAAGTTTTGTACTCCTTTCGTTCATGTTTATTAATTATATAACTTTTGCTCAGTCTTCAAATAGCATTAGAAAATATTCGATGCACAAGTTAGAATTAAAACCACCTACGTAAACGATATTTTATTCCCAATACGATTTTCATTTTATACGCGATCATGCCGATTGTCGTACTGTGTTGTACTAAAAAAAAAAATCAATTTAACAAAAAAAACATCAAAAAACACATTACAAAATGAACGGCTATAAATCAATCAATCAGGATCATGTGTCAACTTCATTTTTAAAACGTTTTTGGCGAATGACGACAGGATGGCATTTGAGTTGAAACAAAACTATATATATACAAAAAGTACATTAGTACAAAGTTTGTAATATTTTGGTAAAAGCAACTTTTCAAATCTTATATATTTATAGAAAATAAATATATTTTATATAATATTAGATTAGATAAATACTGTAAATTAATTAAAACAAATGTTGTGATGATGTAATACGAGTTTTCGCTTAGATAATTATCTTAGTGTTATTACAATATGCTGCTCGCTAATAATTGCCCACCTACCCTTATTATATTACCCAAATCGAGCTGTCAAAAGTATAGGCGGAAGTATATGTTTATAATCAAAACATGTTATAAAACTTCTGAAATACATCAGCGCTATCTTGAAATATCTATATAATATGTGAAAACCACTTCTAATGCAATCTTATCGGATTTGTACAAATTAAACCACAAAAAAAAATTTTTTTTCAGAACACTTGAACCAACCGAAAAAAAAAATACTTTTTATTTGAATACTTATTGAATGAGTTCATAGTTTTCGTAATCGCGACTCAACAAGCAGAAAGTCGCGTATAACGTATTTATACATACTTATATACTCTTGTTCGCTACAACCAAATCTTATTATTTATTCTTTCAACATAATCATTATACCACTTGATTACCAAAACGTGATCCAAACAACTTAAAGGGTGATATTTCATCTTTTTGTTTGCATCTGGGCACATAGCAATGTAAATATAAAAAAAATACTGTTACTAATACGTGAGGTCCTTTTCGTATACTTTTCGCTAAACAGAAAAAAAATCTCTCGATTCACTTATCGATAATTTTAATCACTAAATGAATTTGTTATGTTTTATTTATATAAATATATATATATATATATATATATATATATATATATATATATATAATATTATATGTATATGTATTTATAAATAAGACGACGAAGAAGATCGAAGAAAAATCTCTTCTTAAATATTGTAACAATATTTTTTTTTTTATTAAGTTTTATTATTTTTTTTTATACAAGCTAATCAAAATGAACTGAGATTCCTTATAATAATCTTTAAGAAATATATTTATAAAAATAATAAAATAAAAAATAAATACAAGATAAAAAGATTAATAAAGAATTTTTTTTTTATATGTGGTGTGTTCCTTGGGAGATTTCGATATTTTTTTTTTATTTTTCCTTAATATTTACCATCCCATATTTGTTTTTATTATTATTTTAATAATATAGGTTTTTTTTTAATTTCTTAAATTTAATTATAGCTTTTTTATATTCATACATATGTATATATATATTATAGACATAATATTAATTTGAATAAAAAGTGAAAATCCATAAAAGTTATGTAAACTAAATATTATCGATAAGTATTCAAAGATTGCGGGTGGTTGTTGTTTTGATTTTTTTCAATTTATTTTTTTTTTATCTGAAGGATGAGATGATGTTACGATAAGTCGACATCATTCCCCATCATAATACGGTTTAATAATACAAGCATTTATGTTAGTTATTTCTTTTCGATATCTCAATCTTGCGTGCCACGATATTCATTTGTGATAATGGGTTCTAATTATGAACTATTCGCGAAAAATATTAATTGTTATGACAGAATACGTTTGTAAAATGTATTATTCCTCAAATTCTTGCGTAACACTTTCAAATCTATCGTCCGTATGACACCTATATATTGGCAAGTACTGTTTGTAAGCCATTTTAAACTGGCGTGATCAGTTATGATGGAAAATTCATGTCCTTCAATATAAGTTCGACATTTTTGCACGCTTACCACCGCAACAAGACATTCTAACTCGATGATGGAGTAGTTCTTTTGAGCTCCATTTAATTTTTGTTATAAAAATGCAATAGGCCGCTCGTTATCGTTTTCGTCTTTTTGGTATAACAAGCTACCAATTCCTTCAGTAGAGGCATCACATCTGATATAAAAATGTTTGGAAAAATCTGATGTTTTAACTGCTGAAAGGCATTATCAGATTCTTTATTGCAAACAAATTTTACACCAAATTTTTTTTGAGTAGATTTGTGATTGGAGCCGTTTCTTCCGAGTAATTTGGAACAAATCTGCGGTACCTCCTGCCATACCGAGAAGTCTTCGAGTTTGTTTCACGGTTGAAGTTGCTGGAGAGTTTTGGAATGCTTCAACTTTATCATGATCGACTCGTAAACCTTTTTCACCCACTAGGAAACCTAAATATTTGATTTCCCTCATTAGGAAGTGACTCTTATCCAGCTTAATGGTCAGCCCAGCTTCGGATAGTCGTGTAGCTACCAATTGCAATAAACTGAAATGTTTCTCAATAGTCTCAGAGTCAATAAGTAGGCCATCAAGATATACAAATATCCGATCATGAAATCTATGAGGAACCACTTTGTTTACAAAATCTCTGAGCCGCATTGCATAGTCCAAAAGATGCTGCGGCTAGAGGTATTTGCCAGAATGCATCTTTTAGATCGACTGCTAATACTGCTAATAAATTTGGTAGCTTGTAGTCTACCCAATAATCCATCTATTAGCGGGAGAGAGTACGCGTCCATTTTGGTAACCGCATTTATTTTGCGTGAGTCTAGACATAAACGAGCTCTGCTATTGACTTTTCGAACAAGCAAAACTGGAGAACTCCAGGCGCTGTGGCTTTCCTCGTTTACACCTAGCTCAAGCATTCTATCCAGTTCAACGTATAATAATTTTTGAATAGCTGGTGATATTGGATAGTTTTTTTTTTTTTTTCTATGGGCGGAGGAGGGGAACCTTCGATAGGATTCACGTGTGAACCCATATATCAAACACACGAAAGTGTCGGATTCTTACCGACCAAACCACCACCCCCGATAAACCATGCCGTTCGGCCCCGTGGAACTACCGTTAGGAATTACTTCCGAGGCAGGCTCAGCTTTCGCTGCTCGGATGGAATTAACTCCTCACTGAATTTCTGCTTCTTTCGAGGCGTCTCAACTCACTCATTATCCGTGAGACACTTCCGGTTACGGCGTTCCACCCATCTTGAGACGCCAGCATAAACTCCACTATATTTTCCGGCGTTCGTTGGACCCCATGTACACAGATACTCCTTCTCTCCTCAGCAAATCGCGGACACTCGAATAATACGTGCTCTACATTCTCCGTTACTCCGATGCATAAAGGGCAATCTGGTGACTCTTCGTGTTTGAATTTGAACAGGTATGATCTAAAGCAACCATGACCCGTCAGAAACTGCGTCAAATGGTAATCCACTTCACCGTGTCGCCTGTTTAGAAACGCCTCGATGTAGGGGATCAGGCGATGAGTCCATCTACCATTCGTCGACTCACTCCATCTTCTCTGTCATACAGTGATCGTCTCAGCACGTGCTGATCGGTGGTTCTCCGCTTTTGTTCCTTGACCACGACGTAGGTAAGTGGTTTGGCGCTCCTTGGCAAGTAGATCTATTGGGGGCATTCCCGCAAGAACACAAGCAGCATCTTCTGACACCGTCCGAAATGCGCACAATACTCTCAGAGCACTTAACCTCTGATGAACTGTTGCTACTCTTTGTCTATAAGTATTCTTCTCCAACGAGTTGACCCAGATTGGTGCCCCATACATCATTATAGATGTAACGACGTTGGCGAGTAGAACTCTGCTGCTCATCCGCGCCCCTCTTGTATTCGGTATTATTCGTGCTACTGCCGCATTAACTCTCCTTGCTCGCTCGCTGGTGGTAATGAGATGTGTCTTATATGACAATCTGGCATCGATCATTACTCCTATAGGTATCTGATGGATGGCTGACTAACAATTTGTTGGGCTCCAATCTCTAAGGTTACGTTCTCCATTACTTTTCGGCTAGTAATAAGGACAGCTTCTGCTTTATGTTCTGCTAGTTGCAGCCCAGCAGATGTTAACCACTGTTGAATAAGTCTGACCGTCCTATTACAGATGTCCACAACCTCCTCTCTGTGTTTTGCGACAACTACAATCGCGATATCGTCCGCAAATCCAATCACCTGCGCATCCCTTAGTATACGACTGTGTAGGATGACAGTGACGCAGTTTCAATGCTGTGTTAAAGTTGAGAACAGGCTATCGACAATTTTTGCAGTTAGCTCGGGTGTTCGGCAGGGAGATGCTCTGTCCCCGATACTCTTGAATCTCATGTTGGAGTACATCTTTCGTAAAACTGAAACACCTCAGCGCAACATCTTATATCGCCAGTCCAATCAAGTGCTTGCATATGCAGATGACATATGCGTGATTGGACTGAATAGCAACGGAGTGAAAGAAATACTTGATCCGCTTGTAGAGTTTTCAGCTTCTGTTGGACTCCAGATCAATGAGTCCAAAACGAAATACCTGATCTCTGGTTTTAGAGACAATGGCACACCAGATTTTAGTAGTGGCCACCACACGTTTGAGGGAGTGAGGAGGTTCAAATATTTGGGCTCTCTTATCACTCACGATAACAGTGTGGGTGAAGATATTAAAGTGCGGCTGGCAGCTGGCAGTCGTTCTTTATATCCTCTAAGGCCACTGCTAAAATCTAAACACTTATCAAGTGCCGTGAAGCTGAAGCTTTACAAAGCGTTGATCAGGCCCGTTGTTATGTTTGGATGTGAAAGTTGGGCGCTGACGGATGAGTACGAGAGATGGCTCCTTACATTTGAGAGAAGAATACGGCCCTAAACGCGAAATAGATGGTACATACCGAGCTCTGTACAATTTCGAGATCAGAGATCTGATGAAGATCCCCGATATTGTACATGAAGTTAGATCTCAGCGAGTACGCTGGCTCGGTCACGTTCTGCGTGCTGATCCGGAACGAATTGTGCAGCGATCTCTGAAAGGAGAGCCACCATATGGTAGGCGCAGAGGTCGTTGCAGGCGACGATGGCTCCATGATGTAGAGAACGACTTGGCCTCTTCAGATTGTCTAAGACAGTATGAAGACCAAGCTCAGGATCGAAACCGTTGGAGCCAGATTGTTGATTCAGTAAGGGGCCAGTAATGGCCTTTAACACTGTTATTATTATTATCCCTTAGTATGGGCAGTCGAAGTACACCATCGTACATCACATTCCAGAGTGTAGGACCTAACACTGAACCTTGAGGAACTCCACCTGTAACCTCGTATGTTTTTTTTCCTTCCTCCGTATCATACATCAAGACCCCCTCGCTAAAGTAGCTGAAAACTAGCCTCAGCAGGTACCTCGGGACGTTCATCCCCGTCAGTGCGTTAAATATGCAGCTCCAATTCGCCGTGTTGAATGCGTTTTTCACGTCCAATGTAACTATGGCACAGTATTTTTTACTACCACGTAGCCATCGAGAACCTGATATCGCCTGGTGTGCCGTATCTGCAACCTCTTTAATCGCATCCACTGTTGAGCACGCCTTTCGAAAGCCATACTGCTGCTCTGCCAGGTTTCCTGCTCTAACTATAGCCTCTTGTAACCGGTCACATACAACTCTCTCTAGGGTTTTGCCTGCCGTATCCAACAGACAGACGGGACGCCAGGATGACGGCTCACCGGGTGGTTTGTCTCCTTTTGGCAACAATACTAGTCTTTGTTCCTTCCATTTACTAGGAAACACCCCCTCAACTAAGCATGCAGTATATACTTCCGTGAATAAGTTTGGGTATGCTTTAACCGCCGACTTCAATGCAATATTCGGAATATTATCCGGGCCAGGAGCTTTATTGTTACCCACTTTGCCACATGCCTTCAGAACCCCCTCCTCAGTAACTGGTGGTATATCATCCTCTTCGTTGCCTAATACCTCTAACACACAATCGGGTTGCTGAGGAAACAGGTGACTCACTATGTCAGACAGCATTGCCGGGTATGTGGGAGCAGTGGCGTAATTGTTTCTGAGTTTTTTCATTACCAATCGGTAAGGTCTACCCCAGGGGTCGCGGTCGACCTCCTCGCACAGTTCGCGAAAGCACTTACGCTTACTTTCTTTAATGGCATGCTTAAGCTCCGATTTAGCTTTACAATATTGTTGTCGAAGGGGAGAGTTTTCGACGTGTCTAGTACGCTGGTATCGCCTTCTTGTGTTCAGGCATCTTTTACGTAATTCAGAAATCTCGTCGTTCCACCAGAAGACTGGTTTTCTACGATTATCCACCATCCTTCTTGGCATTGCTGCATGATATTGGATAATGACGTTGCTTGATTGGGGTAGTTTCACCAACATCTATTGAGTGTTCTTCAAGACATGTTTTACCTAACCCTAAACTCTCTGATGACGGGAACATGAGTTTTAATTTTTTTAGTGTATCTTCCTGATTAAGAATCAGAAGATGTTTGTATGGATCAGATACAGCTGTTAAGGTATGGCGATATTCTGACGTATTGTTGGGATTATGTTGAATGTTTCCCAAAAGTTAATTCCCAAATAAAGATTTTCATGAAGAGATGGAACTAAAAAAACGAACCATTTTCGCACGATCATCAAATTTAACGAGTAAATTTTTATAACCAACTATATGGTTAGAAGTGCCATCTGCAGTTTTTACAGATGAGTTAAATTTTTTAAAGGGTTGTTCATTTTCTCGTAAAAAGCTTAAACAATTTTGGCCCAATATACTTATTGAAGGTCCAGGATCAAGAAGTCCTGTAATCGATTTATTACAGATGTTTATTGACACGTAAGGGCGTGGGTCAGTCATATTCATTTTAACATCACGGATTGAGGTAGCCAAAATTTCTTTTAGAAATGATTTTCTTTGGCGAAAATATTGTGTAATCCGATATTGTCGTTTCTTATTAATTCGCGGTGCCGGTTGATTATTATCGACTTCAGGTTGGGTTACATTATTATTGGAAGGGTTTGTGATATAATTTGAATTATTATTGTTTGCATTTATTGGGGGAACTACATCTGCTCGGTCCTCGAATTTATTGGGTCTGTCGGTTTAAGTTGGTTCCCCAACGCACTATCCCAGCATTTGCATTCGGATATAAGTTTTCCGAGTTTCGCTTCTGGCAGAACAAACAATTTGGTTTTCTAAGACCTGGTCGACCACAACCGAAACAAAATACTGATAAGAACTCTTGTGGGCAATCTTGGTATCTATGCCTAACATCTTTACAGTTCCAACAGATTAATAAATTTGATTTATCAGTTACTTTGCCATGAGTTGATTTATTTTATAGCGCAGACACATTAGATGAGTATTTCCGTACCGTCAGTAATCGCTAAATTTTGCATGAGAGACATGTGTGGTTCAGCAACATAATTTACATTATGGTGGTACCTGTTTGATGTGCTCGGAATAGTTGGGTTCCACTCATTATACGCAACAACTGTGCCATCGTTATTAGAGGACTGCAATTTCCCATAAGATGGTTCAATTTTAGGAACATCGGCTGAAATTTGCTGTTCGCTTTCAAAAGGATTCGAATAATAATCGAAAGTTAACTGATTTATATTAGAAGAACGATTACGATTTGGAACATTTGAGAATCTGGAAGTAGTCCACAAGTCTTCATACCTTTGACAAAGTAATCTAAGTTCTTCGACATTATTGAAATTAAGCGGAAGCGTTCTTTCTTTCAAGTGCGGATTCATATTCTTTCTCAAACGTGTAAGAAGCTCAGCTTCAGAAAACCTGTTTATTAATTTGACGTTTAATGTCTGAAGCTCAAGTAAGAATTCATTAAATGATTCATTTTGGCGTTGAAATCGACTTTGGATACGTCGTCTGATTTCATCCTTATTTTCTGGGTTGCTAAATCTCGACAGCATTGTTTGCCGCACTTGTAACCAATTTGCGCTTGAAAAAAAAAATTGGTGTATTATATTTATTAAATTAGATATTTCATAATATTCACAAGCCATTTTCATAGCACTCATAATCTTG
Source organism: Tipula unca (assembly GCA_951394425.1). Taxonomy (NCBI): domain Eukaryota; kingdom Metazoa; phylum Arthropoda; class Insecta; order Diptera; family Tipulidae; genus Tipula; species Tipula unca. The sequence continues at coordinate 202,465,783 of OX596380.1, forward strand.
CAGAATCAGGGGTATGCAACATTAGTTTATTTATTTTCCTTAGTCAAGATAGAATTAAAAATTAACAAAAAAGCAGACGCCACAGTATATATGATTTATTTTTCCTCAGTGTGCCAATAATAACCGCTTAGTTCCATCGCATAAGGCGTTGTGCTAATGGTAACGAAGTAAAAAAGTTATCGATGCTGACAGTACGTCCATGTGTTCTTGTAAAGTTCAACTAGCTGTAACACCAATCTTTCATCTTGGTTCACTTCTCGTGCCTCATGTGCCAATTTTCCGGTGTATATATCGGTTTGCAATGGTTACACTGTTTTTGCTTCGCATATCCACCAGCATTTGATGCTATATTTGGCCGGCTTCGAGGGAATGAATTGGGTAAATTTAGCACTTTCTCGATAAGCAAAAAGTTGTTCATCGACCGTTACTAAAAACGACGAATACTTGCTCGATACAACGGGTTCGAAAGGTTTTCCACATGTCGGTCGTATGCTAATAATTCGACCTTGACACATCCGCAATTAGAAGAATTCCTAAATATGTGTCAAACTCTTGTGGAGTTACTGAATTCCAAATTTTAATGGAACCTGGATCCTCATTGTTCCAGTGCTTATATGAACGTTGTTCTTTACGATTTGTCTGTCTTATGATAATGTCGCACATTTCAGACGAAAAAATAAATTTAAAAGTTTGGAGTAATATGAGGTTCCTAGTGGGCTTATGAGGGCCACCGTACTGCTTCCTGATGGATGGTTTTCATCAATTTTTCGTCTGTATATTCACCATCATCAACTTCGTCTAGATCTGGTTCCGGGTTTGTGGATTCTTGCTCCGCATCTGAGGTATCATCGTTATTAGGAACAAAATAGTTGTCTTCTGTATCAGAGCCGGAATCGTGGTTAGAGTCAATATCATCACACGGAAGTTGCATCAATCAGTTGAATAAGGTATTCCTCTTTTTCTTCATTGGTCATATAACGGGTGTTAAGAACTTGATCACTTATATTTGCCATATATATTCCACAAATCTAACGTAACACATAACTACTATGAATAACATCAGTAACTACTAATATTATCAGGGATTCACAACTGTTTTATTTTACAGAAAATGTATTTGTAAATTATTAAAAACCACTATTTTCCTTTTTTTTGTTGACAGTACAACATAAGGAATTATAAAGTGTAACGCTGGTAATACATGTTATTTTAATATTTTATAACACTGTACACCCGGGTGTGTTCCGGGTTTATTTATGCACACCAATGAAAACTGCTTTAAAAGAACGTATAATTATGAATGAAAAGTTTGGAAATGATGTAAAGTTCCTTTTTCACAGAAATAATAACGTTCACCAAAAGATAGTTCTGTTAGTCGAATGTTAAATTTGATCATAACAGGAGAAAAGCTGGACTTAGAATGCCATATCAAAGTTTTATTATACCGATTCGATTGTACAAAAAAAAGTGAACAAGCTTTCGATAAGAGTACATAAATCCAAATGAGTGTTTTGTCAGTCATTAAATATTTAGGTTATCTTACCTCTTTAACACATTATGTATATGGAGAAAGTACATTAGTCAAATTTAAAAAAATTAGGATGTTGTTTTATTTCATAATATCCAATGGCGAGCAGTAATGCCCGCAATTTTTTTAGCTCAACCGTTATGAGAACATAGCCGGCCCATCAAAATCTTGGATATACGAATTTTTCTTCGATTCGAATCAGCTTCGAAAAGTTCGAATAGGCGACCCATTTATGTATTTATGTCACAGCATCTATTAACCAAAAACCTATTAGCTATCTTTGATAAAAATTGAACATGGGATTTGTTATTTCATTTATTTACATATTGAACAGTTCTGGAGGATGGACATTTATTTATGTAGCTGCAATTCTAACGATCCAAAAAATTATCAGGTCTGGCCAATAGATCCCAAACTATTTTGGAAGAAAGAACCAAATAAGTTAGCTATGTTCACAGAATTATTGCCAGTAACATTATTGTAAGACATAGTCGACGGAAGACCACATGTTTTCCTCCCAGTCTGAACAAAGTTCCAAAACGATTTGGAATTTAATTTCAAATCGTTTTGAACCTTGTTGATATACTTCTTATAAACTATTTTATACATGCAATCAAATTCATTAGATAAAGAGGAAAAGACCATTTTAACAGCAGCATTGGTGGATTCTTTCCGTTTTCGATATAGTTTCTTTATTAAACCACGGAGGGTTATTACATTTATTAATTTTAACAGAAATTGAAACGAATCTGTCGATACCATTAAGCCAAATGTTATAAAATATTTGCACATCATGATCTAAGTCATTATATCAGAACCGCGCATTTCAGTCTATTGATGAGAAATGTCAAAATCAGGCTACCTAGATCTGCACGGAATTATACACGTAAAAGTTTCGGTTGGTTCAGATTGATCCATCGACTTATGGTTAACGTCATTAATAATATATGGAACCGATGCTTAGCGTATATAAATTAATCGAATTAATCGAAAAAAATAAATCCAAAAATCTACCAATGTAGTTAGGAACATCATTAGTCTCATTCGACTCATATATTGTCCCCCACAGAACTAAAAATTAGGTAATGATAAAAATTAGGGCGTTTTTATTATTTCACAAAAAACCAATGACGTATGAAACTAACAAAAATGATAGTGATTTAAATTTAGATTGAAAAAATATATATTTAAGGCATATTGAAATAATAAATTAAATAACAAAAAAAAACGTTCGGTACGTATAAGAAATGAAAACAACGCTCTAATTTTTATTTATAATCAAAATTTTTATAACCTGATCAATTGAATCCGCTATAATGTGACATTTCCACCTCATTTCGTGTTTTGTATTCACGCTAATGGAATCATATTCATTATCCGATTTTGATAATGTTTGCGTTATTTTGGCCGAAGAAATGAAAGTTAAAAAGTCTTATGAATATGATCGGAATTGTGACACTCTACTAAGACCGGCTAATTACGCACAAGTTATAATGGCTCGAAGAGCATTTTTTCACTGGATACGACCGCTGTTTTATGACTTCAATCGAACTTTAAACAAATCAGTTTTGTGTCAAATAATAAGAAAGCTGAAAAATATAGGATTTAAAGTAATTGCAATTACCAATGATTTAGGGGGTGGAAACAGAAGCCTCTGGAAATGACTTGGAAGTACTGCAGAAGCTCCATTCTGTTTGCACCCCGATAACAATAACGAAAGAACATATGCTTTTGCTGACGGGCCAAATTTGGTAAAACTTTTTCGCAATTGCGATTTATAATATACGGCAAAACGGTCATTAAAACCCCTCTATTGGAGCTGCTTGAACATTCAAAAGGTAAAGATTTAAATATAGCCCACAAGTAAACAACACACCATTTACCGTCAAAAACGCTGGAAGACAGAAAGTAAAATTTACGACACAACTGTTCTCACATACTAATGCAATAGCCATTTTGCCTCATTGGGTTAAAGACTGGTTTGATATCTTCAATACTAGATTACCAGAAAGAAATTCCCGAAAAAGAATCAAAGCATATGGCTTGGCTAAAGATAGTCAGGATCAAATCATAGACGAGATGCAAAATGTAATTTCTAATCTTAAAGTAGGAAATTCAAAATCAAACCTTCCATTCCACAAAGGAATTTTGATCAGTTCAAATGCTCTACCCATGCTTTTTAACGATCTCGTAAGAAAATACGATATAATATACAGGGTGAGTCGGAAGGAGTCTGTAATACACCAGCAATGTTTTGTACACGTGAAAATAATAATAAAAAACCCTAATTTTGTTATCCAATTTTCATTTGTTTTTAAGTTATACCGTAATTAAAAATTAACCAAATTTCATACATAATTACTAAAAATTAATAATTCTCTTAATAAATGTTCAAAGATACCGCAATTCACCTCTAAACATTTTCGCCTTCGTCTACGAAGGCCACCTGTTGCTCTCCTGTTTGAGTCTTGTTTTGGTTTAAGATCGGCGGCAGCATTTCTTGTACGTTGAATCAGTGCATCCCGATTGTCCACTTTTGTTTTGTACACTTCATCTTTGAACCAGCCCCATAAACAATAATCGAGTGCATTAAGGTCTGGAGATCTGAGAGGCCAACTAATAGGACCACCGCGACCAATCCAACGTCCTGGAAACCTTTCGTTCAAATGTTATATGATAATTATGTATACAATTTGGTTAATTTTTAATTACGCTATAACTTAAAAACAAATGAAGATCGGATAACAAAATTTAGGTTTTTTGTTATTATTTTCACGTGTATACAATACATTCCTGGAGAGTTACAAATGCCTCCCCACTCACCCTGTATTTATTGACATACAGATTGAATCAGGACCGGTGGGCTACATGATCATCCTACCGGGCTAGAATTTAAATATAGATTGCGGAACTATTTGCTTGGGCGGAATGAGACAATCATGTCGCAGTCAATGAATATGCCGGACGATGGCGAAAATAATACCAATGTTTTCAAAATTTTACCATTTATTTTCGAGCGGTGGAATAATTTTGGTATTGAAGAAGAGCCTACAACAATTACAGGTCACTTGTTCGAACACTTTACTGAAGCTAGAAATCCCGAAATTAGCCAAACTGAGTTTGAAAGTACGATTTTAGAACTAGAATACCCCAAACTACGTGCTAAGGAAAGCCTCGGTATTCCAACCAGCCAACAATTGGTTTCAAATAACTCCTGGTGCACTAATTTGTCGGAAGGTGGAACTGATTTAAAATGTGGATCAAAATACATTAAAAGTCTAATCGAGGGTTCACAAAATGTTAATTGTAACCTTGATGTAAAACATCTACACTTTCGTTGCAAGATGTTTTTTGGGATTAGAATTTTAAATCGAAAAATGATGGAATCTCAAAATGCTAAAAAAGAAAATTAAACAAAATTATTAACTAAGATTGATAAAAAAAAACAGTTTAACAGTAACGCAATTGAGCAATATTTCTAGAATATTTCTATTCACCTAGATAAGGGACTCTAAACTATAAGCTAGTTCCTATAGTCAATAATCATCTATATATACATTGCACAGATTAAGGATATTTTGTGAACACTATTATTTTTTATAGTGAGGAGGTTCAAATATTTGGGTTCTCTTATCACTCACGATAACAGTGTGGGTGAGGATATTAAAGTGCGGCTGGCAGCTGGCAGTCGTTCTTTGTATCCTCTAAGGCCACTGCTAAAATCTAAACACTTATCAAGTGCCGTGAAGCTGAAGCTTTACAAAGCGTTGATCAGACCCGTTGTTATGTTTGGATATGAAAGTTGGGCGCTGACGGATGAGTACGAGAGATGGCTCCTAACATTTGAGAGAAGAGTCATGCGTGTGATTTACGGCCCAAAACGCGAAATAGATGGTACCTACCGAGCTCTGTACAATATCGAGATCAGAGATCTGATGAAGATCCCCGAGATTGTACATGAAATAAGATCTCAGCGAGTACGCTGGCTCGGGCACGTTCTGCGTGCTGATCCGGAACGAATTGTGCAGCGATCTCTGAAAGGAGAGCCACCATATGGTAGGCGCAGAGGTCGTTGCAGGCGACGATGGCTCCACGGTGTAGAGAACGACCTGGCCTCTTCAGATTGTCTTAGACAGTATGAAGACCATGCTCGGGATCGAAACCGCTGGAGCCGAATTGTTGACTCAGTAAGGGGCCAGTAATGGCCTTTAAAACTGTTTTAATTAATTATTTTTTATGAACTTACTCCAACTTTATACGCCTGTACTCTTCCCAGAAAATGTGAATGTTACCAAATTTCATCAATTGAATTGCGCTGAGGCTTTCCTACATTCAACTGATTTTTATGAGAGGAAAAAAGTCTGGTTTATAGCGCTCATAGGTGTAAAGATGTTTTTGTGCTTTTTACTAAAATAAAAATGTGTTTAAATTGCAAACTAATTGTATCGTCACACACATTTGGCAGCACAATCAATTTTTCATACAGTTGTGACGAAACAGCGCGTCTTCAGCCATTTAATAATTAATGAACACTTAACTAAAAAAAACAAAAAAAAAACTGCAAAGTAGTAAAAATACCGCGATTTCACAATCAACCTTCGAAAAAATTGACGATGTAAGACATAAAACAAAATCACTTTTGCTGCTTTTGCCTAAATATAATTATCGCGATTAATAAATCCTAAGACACTCGCGCATACAAAAATATTTTGTTTGTAAGTACATGTTAATTTCACTTTTTTGTTTGTAGTTTTATTTTAAATAATTGCTTTTTCTAGCGTTAAATTTGGTATAAAAAAATTAATAATAATAATTTTCATAAACACAATAGTTTTAAACGATCGTCGTATATATGTATACGTATATGTACATACGTATTTTCTAATTCTAATCATCAAGTATGTAATGTACACAAAACTTTAAAAGTTTCATCTACGAGTATATATCATTTGGCAAGCATTTGAATAATATACTCGCGCATACAAAGTATATGCCTGTGTGCGATCGAGAGAGAGACTTTTTTTCTATCATCATGATCATCATTTTAATAATCGTTCGTCATATCGCAACAAGAAAATTTTCATTTTTCAAGTGAAAGTTATGTGCGCGATGAAGAAAACACATTTGTCGCTAGATAGTTTTGAGATTAGAAGCAAAACATTAAAAAAAAAATATTTAATTTTATTAATTTGATTTAAATTGTTAACAGAAGCGTAATCAGACTATGACTAACTTCATATATATATATATGTATTATATATAAGTTTAAATTGATTTTGTCACATGCATATGAATTTGGATGAACAACATAATGAATGCCTTTTTTAAAGTACATATACATGAGAAGATACAAGATACAGGATGGATAGACAATTTGAGTAAATTTACTACGCAATTACTTCGTTACAGGTGTAAATCAAAACTCTTTTTGTTTTTAGTCAATTGGTGTAAAACTAATACACTAATGTAGTTAGCATATACAGTAGACAGTTAATACATTTTAGTGTTTAGCATGGGGTTTGGGCTTGGACGTATATTCGTTCGATATACTAATAAGTGCGCCATTCATAAATAAAATCTTATTGTACTGGACTAATTTCTACAAAATTCATTTAAAAAAAAAAAAGGGTTGGAAAAACTCGGTTTATTGCGTTTTTCGATGTAATAACAAACTTTTCCAGTTAATTTTAAAAGACTCATTTCAATTTTGAAAATTCTATGGAAGTTTAGTGCAATTTCCGAAGTCATCAAATTTATAAACTGAACAGAATTATTTAGAATTTATTTTAGCCCAATTTTAGGTTTCACCGAATTTCAAAAGATTCGCGAATTATTCAAAACTTTTGATTTACGGAACTTAGTTTTACAATATTTCAAATTAGTGGAAATGACATTAAAATTATCTTATTAAAATTAGAAAGTGTTCGGCCCCGAAGTAAAGGGCATACATTTTATTGTTGAAAATGTGACGGGAATCTATTTAGACTAGTTCGGGTCTGGAATTATGAAAAAAAAATTATCGCCGGAGCCAACTTACTTTTAGAAATTTTTTAATTTGTATTTATATATGAACTAGTATCGTACCCGGCTTCGCCCAGGTTTATTTTTAGTATCGTGCATGGTGACTTCGGATTCAACGAACCGCACGGACCGTGCGCCATGTTTTTCATAACGATATTGTGTAGGTTTTTATCGGTAAGTAGGTTGGGGATTTCACCTGAGATAAGTTGATCGATTTGATTTGGATTTAATTCTTTCAATAACCATATTAAAATATGAGAGAGTGGCAGACCTCTCTTTTGCCATTCAATTGAGTAAAGCCAGTACTTGAACGTTCCGAAGACTTCACCTTTAATAAGTGTATCAACAAATTTAATTACCTTTTGTCGAAAAATTCTTGCAACCATATCGTGACGTTAATTAAATTTTCCTACATTTCCTGGCAATTCGGATTGAATGTGTGAGTAATGAAAAGAGATGGCTTACCTCCATGTCGAACGTATGTAATTGCGTCTTGCGCATATTCGTGCAAATTTCGTGGTCCCCAGTGTATGTTAAAGGAAGTATCACCAGCTTTCCGTGATTTGTAGCAACTCCATCATTTGCTACTGTATCCTTTAAGTGAATATACTCATCGACACAACGCTTCTTTTGGTTGAGGCGAATGTAGAGCAGCCTTTCATATTCCATTTTCGCATACAAATCCACCAGATACTAATGGAGTAGTTGCCGGTAGATTAGAAGATGATTTATTTGGTTTTGCCTCACCATTAAACGGTAAGAGTAGTAAGACATGGCTGATATAGCTTTGCTGACAGTGTTATTTGTTCCGGGAATAACTTGGCTAATGTTTATTGCATAACCGTTTTCTCCTCTTGGAAACATGAGCGGATATTGCAGTGCATCATAAGATATGTGCGTTTCGCTGATTCTCTTAAGCTCATTACTTCTCATTTTCAAAACGAGTGTGTCATCTTGTCATCTTGTATATTTTTGTCTAATGCAGTTTTAAATGTCCTCACGTAGTAATTGTGTTCATGTAACATCTTCTGAAGTGATATGATTAATTTTTTATCAATCCCAGGTATAATGGAGCAACGACGTTTACAAAAAGTAAATCTGTAGGAATTTCGCATTTTCGTGAGGAAGCGTGAGAAGTGAACCGTCTTTGTGATACAGTTGGCCTTGTAATGAGAAAGTTGGTATGAACCCTTTGTTTTTATTCATTGGCACGGATGTACTAAAATCAGTCATTTGAAAGCTTGAATTGTATTTCCGTATAAGATTGAGGAACTCCTTTGATTTTTGATGATCACCATTCATCAGACTGTTTAATGGCGCTGGTAACTTGTCGTAGTTGGACAACTTGACTTTACCGTTGCAAAAACATAAACCGGGTATTTCTTGTGTAAATTTGAGTGCTGCATAGAAATTACACTTATTGCCCATCCATCTTACCAATAAGAACTTGCGGAAAATTCATGTATTCCAATGACGGATCATAATGAAAAGCTTCTTCTTTCAGGTAAAGCCAGTTGTTAGCTCTCAATTTTCTTTGTCGCTCCCTTTGTATTTGTAGGCGGAGTTACTGATGAGGTTCATCAGGTGTTTCGATTTGCCATGACTTGATGTTCCTTTGTCTATTTGTTTCAAGACGGTCGGACTTTTCTTCAGAAGTTTCGTTTTGAAATGAGGTTTGTTTTCTACGTCTGTCTGCTTCAAGCTCTTTTTCTTTCAGAGCTTCTGAAGCATTTTCGCGTGATACTTTTTTCTTTTTTGTATCAATACGAAATTTATTTTATTTTCAATGACTTGACTGTTTACTGCTTCACTAAAATGTGAGTTCCATTTGAAAATTCATGTCAAAGAAAAACAGACATTTCCGTTGACCGTATCATTGTAACCTTTTCTATTTTTAAAAAGTCCGTAACTCCTTAGGACTCAACTTGAAGAGCTGAAAATAGTTGAGTTGACCTAGAAATCAGTAGACCTTTCCAAAATGCCCAAGATCACCTTCCTAGCACGCTCCGTCTATTTAAAGAATTTCATTTCACAAAATGAAATGATCTTGAAGCTTATTCCGAAATTTTAAAAATATGTCAATACGTGCTTTGCATTTTTAGACACAATGCGAATGTAGAAAGGGTTTCTTTACTTATAACTAACCACTAGCGGCTAGCCAGTCGAACAAACAAAGGAATCATTTGAAAGTAGACACAATCAATGGAATTGGCTATACCAGTATGTATATATAATATGAACATAGATTGTACAGATTTTTATAATTATCTTCTGCAAAAACCGGAATTACTTACATATTACATATTTGATGGTAGAAATGATTTTATTTTTTATTAATTATCATGATTGTAAGAACTGTGATTTGATATTGAAATAAATGTACAATTGTCCATAGTAAGTATACCTCCTCGTACCATAAAACTATTTTCTGAGATGAATTTTCGACTTTTCGTTATCACTCTTTCGGAAAGACCATTTAAAAAATTGTTAGAAATTCCCATATAGCTTTTCACAACTATGCTTTTACATCGAATCATATAAAAATAAACACTTGTTCTTTAATCAAAGAATCCAATGATTATAAACATTTAATGTAAAACTTCGAAGAATAATTGTGAAACTTTGTTTCAAAAAGCTCATCTTTTCATAAAACACTTTTAAGTCAAATCGCACTCAAATAAAATATTTCCACTTGATTTTTAATTAAAGAAGCCGATGATTACAAATATCAAAATTTTAATTTGTTATTGGTATAGGACTAATACGGAAATGTTTTCCCAAAGCTTCTCTCGCCATAAAAGAAGCTTTATATCAAATCGAACACAAATATTTGTTTTTTAATTATAAACAAAATAAATTACAAAAAACAAGAATTTAGTTTGTGAAACTGATTTTCAAGAAGCTCTCACTTTTCATAAAATAGCTTTTATCGCAAATTAGAAAAAAATAAAATATTTTCACTTGTTTTAAAAAGAAAAAAATAAGCGATTACAAAAATCAAAACACTTAACTTTCTGTCGGATTGGAATCCATCTAACAAACTATTTTTATTTGCTCTGTAATAAAAGAAGCTTATAATTAAAATTATAAAATTTTTTTTTTTTACAAAAAGCTCATCTTTTCATAATGGAACGTTCTAGTCGGATCGGAATCAATTAAAATATTTACCCTTATTCTTAATTTAAAATTTAAAAAATTAAAATTTTTATTCGGCAGAGACTGTGAAACCTATATATTCTCAAAAAGCTCAAATTTTCATAAAAAACTTTTATATCGGAAATCAATAAAAATAAATAAGCTTATTAGTTAATTTAGAGAAACAGATTTACAAAATATAACAACTGTAAAACATGTCTCCGAAAAGTTCATTTGTTCATAAAGAAGCTTTTATGTTGGATCGTAATTGAATACAAAATTTACACGTGTTATTTAATTACAAAAGCAGATGGCAAAATTATTTCTTAATTTACAATTAGAATATTTACGCTTGTTCTTCAATTTAGAAGCAAATGATTATGAATATTAAAGATTTAATTTAAAATTGGAATGGTAGATATGAGACTTTTTTCAAAAAGCTCACTTTCTCATAAAATAACTTTTATGTTTATTTGTTCTCAGATAATTGAAAAATCTAAAATTAGATTTCTAGTTATAGCTTTTCCAAGATATAGCTTTTATGTAAGATCAGAGTGGAATAAAATATTTACACTTGGTTTTTAATTATAGAACCACATGATTTCAAACTCTTAAACTCTTAGGACAGTTGTAAAACCTTTCTTAAAAAACTCATCTTATCATAAGTATAACGTTTCTCTCTGATCAGAAACAAATAAAATATTTACACTGGTTCTTTAATAGCGGAAGCCAGATGAATAAAATTATTAAAAACTTAATGTCCATTTGGAAGGACAATTGAAAGTTTGTTACCAAAATGAGATTTTTGTCGCATTGGAACAAATTAAATATTTTACACTTTAAACTTTTATATCGGATCAAAATCAATTAAACTGCTTCATTCAACTCTATTCAATTGTTTTGGATCTACTATATGTATATCGGAAAGTTATAACCGATATTAAATCGAAAATAAATAAACAGGGTAGGACAAAACAAAAATGGAGTTGGCGCTCAATGTATTGGATAGTCAACATCACCTATACGTGGTCAATAACGTTAAGGTTAACTGTAAATTTGTTGAAAATGTAGTAGGATTTATAGAAGTTTTTTGAAGTTAGGGCTACCAAGATTTATACAGTGCGAAATTGCGAATCTGATTGTTACGATGCTAAATCGGTGCTCTGATTGAAAGTGCTAAATTGGCAAGACTGATTACAGGCCTGATTGGTCAATAATAATAATTCAACGAGCTTTATATGTATTTAATTATTTATAGTTTTAATTTCACTAATAAAATTAGTTTTAATTGTTTAGTCAATATTTTTGTCATATGAATAATTTTAATTATTTTGTTACTGTTTTCTCACACTCTATTGAATATGCCTAGTTACGAAAAATGGTAACGTTTTTTATTTTTATTTTAGTAATTCAGTGATGACCGATGCGGTTGGATGTTGTGCCTTAAAAATGGCTTAAAGTAATAACCTGAATTAATCATTTTCTAATGGGCCCATCGTTGATTCAATCAAAAAACCAAGGTTCAGCTAAAACTTGTTTTAGGCATTAATATAAGTCCAAACATTCATTGTAACAAATAAAATTCGAATTTTCTATTTTGACAAAATGGGTCGCACTTCTTTAAATTTTAAATTTTTATCATCACTAAAATACAGGGCGAAGAAGTACTTTTCTTTTAATTTAGAAATTAAACATACGTGTTGTTAAAAATATATCTCATGCTTTATTGAAATTTAGTGTAAACACTTTGTTGAAAAATAATATCTGGCCAATATTCTTCTGGATGTTTGCAGATGTTAATCCTTTGGTTTTCGATCACATTTCTATTTAATTAGGGCTCTATCTGACGGACGCGTTCGATATTGGTTTTGAGACGTTGTTCGGTTGATTGTGGGATATTCTCATTAACCTAATCTTTCACATAGCCCCACAAAAACTAATATAAAGGTGTTAGATCACAGGTCCTTGGTTAACTAACATTCTCTCTTCGCGAAATTAATCGTTCATCAAATCTGTTTTTCGATAAAACGGTTGTTTCATTGGCTGTAGCGCCACCCTGTTGAAACCATAAGGCGTTAATATTCATACCATCAAATATCGGCTATAAAAAATTTGTTATCATGTCTCTATAACAAACACCATTGACAGTAATTTGGAATTTCAAAAGCCCAAAGGAGATAATTCAGTTTGTTTAGGTAGCCAGAAAAATGAAAATGATCTAAATTAGGAAAAAACATTATTTTTGAATATAACCTTCTTCAACGGTCCAATCTGGGACCTTATAAAAATCTAAAGATAAATCCTTGCATAAAGCTCGCCATGTGGTCGTTGTGAACAAGTTTAATTGTTGAGAACGTCGTGAAATACATAAACGTGGGTTGTCTGCAACTGCAACACTATCTCTCACTGTAGCAATATTATATTGGTTATTTGACTCAAATTTTTTCATTAAATTTTTAATAGCGGACTCAGATGGGCGTTTTGTACACCAAAGTAACGCGAATTTTACTAAATGTTGTTTTTATAGCACCATTTTCATAATTTATCAGTATAAATTAAAACAATACAGTAATATAGATGGCTTTGCTATGATAATCTGGCAACTCAACAAACAATAATTTTTTTTGATTTGTTTGAAACCAGTTTGACATTCATCTGAAAAAAATTATCAATTTTAACGATCTGATTGGGAGCGTTGAAAGCTTTTTTAAGTGCCTCAGATTGATTGGGATAACTTCTTGTTAATACAAAAGGAATATAAAAGAAGTTTAAGATCCGCTCTAAGAGTCTCGTGGTTGAACTTCTGCGAGGAAGTCAACAGCCTATCTGCTGTCGCTGGACTCAATAAAGCTTTAGCTAAGAACAGTATGTGTAAACTGGATATTCTTCGTCTACCCGACGGACAGCTTACCTCTTCCAACAAGGAAATTAGTGTGGTACTCCTTTCGGCTCATTTTCCTGGTTTTGATAACGTCAACTCGGATGATGCTGTTGCCAAGCTCACTAAGAGGTCTGTTGCAAGTCCCGCTTGGAGTTTAGCTCACAAGGTGATCAATCGTGATGTCTTATGATGGAGCCTATTTTCCCTTGCATCTTAGAAGGCTGGCGGCCCTGATGGTATTTTTCCTGCTGAACTACAGCAGGGTTTTCCTCTAATTCGGGATCATTTGCCCCACCTTATTCAAGCGTGTATTGCTTTTAGCACTGTTCCAAATTCTTGGAGCAAAAGTAGAGTTGTATTTATCCCGAAAGCTGGTACGTTCGATTATTGGGATCCTAAGTCCTTTCGGCCTACTAGCCTATCCTCAACTTTTCTTAAAGCTCTGGAAAGAATTGTCGATAGATTCATTAGAGATCATTTTTTAATCACCCCCCTCCCATTCAGTAACATGCAACATGCTTACAGAGTCGGTAAGTCCTGTAAAACCGCCCTACATGAACTTGTAACCAGGATTGAAAAATCTCTTAATAATAAGGAGTTTCTTGTGGGTACTTTCCTGGATATTGCGGGAGCTTTCGATAGCACTTCGTTTGCTACGATTACTACTGCCTGTACCAATTTTGGTATTGATCGCACCATTATCTTATGGAGTGAATCTATGCTCAAGTTTCGCACTGTGGAGGCGGAACTGGATGGGTGTTAGTTTCTGTTAAGGTTACAAAAGGCTGTCTTCAGGGAGGTGTGCTCTCACCTCTGCTGTGGCTTTTGGTTATTGACGAGTTACTTGTAAAGCTGCAGCAATCGGGCTATATTGCACAGAGCTACGTTGATGATCTCATTTTGACAGTCTCAGGCAAACATCTCTGTGTCTTATCCGACCTAACTCAGCATGTCTTAACTATTGTGGAGGCATGGTTCGTTGAAAAGGGTCTTCACGTCAACCCTTCTAAGACAAATTTAATTGTATTTACAAGGAAGAGGAATACTCTTGAACAATCTGTTCCCTCCCATTTTGGGAGAACGATCACTAAATGTGGCCACGTCAAGCACTTTGGTGTTGTCCTGGATAGTAAACTTTCCTGGAAGAATCACCTGGATTACAAGCTTCAAAAACCACCTAGGATGCTTTCCTTCATTTATAATTCACTAGTCCTACCGCTACTATCGTATGCTTCTATTGTGTGGTGGTCCGTGGTTGACCTGAAAGCTTCTGTAGCCAAGCTTAATGGTCTACAAAATCTTGCTTGCATAGCCATAACTGGAGCTATATCCTCGACCGCACTTCTTGCCATGGAATCCAATCTTTCCTTGCCTCAGTTACGCACCTTTATTTTAGCCTTTATTGTTCTGCAGCATATCATCTGAGGTGCATTGGTGCATGGCATGTTTTCGGTTCTATCGTGGGACACCGACAAATTTTTAAAAATTATTCTTCATGTTTACCAGAAATCGGTATGGTTAATGACAGACTACTACCTGAATTCCATTTCTCAAATCATTTCTCGGTGGCTTATCCTTCGAGATATTTGTGGAGTTCGCAGGATTTTCTTAACAAATTAGATGAGTCCATAGTCTTTTTTTCTGATGGTTCTCGTTCTAACCTCAGTGCAGGTTTTGGAATCTACAGTCTTTTGACTGATCTTAGACTTTTCGGTAGTTTTGGTTCGCATTGTACTGTTTTCAGGCGGAACTAATAGCGCTGACACGTAGTGTTATTACGGCTTTGAATTTTTCAGTTAAAAACAAAAGTATTCCACTGTGTACAGATAGTAAAGCTGTACTTAACTCTTTAAGAAATCCCTTGGCTGTTTCTAAACTCGTCAAGGAATGCAAACATTTCATGAACGTTCCTTGTTCTAATTATAAAGTTATCGTCATGTTGGTATACCGGCTCATTGTTACATCGTAGGCAATGAGATCGCGGATTGTTTAGCCAAAGCTGGCTCCCAATTGACTTTAGTTGGTCCTGAACCAGCGGTTCCTCTTTCTTTCAAATACGGGAAGACAGTTATAAAGGACTACGCCTTGAAAGACCTAAGGTCTCAGTGGCTTGAGACTTTTAGTTGTCGAAAGGCGAAGAACTCCATTAAGGAGCCCAATTTGAGGTCAACGAAGAGTATGCTTTATTTTTAAAAAAGAACCATGGCCCTTTTAAAGATCATCTACATCGTATGTGTTTAGCTCATGATGTTATTTGCGAGGATGCCTTGAGGAAGATGATGACTGCCTTCACTTATTGATAAATTGTCCTGCTTTCAGTTCTATACGAACTCAGGTATTCAACTTTAGGTCTTTAAATTTAGATCAGTTGTCCTCTCTGCCTTGGTCTAAACTTGTTCAGTTTGCGAATTGGGATAGAATCCTAGGTTTGGACCATGGGCCTTTGTGGCATTGAGCGCGGAATCCTCGTGGGTTCCAGCCAATTTTAATAATAATAATAAGTGCCCCGTTAAACGCGTGTCGTTCCAGGTGCGGTACACAGCCAACTGATGTATTGCAAACAATGCACTTCAATGCAAGACGTCCAGGAGGACAAAACATTACCAGGAACTTTTTTTACCAACCACCTGTCTAGTTTTTGTTATAATACATTTTATTAAAAATATCGCAAATACATAATATTTAATCAAATAAATGCAAACGAATATCAGAGCTTGTATAATAAAGTGTGCCAACACAAACATTAACAGTAAGCAAATTTTTAAAATTTCTCAGACCAGCACAAACAAATTTAAGTTCAATTTCGAATGATATGTTTTAAAACATATATTTAAAAATGTTAAATAATTTCATTAGTTGCTTGCTATTATAGATGCACGGTTGGATCGAGTTCTTTCTTTTTAACCAAAATACAATTTATTGTACAGTTCACAAATCTTAGAGATATTTGACTAACACACAGGTTTGTTGCGATTTCCCAATTCCCAGCTCTATATGTAAAATATTAACCAACATAAATAAATCACCTGCGCGCACAGTATTTATTATCTGCCATTGACCATTCAACAACCACCATAATTACGAGCAAATTAAATTTGATTTAAACTATAGTTGCACACAATTCCGCAAATTACACGTTTTAAGATCAGTAAAAACTATATACTCGTAGTTACTATGTATGTATATAAATTAAATGAGAGAGCTGTGTGGTGGCGCGGTTTATAATTGACACACTTTTATGTTACATTTTATAATTTTCAATGGTTACAGTTTTACAGATTTTCTCACATTATTTCAAATTAATTTTGATTTTTTTTAATTTTATACATACTCGAACATACTAAAAAGATAAAATCATGTCGGTAGAGATAATCATAATACATAATTACGTTTCTAATTTATAATATCTAGTGTATAGTTCACATAATAAACTGTCCTTATAAAAAGTGTGTTATATAGTTATAGCTTTGGATCAATTTAAGTTGAAAATGATTTTGTGACACGAAACACCGAGTAAAATACGTATACTCGTATTATAAGAACATTGACTTACACAAAAAATTTAGAATATTATTTAAATTCAATATGCCGCAGATAAGAACAGATTTGTAGAAATAAAAATATTTAACAAAAATTACCAAAGATTATATCGCACACTATTTCTACCTTTTGTTATATTGTGGTGGATAAACCACCTTAAGAAAAAGAACTAAGTATTTTAAAATGTGTTTAGAGTTGGAATTCAAGAAAACCAAGATTATTTATAAAGAAATAAAATTTTTAGTCTTACTTTTTGTTGTACTCTTATTTATTTATTTATATATTTTTGTATTTCTTATAATATATTTATGTAGATATGTATATATGTATTCTCTCTTCAAGAAAGGCGTGCCTAATTAAAATTTATCAAAATAAATGTCCATATTAATACACCCCGTGCCGCCTTCAGAGGATAATATTGTTTGCTTAATTTGAGTTAAAGATTTTGAGTTTGTCGATATTGTTGTTGTCTTGTAGTTTATTATGTATTTATTAACAATTTTTTTGTGTTTAAATTTCAATAAATATATTTATATTCAAAAATATTCAAATTTAAACATAGATTTGGTGTTATAAATTCAAAATTTTGTTGTTTTCAAATCGGTTTATTAAAATATTAATTTTATCACTTTAGGCTGTTATAAGATGCGATGCGCGCACATTTAAAATATATATTTTAAGGTGTTCGGATCAAATTTATAAATATCTTTGGTAGGTATATAGAATATGTGCGATTTAATCTCTGCTCTGAATAGAATATATTTTTTTTTGAATTGAATCAAGTATAGTTTGTGTGGGTGCAACTCGCATAATTACTCTCTAAAATCGTTACAATCCACAAGTCAATGATCGGTCAAGCACTCTGTCATTTCGGTAAACAATTAATAGTTGCCTCTTGATTAGGTGAATATATATATATGATAGTTTATTTGTAGAACTTTTATAGGAGAGTTAAGCACTTTTGATATTATCGCCTCGGCTTTGCGCTGCGAATTTTTTAATTTTTTATTTAAAGTATTTAACTTTATAAATTAGATTTATTTGGTTAAAATTAATTATCAAATAAATAAACTTTAATTGATAATATGGAAAACTAAAAATATGATGCAAGGAAGTTAGCTACGAGGCCTATACGCAAGGCGTTCCATCACTGCGATCAACATTTGACTTCAACAATTCAAAGTCGCACAAGGCGCAGTTATTTGCCAACCTTACAGCTAATTTGAATGTTTTTCGTTTTATATGGATTTCGATGACAAAATTTATTTTATTGAAGAAATACATTTTGAGGATTGTTTAATATAAGAAGTCCAATCAAATACAATATTATGTATATGATTTGTCGGACATAAACTATAATAACCAAAAAAAAATTTCCGAAAATTGTAGTCGATCAGGTAAGTAAGATTTGCATAGTTGGTTAAAAAATCATCTTTAAATATTTGATGTTAATTTCTTATGCCAGTCAATGAATGTCAGAAACGGTGAAAGTCGTTGAGAGATCGATTTCGATATCTTTATAGTAAGGATAATAACTCAACTAGTGGACAGGTTTCTACTAAAAAAATTGAATGGCAATATTATGATGCCATAAAATGTGTAATACCAACAATCATTTAAGCTCCGTAAATAATATTAATAAATTGTATAAAATCTAATAAGTTGGCCCCTGTGGTCGGGGGGCACTCACATGTCTCGTAAATTTACAATTGCACGGACATGTTTCCCAAGAATACCACCACAGTATCCTTTGCTTGTCGTAGGAGGCGACTAAACGGTTGGATCGTTGGGCTGACGACCCGCATCCGTAAAAAAAAAATCAACTGTTTATAAAGTCAACAAAAAGAAAAATGGATACCGCCAAAAAAACACCGGACCCCCGCTCAAATACCCGGATACGAGATTTAGGATTGTTTGAATCACTTAGAAAACCAGGAGCGTTAGAGGGCCTTATCACATGCATGAAAGAGTACCGGTTGGAACTCGTTGCTCTTCATGAAACTCGCTGGCCTAAAAGTGGAGACCATGTGTCCCAGGGCTATATGTTGTTATACAGTTGAGATGACCTCGGAAATCTTGGAGCTAGATTTCATATCGATAATATCAATAATTTGTGTACATGCGCCCACAGAAGTCAGCCAGACCCAAGATAAAAACTCATTTTACAATGACTTGGATGATCTGATGGGATTTATACACGAACGCGATTTTAGAATGGTAATTAAAGACTTAAATGCTAGAGCTGGCAGAAACCAGGCCGACTTGTGTGAAAACATAGGTCCGTATACTCCCGTCACGAAACTGCTACCGAGAATGGTGAGAGAATGATGTACTTCGCGATTGCTCATGATCTTAGAGTAGCAAGCACGTTCTTCCCTCACAAATGGCTACACCAATAGACGTGGACACATCCTCGCGGAACTCCCCGTAGCCATATTGAACATGTGTTAGTTTCTAAAAGACGAACTCGGATTGTGCACGATGTGAGAACTTGCCGGTCAGCAACCAAATACGTAGGCAGCGATCATCATTTTGTCGCTGCAAAGCTATGATGGAAGTTCACCTGGGGTGGACTGTATTAATTCGGAGCTCTTGATATTTGGAGGGGATACTTTGTGGAACTGTCTTTTCGACCTTATTCGATTAGAATGGCGAACCGAATTTATGCGTGATGAATGGAAAGTGGCCGCGATATGCCCCATCTTCAAGAAGGAAGACCGCTTCAAGTGTGTCAAGTCAAATTATATTGGATAGAATCACCCCTCTAGATCAAGTCTTTTCACTGCGAATGATTCTATCTAAAATACTTGTTCAGCTTGTAGAGTTTTCAGCTTCAGTTGGACTACAGATCAATGAGTCCAAAACGAAATACATGATCTCTGGTTATAGGGACAATGGCACATGATTTTATTAGTGGCCACTACACGTTTGAGGTAGTGAGGAGGTTCAAATATTTGGGTTCTCTTATCACTCACAATAACAGTGTGGGTGAGAAAACAATTCCACTCGGAAAAAAATGAGAAATACAGAATTATCAGAAAAAAATTCAGCAAAATTATTTTAATTAATTAAAATAAGATTTAATAGAAATTTTGAGACTTCCGTATAGATATACATGGGGTCGATTATGTAAGCATTACGAGTTACGAGTTTCTCGAAATTACGACCAAACGCGATTATGTAAGACATTTCGAGTTCTCGTAATTGCGACATGTTGTTGTTGTTTTACTCGTACAAATTTTTGAGTACGACAAGCAACTCGTAATGGTTGAAATGATTGTTTTTATGGAGAATTTGGCAAAATTAGCCAAATAAGTTTTGTATCGATTTTAAGGATTTTTAATAGTTAATGTAGGATTTAATTATGAATTATTAAAAATTTAATAGTTTAATCTGTTAGTATGTTCATTCCATTTTGATAAAACAGCGACACTTGTTAGTGTGGTGGAAATATTAATATAGTATATTATAATAGTTTGTCTTTTTATTTAGTATTGAAATTAAACAATAAACTAAAATTATTCTAATTTTATTTTTTGGGTTTTATTTGAAATTTAATTCTATTTGTTTAAAATACAAACAATTTCGATTTAAAACACAAAAATAATTCTGTCGAACGCTACAATTTTGAAATTGCAATACAAATTACAACAAAATTGTTGTAAACAAAATAAAAACAATAACAAAATACATGTACGAAAATGAAGCAATCGTGCAACACGTTTTATCAAAATATATTTTGGTCGTATTTGCTTACATAATCGCGTTATGTCGCAATTACGACTTCATGGATTACGAGTTCTCGTAACTCGTAACTCGTAATACGAAAGATACATAATCGACCCCCATATATCGAAAATATTTTCATCAAAAAAATATCAAATAGACTTTTCGTCAAGTTTTCTAATTGGAAAGGAATCATTGAAAAAATATCGAAAATACGAAAATTCTAATTTAACCCAACGAATTTAGGTAAAGAAATCACAAATTCACAACTTGGTGCAGCTATCAGAAAAAATTAAGTGTTCGAAGCAATTCTATATTTTCTTGCATAATCAGTATATGTATGTAGATTAATTCTTCAATATGGCGAAGCCATACATAATTCCTGTAGAATTTATACAACCGTTTGCTAATATTTAGACGCTAACTTACAAGAACACGAAAAATACATTGACAATATCTAAGTATGTATATAGAACATAATCATAACTGTCCTGAAAAACTATGTAGTATATGTATGATACGGTATTTCAAACCAAATTTAAATAAATTATTCAAGAAACAAATAAAAAAAAAAAGAGTCAGACACAATTCTTGGTAAAGCAGAGTATAGAAAACGTATACGCAGCCGGGCTGGAGACCAACTTTAGTCGCGGGTTATATGGTAGCTGATGTTAAATCATCGTTATAGGCTTATCAATAATTGTATCGATATATATACATAATTGTATTGTTTTCAAACGATAAATTATGCGCTGTCATTTCGTAGACAAACCGATCATCTTGAACTAAATACCTGCCTACACCCAAACAGAAAACAAACAACTCTATATACCTATAATAAAAGAAAAATCGGTCTCCAATCAAAGAAGTGCTGAAAACCTTTTTTTACTTCATACATATGTATGTATATGTGTGTATATTTATATCGTACAATAATAAATTTTAAAGACTCAAATATTTCAATCATTAATTAAGAATGACACATATTTGAAATTTTTTTCCTTATTTTTTTTCTCAATAATTTTTTTTTTTCTTTGCGATATCTTTTCAACAGATACGAGGCAGCGCATATAAGATAAATTATATTTAAATGATATAGATTTTCTTTTACATATCCGAATTATATATTTCTTTTATATATTTGTATGTATACACAATTTTTATACGGACTCCTTTTTTTTAACAGTCTTTTTAAAAATTATGGTTCTTAATGCAATATATTTCTGAAAGCGGTAAGTTTGACATTTTTATAAAGAAAACAAAATATTTTGACATTCGCGAAATAAAAATAAAATCAAATTCATTATATACATTCATTTATGTATATAATATGTACACATTTATTTCATCTTATATATATTTTCTAGTTATACATTTCTTTGATTTTTGTGTATATAGGTATATATATATATATGTACATACTCGTACACATATATTGTGTATCAATATAATATTTAAAAAGCGCAGCAGAATACAGAATAAAAAAAATGAAAAATAAAAATGTTAAGCATGTTGCTATACAGGCTTAAGGTAAGCCAATGTTAAGTCCAATTCTAAGTAGCATAATCTTATTCGATATATATGTAATGCTGTGTATATTATATGTATAAAATATACATTTATGTATATATGGATAGACCGAGCGATTGTAGCGAAATAATGCAACAAGATGGAAAATGTATTTTATTACTGTAATCTTGGTGGTATACAAATAATTGGTGTGAACCATCTCTTCAAGCTTATTTGGAATTTTGTCACAATATATTACTCTGGAATTAATTCTTGAGTGCATATAGCAAATGTAAGTTTAATCAAACATATTTTTATCAACAATTCTACAGCAAGTAAATTTTTAATCAAACTTGGCTAAAAGTTAAAATTATCAATAGTTTTTGATCAAATCAAATCAAATCCGGAGAGTTGAGGAAATTTTGGTAATCAGGTTTGCTTTATTGCTAAAGTAATCAGTTTTATTTCCAAACTGTAAGTTTGTTGGAGAAAAAAAAATTAAAGTTGAGCGGATCACTCCAGCACTCAATGCCACAAACGGTGCAAAAGAAAATGAAACACTGTTAGAGAATTGAAAAACCCTGTTTTTTTATTTATATAATATTACAATTGACTTTATTATTTGGATATAGCCCAACGGCTAGTCCCAGAAATTACATTGGGTGTATGCATTAAAAATCGGAATTTCTTAATGAAATTTGAGCCTTCATTGTGGAAAAATGTTACAAAATTTTTTATTCAAAATATTGCCCATCGCTACCCACTACTTTTTCCCATCTTTCTAGCAATTTATGGATTCCATTCCAGAAAAACTGCGCCGGCCTGGCGGCAAAAAACGAATCGAGCCAATTTTCGATTTGTCTAATCATGTCCCTATACTGCACACCATTGACAGTAACATTCTAACCATCATCGTTTTTGAAGACATAAGAACCAACGACCCCGCCAGCCCATAAAGCATACCAAACATATATTTTCTGTGGATATAATGGTGTTTCTACAAAAGCTTGTGGATTATCCTCACGCCAAATGCGAGAATTCTGCTTATTTACGTACCCATTCAACCAAAAGTGGGCTACATCGGAGAACAAAATTTTGAATGGAAATTTAACATCAATATCAATTTATGCTTCAGCTCATTCGCCGAATTGGCGGCGCATACGATGGTCGTTTTGCTTTAATTGATGCACAAGTTGAATCTTGAAAGCTTTCAAACCAAGATCGTTTCGTAAAATCTTCCATAAAGTGGAAGGACACAACCCCAGTTGCTGAGAACGGCGACGAATTGATTGATTTGGATCTTCTTCAATGCTTATACCTGTACAGCGGCTACACCTTCATAAGTGCGCACTATTCGGCGTCTCACGGGATGCACATTATCATTAAAAATAAACGTGATCCGAAAACGATCTATTGTTATTCGAATTAGCCGCTCTGAATGACGATTATGTACGCCATGAAATGAACGAAGTGCACAATAAAGCACTTTTCATATTAACGCCTCGGCTTTGCGCTTCGAAATTTTTTTTTTTTAATTTATAGTATTTAACTTTATAAATTAGATTTATTTGGTTAAAAATGTTAAGTTATATAAAAATTAATAAAAATAATTATCAAATAATTAAATTATAATTGATAATTTTGAAAACTAAAATATTTGATGCAATGAAATTAGTTACGAGGCGTACGCAATGCGTTCCACACTGCGATCCACACTTGACTTCAACAAATCAAAGTCGCGCAAGGCGCTGTCATTTGTCAACCTTACAGCTAATTTGAATGTTTTCCGTTTTATATATGTACGTATATCTAATAGATAGACAGCTGCAAAAATAAAACGACGAAGCGTCGCTCTAATATGAATGAGTGATAGGCTTCGTATTTGTGGAATATGAAAAAGTCGAGGCGAGGCGGTAATATGTTAAGTGCTTAAGTTTGGCGAACAGAACCATTATATTGATAAAAAAATTCAATAATTTGCAAGCGTTGCTCCGATGTAAATCTATCCATAATGAAATGTCAAACCAAACTCAACAAAAAGCAACTATCAGCGGTTAAATGGGTTGTCATATAAAGCAGTGTTGCCAACTCAAAGTATATACAGTAATTTTATGTCCCATTCACTACAGATCAATTGGCTTGGTCCTTTCGATATAGTCTTACTGCTAACGGTCTGTCCCGTATACAACATATCTCGATGTTTTCGTGCTGTCGGAGGCGTGAATCATGCTTGAGAGCTAAATCTCGGTTTAGGTCTTCATTTCTAATGTACCATGGAGCATTTACAATATTTCGATGTACTTTGTTTTGGAATGCCTGTATCATCTTGAACCCCAATGCTGTATACCATTGGTCCATAACAGTTTCAGTATTTGCCGGTATAAAAGCAATTTATTGTGTATAGATAGTTCAGAATGTCTACCTAAGAGCCAATATATCTTCCTAAACTTCTTGTTCAGCTCTTCCTTTTTCTTTTTGACATGTTCTTTCCACCTCAACTTGGCAGCGTCATACCTAGGTATTTCGCCGTACCTAGATATTTCGCCGTAAAGGCAGCTTGCTTAGAGTTGATTATGATTGGGATTCTATTAGAGATATTTTTATCAGTAAAGTTCACACCCAAAGATTTAGATTCGTTCAGTTTTATTCTCCATTTTTCATCGAATTGTTGACTGAATTTGTCCACTTTTGCAAATCTACATTGTTCCCAACTGCCAAAATCGCAGTATCATCAGCATAAGTTGCTATAGTTGCTTGTTCCATAGGTTATATATCGCGATGATACAGGAGGTACAAGACAGGGCCCAATACGCTACCTTGTGGTACTCCAGCTGAAATTTTCTTTAGGTCCGAGTATTCGTCTTCATATTTTATACGGTAGTCTCCATCAGTTATGTATAGGATTTCAGAGTTTCATAATATTATTTGGAAAGGTCCCGCTTGAGCTTGAACTCCAATCCTTTGTGCCAAACTCGGTAAAATATATTCTTTTAGTTTCTAGTATACGTTCTATAATATCTGTGATTCTATGGACTTGTTCTACGAGTATATAGTGGAGTGGTTTTCTCTGAATTCAAACTGGTGGTCAGGAATGAGATTTCTGTCCACCATTATGGGTTTCATTCTCTTCAGGAGCAATATTTCAAAAATCTTGGATATGGTTAGGAGTATGGAGTTGAATCTTCGGTCTGAAGGACTTTTTATCGCTACATTGTTTGTAAGGGTTTTAAATTCATGATTACCTCTGCCACCTTCCATTGCCTTGGGACGTGTCTTAGCCTCGAAGTATGGTGAAAATGAAGAATTGTCTACCAAAATGTGTGAGATATGGGGCTTTGAATCTTATTTCACCATCGGCAATAAAATTCTATTTTGACAAACTTTTTGAAATCTTAGATTGGTTTAGTGAAAGTTATATTTATGGAGAAAACTTTCTGGAGTTGTTTTAATCGAAATGAAAACAACATTCCCAGAACACAAAATTGTGCAGACTCTTGACATCACCATATATATAAAATTATTGATTGTATTGGTGTATACAAGTTATTCGATGAAGCCGCATTAAATCAACATTACAAAAGAAAAACATATTTATTATTGGCATTAGCATTTTTTTTCCAAATCACGGTATACACGTACATTCTGTAATTGTAATATGTATGTGTTGTTACCGAGTATTTTAAATAATCATCCACATTCTAAATTACCAAACGTTTTTGTATTATTAAATAGTCGTTTTAATTACAAATTACTTTTGGCAAATTATTCTCCAGCAATTATGTGTCAATTTGATCGTTGTCCATAATGTCTCATAGTTGCTGAAGAATAATATGCCAAAAGTAATTTGTTAAACATTTAACTGTCATTCGTATACTGTTTTACTAAACCAGTTATCTATTTTGCCACTGGTTCTTTGATCTTACGATTTTGATATTCCAAACAAATAAATGTGGCATACAGACGTGGCATTCAGGATTTTGCGCCACATACACCCGTTTTATAATCTTAGATGAAATCCAATCTTGCGTTTTGCATACCACATATTATCAAAAATCTTTTGATATGACGATACCGGAATTTACCAGGTAAGGTCTGGCCTAATTGGTTTCGTACTTCTGTAGAAAAATACATAAACGTCTAAAATCCATATACGTTGATTTTGGCAGAAGACTATATTTAAAGCATTACTAGTTCATCAATACGTTTTTATGGTCCCATGAGCACATTTCTTGGACTCAAGAGATGTGACGAGTTCTCATGAGTTCGCATAATATATTCAAGTTACATGTTGGAGTATATATGGAGGTGGTAGAACTCGTACAGAGGAAAACTAGAGAGAGGCTTTACGACAAATGTGTTCAAATGATTCTGCCGAACAGTGAAGGAGTTACGGTCTGGGGATATTTTTTTTTGAAGACGAAATCGGTTGATTGTGATTAATTCCTAAATTCCAAAGTCATAGCGCAGCTGCTTATCAGAAATCTTGACATTGAAGCCTTCTATATTAGAACTTTTCGACGTAACCTGATAGCAGTTATAATCTTTGAACGTAGATAATACACTCGATTTTTAGGTAAACAACAAAAAATTTCTAAACCCCAGATTTTTCTTATCTTTTCATTTAAAAGTAAAACAGTAAAAAAAATATATATATTTCTAATTAAGTCATGGGAATATACTATTACAGGTTATAGAAATAAAAATTATAGTCAAAAGTATATTAGCTTCAATTTTAAAAGTTAAGTAAGTAAGCACATTGACATTAAAGCTGTGTTTCTTATTTGAATTCCGAAGAAAAAGTATTTTTTTAATAAATCTGTATCTCAATTATCGCCATATCATCCATCAATACACTAAGCCACTATACCGGTTGTTTTTTATAAGATGAAACTTTCAAATGTCTCGGAAAATAAGCCCTATACGATAAAAATGACCATTATCAAAATTAAATCATTCCGGGAGGGAAAATTAGGACCTCCCGCCCTCCTTGTAAGAGGAGTGGCGGGCAACTTGGAAACTTAAATAGGAACCCCTATTTTTTATTGCAGATTCGGATTCTACGGCTAAAAGTACGTAGGATTTCCTTGAAACATTTTATTCGATTCATGATAGATGGCGCTTTAATAGACGATATTCAATTTTTTTAGAATTCTCCTACTGAGAACATTATGCATATGATTCTGCAATATGTTTGCATTAAAATTAACACGTTTTCAATGTAAATACTCGAAATTAGTTTAATTAATTAAATTAAGTGCTCAAAATGATGGCCTTCGACTTCAATATTAATCCGCTTTTCAAATGAATGTACACAACTGAGAAGCGTGTATGCTGGAATTTCGGAACAAGCATTTCTTATTCGCTCAATCATATTCGCATGTGTTGTTGGTACTTGTTGGTATACTGTGTCTTTGAGATAGCCCCACAAAAAGAAATCATGTATGCAACGGTTCAACTAAATAAAATTAAATTTCTGTCTGCTTCACGATAATACGCGGTCTGACAAGATCAAAAGTGAAGTCTCGCAAACCCCACTCCCTATTACCCTGAGCTTAGCCGACCAGAGAAGACCGCGCTGAGACTTCCTTTGTTATACTTAAATTCGGTAACAATGGTGTTATATGAAATTAGATTTTTTTTATCACACCCAATGAAAATTGTTACAGATGTGGTGATCTGGCAGGCCAATTTACCGGACCAGCTCTACCAATCCAGCGACCATTGGAATTACGAACAAGTATTCCCCGTGCTACCAACGAATAGTGTGCTGGACAACCATCATGTTGAAACCACATGTTCTGACGTAATTCTAAGCACAAGTCTTCAAATAATGTTGGCAGTTTATTTTCTAAAATGTCTCGGTACATTTGACCATTCAAGTTGCCTTCAATAATATGGGGGCCGATGAGTTGGTTGCCAATTATTCCACACCACACGTTGACGTTCAACTTGGAGAAGCCAGTGTGAATTTGCAACACTCCAGTAATGCATGTTGTGTCGATTAACCGTTCCATGGTTTGTAAAAAACGACACATCGGAAAACAGTACATAGCGAAAAAAATTGGGATTTTGCTTTATTTGTAAAAAGTTACCAGATTTTGAAAGTCAACGCCATGAAGATCTTGGTGTAAAGCCACATGAAACGGATGATACTTATGTCGCTGGTTATTTCTCGTGTACTTATATGAGGATTATAAGTTACTGTAGCCAATATAGCAGTTTCATTATTTTCCTAAGTGACTGTTATTAATTAATTAATTAATTAAAATTGGGCGGATTTTACTTCATCACTCAATGCCACTAATGGGCCCCTGGTGCAATACCCACATTCACACTAACATTCATTCAACCCATTCATCCCATTCACACAAGTACAGTATACCATCTGCGCATTGCATAGCTCTATGTCACCCTGTACAGTGACATGGAAGATGGGTCGGACCATGAGTTCTACATTCCAACAGAGGATCATAGATGTTTTCAATTTAATCACCGATCGTAATCGGGAGATGAAAAATCCCTTTTGCATCCCGCCTTTGTTGGGATTCGAACCCGGTACCTCCCGATCCAATCGTCGCAGCTTAAGCACGTAACCGAATCCTATCTGGAAAACGCGAAGCGTAGAGATTGACCACATTATCAAGACTACGGCCAGCTTCTCCATAAACCAGGACCATTTCAATTTTTTCTTGTACAGTTAAATACTCCATTTTGAATTGTAATAGCCTTACGCACAGGTCTTATTGTTTTCGAAATAATCTTTGAACTGAATCGATATTTTTAAAACATTTGAAAAAAATGTTTCAAGGAAATCATACGTACTTTTAGCCGTAGAATCCAAATCTGCAATAAAAATAGGGGTTCCTATTTTAGTTTCCAAGTTGCCCCCACCCCTCTTACAAGGAGGGGCGGGGGGTCCTAATTTTAGCACTAATGTATTTCCCTCCCGAAATGATTTAATTTTGATATTGGCCATTTTTATCGTATAGGGCTTATTTTCCGAGATATTAAGAAAGTTTCCGCTTAAAAAAAAAACCCGGTAGGGTTGCTTCTCTGTCAGTACTCTAGTGCTCTGCACTTATTCAGCAGTAACAGTTTAAAATTTACTTGTTCGCCCATAACTTGCTATTAAATACATATAGCTGAGTAGAGTACCCTCTAGTTGTATTTTTTCGCTCCCAATACCTATTCTAGATGATCGTATACGCGAAAAGCACAAGAGCAAAAGCAAGCAAGGCAGTAGACACATTTTGTATTTTTATTTTAATTCGCCGAGAATGTGACAATTTACATTTCGCGTATGGGTAAATATTTAAATTCTAAGGTTCTTTTCGGCAACATCGTACATGCTATCTTAGGTTGTCAAAGCTACTGACACGATTGTTTTTGTGATGCTTTCTGGTGCTTCGTTTTTTTTTTTTTTTGGTTTTTACTATAAAATCACCGTTTTCAGAGGTTTTTTTTTCATGATAGTTGTTGTTACTGGATATTTTTTATTTTTATTTTTTTAATATAACTCGCCGCTGACAATAAATTGTAAACAAAACCCTTATCGAAAATGCGAGTATTCATTTTATTTTTTTCTTATACATATTCCGATTTCTTCTTATAATTCTTATAACATTTATTATTTTTATTATTATTAAAGTTTTCTTGTGATTATTTATTAAATAAATAAAATCGATATTATAAAAAAAAAATACGCGAGTATATATATATATATAGATATTGAGAAGAAAACGATGTTCGGTTTTGCTGTTTAACATTTTACAATTTAATGATTTTATTAACTAATTAGAATTTTTGTTTCTGGATTTTTTAGCACTTCTGGTTTGTGGTTTGTAGTGTAGTTTTTTTTTCGGGAATCGAAACGTAATTTTCTTTTTGCTGCTTAATTAATTATGTGATATAAGCTTTTTTATTTGTATATATACATGTTAAGTTTGTTTTGTGGTTTTTCTTCGCTTTCGGATGATAGACCTTTGGTTTTTTTTATGTTCGGCGTTTGTATGTTTTTGTTTTAAGAGTAATTTGACACCTACATACATTATTACTTAGCTACCAGATAGTGTGTTTTTGGTTGCATGCATTTTCTCATGTTACATGTTTGTGCGATACTAATCGTAATCGATATTTTCTTGTAAAATTACCAACACCGCTGGTATAATTTAAGAAATCAGCACGGATATATGTAGGTACGTGGCAAATTAAAAAAAATATATTAAAATAAAGTTTTAAATAAAACCATTTAATACAATTTTTATAAAGCCTTATATCAAATACGATAAGCGGATTATTTGAGACTAATATAGTCCTTTAATAATGCAAAAGTAATGGCAAAGCCGATCCCTTCCCGTTCCTGAGCGCCCAAGCACCTGGGGCAGCAAGTTCTATTTCTCGCTATTTCATATTTGCTCGAACATTTTCCTAATACTCCTCTCAGCCGCATATCTCATAAAATTGGTTTGACAAGATTGTGTATTCTTAATTTTAGTACACATATAGCCTATCGTTGATGTATTAAACATTCGTTCTTATTGTATAATACGAAATATAAACTGAGAGATTAAAATATGCTTCTTCCTTTCTTTCTACTTACAGATTATGGCAATCCCCTAGAGACGTAGATGATTAGTTGAAATTGAATATTCAATTTCGATGTTACTTTCATAACTATTCTCAAAATCCACTAAAATTGAGTTTGAGAATTTATAAATGAAATTTGTGGAATAAAAGATTTGAGTACAATTTGACAAAAACTCAATAAAAAAAAATTTCAGTAATTAATACATTCAGTATTATTGTTAAAACTTGAGTAGAATTTAAACCAAATTTAATAAAATTTTCCATTTTTCGCATCATTGTTTCAATCGCTTATACGTTCGAATTATGCCCTGATGGCCACTCACCCAGTGGCGTGATGTGGAATTCTCTGATCACAGATTGGATGTCGTCGTAGTTTTCCAGTGTTTTAATCGTTTTGTTAACAGAGGAAAGTTCGGTTTCTGATAATACGATTTTCTGAATTGGTTGATTTGAATTTGAAGGTTCAGGTATTAAGGTTTGTTGAATTGACTGAAGTGAATTGTTAGGGTTTGGGACAATGGATTCCTGATTTGATTGAATTGAATTTGTAGATTTTTGTAGTTTTTAGTTCACCTATGTGCTCGAGTTAGTACGTAGCACTATCTGAAACGTTCCAACTTAAGGCATCACCAATACAATTTTTACGAGGCTTGTGGATAATTTCGTACTGATATTCATCAAGCTTAATTCTCCATTTCAATAAACAAGATGTTGAATTACTAACCTTCCAGAGCCAAATTAGTGGCTTATGTGATCGGTATAAATTTTGAATTTCTTACCGAAAACATATGGACGGAAATGATTTACGCTTTAAACAACAGCGAGTACTTCCCGTTCAACTGTTGGATAGTTTTTTCAGCTTTGTTAAGTGTACGGCTAGCTTATGCGACCACTAGCATCTGTAGAAATTATGAACTCTTTAGAAAAGTCTGGGTATTGTAAAATAGCTGGACTTCAAAGATTTGATTTTAGTAGATTAAATGATTCATCGCAGAATGCTGACCATTGAAACTTAGCTGACTTTTTTAATATATTTGTTAATGGACTAGAGATTTGCGCAAAGTTCGGGATAAAATTTCGATAGTATCCGACAAGTCCTATAGAAAAGATTTAATCGATTTAGTATCTTTTGGGGTCGGATAATTTTGAATCGCTGTTACTTTGAGCTGATCATGTTTTATTCCAGTATAGCAGAAATGATATGTCCGCGAGATAGGTTAGTTCCTTGCAAAAAAAATTACATTTAGAAGCATTGAATTTTAGATTATTTTGCCGTATGCATTGGAATAACTCAGACAATTTTTCGTTGTGTTCTACAATATAATATTTTTTCCATAAATCACTATATCGTCGAGGTAAACCGAACATTTAATTCCATTTAGCCCAGTGAGGATTGTATACATAAGCCTCTGGAAGGTAGCTGGAGCTCCCTTTAAGCCAAAAGGCATCCTTAAAAACTGGTAATGTCCAGTGTTGGTACTAAATGCAGTTTTCTCACGATCAGCGGGATCCATAAGAACTTGATGATATCCGTTTGATAGATCAAGATCAAGAGTGCTGAAGTACTGTGATTTGCCAAGTTGCTCGAGAATTTCCGTTATGTTAGGTAACGGAAACAAATCGCCAATGGTTACATCATTGAACCTCCTTAAATGAATAACGAAACGACAATTCTGTTTTCCATTGGCTGGTTTTTTGGAACTATACCAATAAAGGAAAGTTCCATGGACTAGAACTTGCTTCTATTATTTCATCTTTCAGCATTTGTTCAATTTGGAATGAAATCTCAGGTTTTAAAGCTTCTGGTAAACGATAAGGTTTCTGATATATTACAGGAGTATTATGGGCATAAGGTTAAGTTTATGTTTAATTCGGTTCGTATAAGTCAGTTTGTCTCCCTTTAAATGAAATATGTCATTAAAATGTCGGCATAGTTCTAGAATTGAATGTTTTTCTTCAGAATTCAATTCTGAAAGATTTAACTGATCTTCAAGTAGTTATAAACGATTCACTACGGTATTACCATCATCCTGAATTTGGAACATAATTTGTTAGATTTTCTGGACTAATGGTTGATTCTTGAAGTTCTACTAATTCTTCATTTGTGTTAAGTAATCCAAGTGTTGTAATACCATTGAAAATATTGATCAAATTGTTACCACAAGACACATATCGGTGTGCATATACAACAATATAATGTTTCAATTAATGGTTCAATTCGTCAGGCGCCACATAGTAAAACAAACAAAAAATGGTCTTGATCTGATGATAGTCTGACAGTGACAAACCATTATTAGAACCTTGTCATTTGTGATTGGATTTCACTGCAATATTTAAATTCAATTCGAGTTCGTCGTTTGAGTTTAAAATTATTGCTATTATATTTTTTTTTTTTTAAACTGCCAATGACTTTAATCTTGAATCTTTTTATACGTTTATACGAAACTAACAAGAGGTGTGCAAAGCTTACAATCTAAAAAATATATTATCTAAGTCCTTTTCCCAAGGTCTCTATGGTTCTTGCAATTTCGGTTATACCACGGAGCATTTGTAATACAGCGAAGTATTTTTGATTGCGTTCGTTGTAAAAGATCTACATTTTATGCGCTTGTACAGCCCCATAGTTGAATTCCATATGTCCATATAGGAATTAGGATCATTTTGTATAGTAGAACCTTGCAATCTATAGGGAAAGTATTGAATTTGTCCAATCAGCCATTACATTTTTGAGAATTTTATTTTTATTTGGCTGCGCTTTGATTCGATGTGTTTTCTCCATGTCAATCGTTGAAGACCCAAGTATTTGACATTTATTTGTTGAGGGATGCTGACCTTGTTTAATTTCACCGCTGGACATGTACGCTTATTCAACGTAAATGTTATGTGTGATGATTTGTTTACGTTCTTTGCCAATTCTCAATTTTGTATGAGTGATCTTGTAATTCAGTGTCATCTGCATATGTTGATGTAACAATCTTATCAGTTGTTGGTAGATCGGCAGTATACAGCAAATACAATACTGGGCGGTGCCTTGTGGAACTCCTGCGTTTATATCATTTAGTTCAGTAATGGCTGAATTGTGTTTAACCTGGTATTTTCTTTGAAACAAGCAGCTTCCAAGGACTTCATGAAATTTTTTGGCAGACGAGTTTTAATTTTATATATTAGGCCTCATGACAAACTTTGTCGAAAGTTTGCACAATGTCTAGGAAAACTGCCGAACAATATTTCTTTTCTTCTAATGCAAATTTAATTATATTGCGGCCCTCGTTGGCACAGTAAGTAGCGTTCTTGCTTTGTTATTTGAGCGCCTCGGGTTCAATTCCCGGTGGTGACGAATAATCATGGTTGGGTGTTTTTAATGGGTAAGTATATGTGTTTGTCCGGGTATTGCACCGTGCGCCCATTAGTGGCATTGAGTGCTGGAGTAATCCGCGCAATTTAAATTTAAATTTTTTTTTAAATTAAATTAACAACTCTGTGTCTCTGCTCTACAGTGCCATGTTGGTCTTGCAACCCAAATTGATGGTCTGGTATAATCTGTCCTTTCTGTCCCAAAGTTTACAAATCATCGGAAGTTTACTTATTGGCCTGTACGATGCGACTTGTGTTTCGTCTTTTCCAGGCTTTGGAATCATTGTAACTTGCGATATTTTCCATTTTTTAGGGAAATACCCACATCTCATAATCGCTGTAAAGATATAAGTTATGAGTTTTATGCATTTATCAGGTAATTTTCTGATTATTACCGGAAAAAGGTAATAAAATCGTATCCTAGAGATTTCTTTAAATTATAAAGGGATTGGTTTCAAGGGGTCCTCCGTAAACTTTGGTAATTCACTGTTGTTATAGTTTTTTCGTTTGGCGCGAATACTTTTTTCAAGTGATTAGAGAATTTTTCGACGTCACTTTTTACCCAATGTTCATCTGGTTGCCTAATTGGTAGATTCGATAATGTTGGCCTCTTTAGTTTTTATGTTGTCTTCCATAGTGAATAATCCGTCTTCTCAGTCGAATTCAGTAAGGTAACTCTGGATTCCTGAGTCTTTTTCTTCTCTCAATGCTCGTTTAATGGCTTTAATAGCCCTATTCAGTTTCCATTTTAGTAATGGACTTTTAGAGTTGTTAATATCATGGATGGCCTCTTTTGCTGATATTTCCAATATATGTGTTAAATCATTCGCCGCCGCATCAATATCTTCCGGAGTGCAAAGTTGGATATCCAATTGGCAATTTTGTTCGACTAAATTTCTATATAGGACCCATTTTGTTAATTTATTTGTTAGACGTTGAGGTGGTTCTGCTTTTAAAGCTCTGGTACTCAGAGTTATTATTATTGGTGAGTGATCGGATGATAAGGCAGTCTTCTACCTGAGTATTGGTGCGTGCAATTCTTGTTGTTATACAGAGATCTCTTAAATCAGGTATTTTATTTCCATCTGATGGCCAGTAAGTTGGGTGTCCAGAAGATAAATAATCTAGATTTTTTTCGTTCATTGCTTCATATACATAGTTGCTTTCCGTTAGGTGTTGTTAATTTGAGCTAAATTGCTCTTATATGAAATTACAGTTAGATCATTAATATTGCGACCTGCAAAAATGTAAATAACTTAGTTGCTTTGTCCTAACTAGATTCTTAAAAATGTAGAGGTCGATCAGACCAAATAAGAAACAATTTGTAGAAAAGCTACTGTTCTACGTGCATTTAACGAATCAAACGTACAAACCTTGACAATACCGTAGTTTATATATCAGTAATTTACTTTGTACCATATTCCAAACCTGATTAATTATTTAATCCGATTTCGCAATCGAACATTTTCTTAAGACACATTCTTTTAAAATTTATATAAATTAAAAATCAACGCACACAATTTTTTCATCACAAACGAAAATCTCTTAGAACACATATACGTAAATAGTAAAAACGAAAAAAAAATTAAAATGAAATGAAGATGATAAGAGCACGCAGCAAAACCCAAAGAATTCCAAAGAGACGAGAACAAAACCAAAAAAACATTTTGAAATTACTCAAAGGTTCAGAGTTCGAAAATTGCTTGTTAATTTTATTTGTATTTTATTTGCGTATTTAATCAGGATTTTATTATCAATTTTGTGGGGATGGTATATATGTACATATGTGTATGTTATGTATGTATATGAAGGCGCGTAATATTCTAATGTACATCGTTTAATTTTTTTTAGTACACATAATACATCGCGTTCTTATAAGTCTATAATTTAAAGCGAAGTGAAAAGTGCAAAAGGAAACACACAAGAAATGATAAGAAAATTAACAAGCAACCAATAAAACTGCATAATAAAAATAAAACCGATAGCAAGGTTATGTTTTTCGCGTATGAATAAATTGATAAATTATATATAAAACTCCACTTTCAGAGCGTTTTATCAAATTGGTATCATTAATTGTTTTCAAAGGAAAACGACGACCAACTAACTATACATATATGCGCATATATACCAAATTATAGAAAGAAGTGTGGGGTATTGAAAGTTCATATCAGACTTGATCATAAGTTCGTTAAAAATATAATGACTCTCTTTCAATAAATATATTTATCGCCACATACTGTGTCTAAATTGAAAACCCCGTCGTTTATCCACA
This sequence comes from Tipula unca, assembly GCA_951394425.1. Classification (NCBI taxonomy): domain Eukaryota; kingdom Metazoa; phylum Arthropoda; class Insecta; order Diptera; family Tipulidae; genus Tipula; species Tipula unca. The sequence goes on from OX596380.1 coordinate 202,502,335, forward strand.
GATGTCAAAATTCTAATTATTGATTATAAATCGCGCGCGAAGTTAATATCCAACCCGATAATATTTTAAAAATTCATAAATCGTCTTATGGTGTTAATGAAATTAAACGAATTGAATATCTATCGGTGTTTTGTGTTTGTTTGATTCTTGTTGTTGCTGTATATATACACATATAATACGTATATAATATATGAACTTATTTCGCTGTTTGCACAAACAAAATCTGCAAAACTGATAAATGTGTTTTGATTAATGAGCCAAGAATTTTTTCGAATTTAATTGGAAAAAATTAGATCGAACATAATTTTGTTCGTTAATCTTATAAAAGCAAAAGAAAAAAAAATAAATAAATAAATAAGAAAAATGAAAGCACATAAACAGAGAGCGCAGCAAGAAAAACACAGAATCAGAAACATAATATAACAAAATCAAAAGGAAAAACATTGAAACGGTAGTTTGAAATTTCTTGTAAAACCACGAAATAATTCAATCGAACATTATTATGTTAAACGGGTTGGAAAATTATGTATGTATTTATGTATGTGGAGATTTATTTATTTGCGGTTTCACGATGCTGTTTGGTGAATAAAACAGTTTTTCTCGTAATTGCGACTCTATACTGCGTACGCCTATCATATTTCTTCTAATAATTGAACACTGAAACAGAGATCGGCTAATGTATTCCTCCCATTGTGCTCAAGATGACCGCAGGTGCTTCCCACTTCTATTTTATTTATTAAATAGCCTTATTATACCCTCATTAAGCCTATATTTAAATCCGGTTCTCGTAGCAATATTGAATATTATAGAAGTATAGTCCTATTCAGATCTTGAAAAAAATTTTTGTTTGCTTGTTCTGCGCAGCTTTCAGTGATGTAGAAAAAAAATTTATTAAAATTTTGATGGGTCGCATTTATTTTAGGTAGAAAACCTAAATAAAATAATAAATAACCAATAAAAAGAATTATATTTCAGTTTTAATACACAAAACATTCAAAATGATTATGTATTTATGTTATTACAATCATATTTCAATTGAAAATTAATAGATCAAAAAAAAAATTGCACGCCATTTGGAAACAATGTAATCATTTAATTTTGGTACGGAAAATAAATGACAAAAGTCATTCAAATCGAACAAAACCACAACAATATAGCATCTGTTTTCAATTTAATTCTTAAATTATCGGATTAAATATTAATTTCAAAAGTGTCAGTGATTCTTATAAAGTTAAATTATAACAATATTTTGTGATTAAAAACGTTTTATCATATAAATAAAAACCTAACCTAAAAATTTCACTGGAAATAACAAAGTGTTGTGTACATTATCTTAAAACACAGTAAATAAGTGTGAAAATTACTGTAAGTGCAATAAAAGATAAACAAAATGCGAAAATCAAACCAATAAAATTAACCAATAAATCAAACCAATTAAACCGCAGTCAAGTGCGCGAATGTGTCTTAGAGTCGCAAATTTTGTTACAAAACTGCAATCGGGTGATGTTTGCTTGAAGGACTGCGGTGAAACCGAATTAAAACAATATGTGTCAAGTGTAACAGGTTAGTTAATAAAATTTAATTTTGTTTGCTATATTATTATTATTAACTAGTTTAAAGCCCAACATTTGTGTTTAATTATTATAGTAAATAGAAAATATTTTCTAGGTGTTTCCCTTAGCACTGTGTACAACATCCTAAAAGAAGCTGGAAGCAGGATGATGTAGTGGAATATGCCGCAACAAATGATCAGCCATCAACATCTACCGCTGCAGTTCAATTTGAATCACCCAGACGACGAGCCAAAGCAAGATGCAGCACTATCACCAACCTGGATGACTTCGACCTTGGAGCTATTCGCCGGATAATTCATAGTTTCAATTTATCGGATAAATCGAATATTACCTTGAGGAATTTACACGAGAAACTACAATCTGATTTGTCTTTTACAGGTTCTGTTAGCAGCGTAAGACGAATCATCAAGAAGCTCGGTTTTAAATGGAAAACTGCAAAGGACCACCGAGGAATCCTTTTGGAAAAAGAGCCAATTCGATTGGAGAGGGTACAATATTTACGACGAATAGCGCAGTTTCGAGAAAAGGGATACGCTATCGTTTATACGGATGAGACATACGTCCACACGACCCACCATGCAAACAAACGATGGTGCGATGATAGCAACAGGAGTGAGTATTTGATTTGCGACAATTTTTAGTTTTTATCTTACAATAATTATTTGTTGACTTAAACGTTTTAGATATTGTACATCCTATGTCAAAAGGCCAACGTTTCATCGTAGTACACGCCGGTTCAGAAGAAGGATTTATTAAGAAAGCTTTCCTTTGTTTTAAATAATCGGGAAATTACCACGACGACATGAACAGCGTGAATTTTTTACGATGGGTCACAACACAACTCATTCCAAACCTAAAACAAAGCACGGTATTGGTGATAGATAATGTACCATACCACAATGTAAAACTGAATCCAGCGCCAAATTCGAATACGCTGAAGCAAGACATGAGGACTTGGCTAGACGCCAATCGGATTCAATACCCAGAAAATATTTTAAAGTCTGAGCTTTACGACATTATTAAGGCACATAAGGAAACATATACGGAATTCAAGCTGGATAGGTGAATGGAGCAACATTGTCATCGAGTGCTGAGGTAACACATTTCGAAAATCAAATATATAAGGAAATTTAATTTTTTTTTTTGTTTATTAGATTACCGGCTTATCATCCGGAACTAAACCCTATTGAAAATATATGGGGTATAGTTAAAAATCGTATTGCGCTAGCAAATGTTGAATTCACATCAACGAAAATTGAACAAATTATCAAGGACGAATTTGATAAGGGGTCATCCGAAGAATGGAGAAATACGTGTCGCCACATTTTTGGGACCAAGAGAATAAATTTATTCAACAAGAACACGTAATGGACAACATAATCGACGAGATAATAGTGAGAATCAACGAAACAACCACCACAGACACTTCTAGCAATTAAGGAATGTAATTTTAATTTAGAATAAGTATTTTTTTTAATATTATGTGATTTTAATTACTTTGTGATACGAGAATTTGTAATTAAATTAGATTATTTAGATTATATTATGGAATTAAATAATAAATTAAATTAAATATGTACTTGATTTTCGGAACAAATAAAAAAATATTTAATTAATAATTTAATTTAATTTATTATAGCCAAAACTTTGTGTTTTAATTGTATCCCAAAATTCCTATTCCATTTAAATAAAAATACAACATAAAAATGTAAACAATAAACATGAATTATTGTACTTAATACATCACTGTGTATCCGCCATATTTTTTCTGCGCGAGAACTGTCAAAATTCCAGCGAGATTTGAATACTACTATATTTGTATGTATTTTGGTTGACTTTTTCTCTTTTTTTTTTAAATAAATACCAACACATACATACATTAATTAATTAATTAGAGACTGTTCGGCTAGTGGATTTATTGTCCTGTGAAAGCTGAACAGTATTTTGTACACGGCTACAGGTCCGTTTTAAAGAACTGTATCTTCAAATCCAGTTAATTTAAAGTAAAATATTAATTTAACTAAATTTCTTCAATTAAAAGAATCGATAATCAAACCATTTTGTTATGCATTTTGCTTTAAATTTAATAAATTTTGTTAATTTAGTGCATATGTCACAGCAGTTACTATTTGTAAATCATATTTCGTTGAATTGATTAAATTGAAGAAATGTTAATGTATATTAAATTGAGGAAAGGATATCAAAAATAAAGCTTCGTCAGCCATATAGCTTCAGTTGATAGTTCAACATACAACAAGTGCGCAAGTTATAGTGTTTGTTTTAATAAATTAGAAACTGGAAAAAAATTGTTAATTTATATTTATAGTATAATTGTTATTTAAATATAAAATTGTTTATGTTGCATTGACCTTAATTAAATTATCTAATTGTTATAAATTAGGGCATGGTGTGATTAATCGATTAATCGGTCAATCACAAAAATTTTCAATTAATCGATTAATTTATAAAGCTATCGATTAATCGGTTCTCATATTAATAAAAAAGTGGTACTTTACCGATTTTACTCATATGAATTGACCTTGTTATTAGACGTCCGCACGAGATGGAATTCTATGTTGGCAATGCTTAAAAGGTTGATGGATTTGAAAGAGCCCATCAATACAGTTTTAGCTGATTTTTCATTAACTGGAATTAAGTAATGAAGAAATTGAAATTATTTCGCAGGTTGTTGAAGCACTTGACGTTATTGAAGTATCATCGTTAGCTCTAGGTAGAAGGGATTGCAATTTAAAAAAAGCAAGTGATATTTTTGAATTTTTACTAGCCAAACTGCAAAATCAGTCAGATGTGGTTGGTCAACAATTTTATAACTCAGTGTCAGAAAGAATTAATAATAGGAGATTACTACATTACTTAGAAAATCCTACTAACTATCCAACATCTTGCTCTCAATACCCCACAAAAAATGAACTTGCTCAAACGATCAAAGAAATTTATAATAGATTATTGTCAACTGATTCTGACAATCTAATCGAATCTGATATAGAAATGGAAAGTAATGAACCCGACACTGTTGAATGTCAAAAGAGAATGAAACATTCCACAGCGGAAGAGCTTGATGTATTTCCGACAAAAAAAAGCATGAGTTATCCCAACCACCGGGTCCTGTACGACAACAAACAATTTATCATCTATAAAAATGTGAATGATGGTGTTTGAGCACAGTAAAGTGCAAACTAATATGTTGGAAAAAATACACCATGCCTTATTAAGCGTGCTTCGGTTGAAGCCGAACGGAGTTTTAGGGCGGGTGGTTTATTTTTGACTTAATTAAGAACATCGTTTTTAATAAATAAATTTACGACCGTATTATGATATTTTTTTTATAAACGAATGAAAAACGAACAATTAATCGTTATTCGTTTTTTTTTGTAGAAACGATTAATCAACCATGCTCTATTATAAATGTGTTTCAAAAAATTACGTAAGTATTTTTAATATTACATATTTTTAAGAAATAAGTCTTTTCAAATATTTTCATATTTATTACAAATGTACCATCATTCTAATGAGCGGCAGCCATAGCGTCATTTACCAAAATATTTTAACAGCGTCCGTCAATTAAAAACCAGCGATACTGTTAACAAGGAGCTATACATTACGTAACATTAATTTAATAACGCTAATTTAAAAATTATGCATTTGTATTTTTAATAATTTTCCTAATTATGTTTTATGTTTTTTTAAACCTTGTTGTAGACACTATTGTAGCACCACAAGACAGCGTTGGCAAACCACCAAAATTTGCCGGTTGAAAATTTTTTAAATGAAATTTTGATAAATGGAAGCAGTATAAGAAATCAACGGGGTACAAATTGGCAAATAAAATTTTTTGAATTATACTATATTGTAAATTAAACTAAAAATATCTTAATTCTTGCTATTTTGATAAAATAGGTTTTTCTCCGATCGTAGGAAAAAATATTTCTTTCCGATGTTTTTTCGAAACGAAACGCTCATGATTCCAGTATGTTGTATTTGTTGCTAAGCAAAAAGTAATAATAGTACGAGAAATTTTTTCTGGCCAGTAGCCTAATTCTATAACGACTAAGATAAGGTGAAAACGAGTACTTTACACGTTTTCATACCAAAATGGTATTCTATAACTTTACACCAAGATAAATAGACATTTATGTCAAAATGGGTAAGATATTAAACGTCAATAAATTACAATTTATCTTGTGTAGTTCTTTTTCACGGATAAAAATTTAAAACTAAAATTTCACGAAGAAGGCGGGCTAGTGCCGAACAAAAGAAACCATGTTTGTCCTTGTTACTCTTTATATTATATTATGAAACGAAACACTAACAAAACGTCAAAGTGGATTTAGACCCGATAAAATTATTCAGCAAGAAAAATTTTACACGCTGACTACTTTGTTTTATAGAATACCTTTTAACCTAAATAAGATAGAAATTGTGTAAATTTTTTTTGTGTAAACTTTTTCAATGTTTCGTTTTTCACATTATCTTGTTTTTACAGAATTAGACCACTGGGCCGGGAATATATTCCCGTATGGATTTAGAATTGTTTAGAACAAATAAAAGTACACTTATAAGGTCAAACGCATTTATTTATTTAACAGTATGTATACATAATAAAATTTATTTAATTTAACAGTATGTATACATAATAATCAATTTTTATTTGATAAATCTATGCCAAACTAATTATGTGTTAGGTATAGGAGTTTAATTTTGCTTATTTGTAATATTAATGGTTATCGTACAATTAGTACAATTATTGAACATTGGTGGATTAGATGTATCGCATCCCAGCATTGTTATTGATATATTGCTATTAAAATTATTAACATTATTTGCATCGGCTGTTTCATTATCCGTTGTATCGAAAATCTTATGAGCAACTTCAATTTTATTGATAATGGATTCATCGATATACCCTTCAGCAACAATCGATGACTTCCATCCTCCAAATCTTTTTAAGCATGTTAAATCTGCGCCATATTCAACTAAAATTATCGCAGATGAACGGCGGAAACAGTGCCCTGTGTATTGTTTTGCGTCTGGCAAACCTTCACCATTTGTGTATTTAAAAAAAAAAAAACGAAAAGAATTTAAATCTTTTGGACGCGAAGCTATATATTTTCGTGTTTATTTGTCTTGTTATTCGATTTTAACTAAAAGTTTAGATCCCAAATCACTAATGTCAGTAATTTCCATGCGGGCTAGTTCATCCCGTCGACAAGCACCAGCGATTCCAAAAATTAACGCAACCTACAAAAAACAATCATAATATTACATACAAAAAAATATTGCAGTGTGAATTGTATTTTATTCGAAAACATATTTGAATTTAATGTGTAAATACAAATAATAATCGTTTTAAATACCTACATGCTTACTTTAGTAACTAGGAACGAATCATCTGAAGCTTCCAAAATGAATTGTTGAACATATTCCATAGTTAATATTTTAGATTTCTTCGCTTTATCAGTCGGATTTGCGTTTCAAGAAGACACGTAATTTTTGGTATTTTGCAATATCCACATTATTTTTAACCACTAGCATCGACCTGATCATTGAGTAGTTTGACCATAATGTGGATGATTTCAATTTTGTAGATAAATCAGCGAAATACGCCAGAATGACGTTTTCCGAAAATAATTTGATGTGTTTAGATTGACGATAATCCATCAAGCGTTTATAAGCATTTTTCTACAATCACATATGTAGCTGAATTAGCTGCTTCCAATCCGGCGGGGTACAAGATAAGGATAATTCGCTTTCACTGTCCATATCTCGTAAATTACGTTCACACGTTTTTTATAAATCAAATAGGTACACAAACTTGACAACTTTTGAAGAAAAAAAAACAAAATGTATTTATGTCTTATGATGTCGTGGCTAACTAAGCAATAATTTTATGTTATTTTCGATTTGTTACTTTGTTTTGATTTCTTAATATGATAATTAATGAATAATACTAAAAATTATTTTGGGTTTATATTATGGGTTTATGTCATAATATACATAGATAGGACAGAAGATTGTAGCAGTAAAATCTTGTTGAAGGAACTTGAACATGAACAGCACGTTACTGAAAGTAAGTTCATTAATTACATTATTAGCTAAGACAAAATATATAAAAAATTTCTTCGGTTTAGGTGTACATTATTTTAAATGCGACTCACAAAGAGTTATACTATTGTAGACGATTCTGTAGGAGAAGACGGGGGAGAAAAATTAAGCAATATTCCAACAAGACTCCGATTCAGCAGCTTATCCAGTTAGAACTACGCTAACCCAAAATGAATGGTGATTTAAATTTGTGGAAGCGGTTGATATCTGTGATAAAAATATTTAGAGTATATATATATATATACATATATAAAATTGATTAAATAATTCATCCAATTACATCCAACAAAATAAATTCTTTAATTTTTAATTGATTTGACAAGGATTTATTTAAATCAACGAATTTTGAAAACAAATTTTGTATTGAATTGACGAAATATATTCAATTGGACAAATTGTTTTTGCAACAATTTTAATCATATTGAAGAAATATATATAATAAATTTATAATTTATTATAAAATTGCTAATTGGAATAAAACGTAATCATTTTGATCAGCCATTTTCATTGCTGCTATTTTAAACACTCTTTAATTTTTCCAAATTCACTTTTTTGAGTGTAACATGAACGATGGGTCGGCCCATGAGTTCTATATTCCAACGGAGGGTTATAGATGTTTTCAATCTAATCGCCGATCGTAACCGGGAGATGAAAAATCCCTTTTGCATCCCGCCTCTGTTGGGATTCGAACCCGGTACCTCCCGATCCAAACGTCGCCGCTTTAGCCACTGGACTTACCCACACTATTTGAAAAATTGGTTGCTCTACGAACAACAACCAATCTATTGTTGCTCGCAACCATTTTATATGATTCAGGGCAACATAACTCCAGAAGCACAGTGATCAGGAGCACAGCGACCCGACATCCAGGTTTTTCATGGTGCCGTTTTCCGACGCGATGAAAAACCTGGGTGTCGAGTCGCTGCGCGACGGGATCCCGCTCCCTAAATAGAAAAAAACAACTTACCTCATTTATATTCTCTTAGCATCAATCTTTAATAATTTGAAACCTCAAAACGCGTTGTGGTGGTTTTTTTTAGCTCAATAAGCATTTTGAGCGTAACACATTGGTGATCTCAGTAAAACATAAAATGAATCAAAACTTGTCTGGATTCTAGATTTACATATCCATTGGTGATCTTTAGTTCCAACTTATCACAAATCAAGCATTGTTTGTTAAGAATGATCCCTTTGTCTATCGTTTGTTCGATCTCAGTTGGAATAGAGATTTATCAATTAGCAAAAGCTAATATAATTCTAACAAATTAAACTAGGAATACTTTCTAAAACTACCATGCTGCATTGTTACTAATTTATCACTTCTTTCAGTGCCAGATTTAGCACTATCCAATTTATTTTAGGCCCATGAAAATCAGTTTTTCACCCAAGTGCAATTTGGCACTAAATATAAATCTTTTTAGCACTAATTCTATCACTTTCAAAATTTTTTATAAAACGTGTAGGCCCATTATCGAGGTTAATTTTTCTATCATTTCTATAGTTTATTCTTTTTTGTTACGACTCATAAATTTGAGGGAATAAACCCATCTTATTCGAATATGTATGCTATAAAATCTACTACATTTTTATACATTTTTAACAAATTTACAGTGAAACTTAACGTTCTTGACTATGTATAATTCATCATTAGAAGGTGGCAGGTGAACTTAAATATCAACATAATGAGCTCTTCTACCCTGTTTTTCGGCGAGTAAAGTAACGTCAATGGTTCAAACTTCGGATCAATATCGGTTATAACCTTCCGATATATGTAGACCAAAATAATTGAATAGAGTTGAATAAAGCATTTTAATAGATTCTGATCCGACATAAAAGTTATTTTATGAAAAAATGAGCTTTTGGCAAATAACTGTCACATTTGTAAATTACATTCTTGATATTTGTAAATTATTTGCTCATTTTAAACGACAAGTGTAAATATTTTAACTGAAAGTTATTTTATTAATAGCTTTTTTGAAAAATTGAAAATTAAATGTTTGTTATTTATAACTAACTGCGACTTTAATTAGGGAATATTTATTGTAAATATTTATTTGATGACAAAAATCGCATTTTATGCGAAAATTTGAGCTTTCTTTTTGAAAAAACTTTCAATTGTCCTTCCAATTAGAAATTAAGTTTTTTATCATTTTATTCATCTGGCTTCTGGTATTACAGAACCAGTGGAAATATTTTATTTGTTCCTATCCGATATGAACGTTTTACTTATGATAAAATAACCTTTTAAGAAAGGTTTTACAATTATCCTAAAAATTTAGGTATTTGTAATCATTATAATTAAAAAACTAGTGTAAATATTTCATTTCCCTCTGATCTAACATAAAAGCTATTTCTTGAAAAATTGAGCTTTTGAAAATAAGTGTCAGTTTGAATTGGAAATCAACTTTTTGATTTTTCAATTATCTGTTTATTTAAAGAGAACACATAATTGTTTCCGATCCAACATAAAAGTTATTTCATGAAACAATGAGCTTTTTGAAAAAAGTTTCATGTCTGCCCTTCAAATTGTAAAATAAATGTTTAACAACCATAATGATTTGCCAAAAAATTAAAGAACAAGCGTAATTATTCTAATTGATCCTGCTGCAACCTAAAAGATATTTATTAAAAGCAAAGCTTTTTGAAAAAAAGTGGCCCTTTCACTTCGAAAATTTATATTTGATATGTAGCGACTCAACATCTCTACAAACGTTTGCAAATAGGAACGCACCCGTTCACGCAGTATCTAATCATTATGTTACGCACCGTAACATGATGATTTGCATATTGCAATTAAAAAAATCAAAAATGCATTTTCGGCAGTACAGAAAGATACACACGATAAGGAACAACCAACCGAAGAACAACAACAATAACTTAATTTAGTGTACATCAAATTCTGTAATAATAATAATAATTAATTAATACCAAATTTGTATTTTATAAATCTATGTGTACCTAAAATAATGATTGTACTAGTTAATAAGTGCAATAAATAAATCATATTGCTCCCAATAATTAATAAAAATTCATTATGTTAAGTGGTTGTTCTAATTTGTGAATGATACAGTACATAGGAAAAATAGCACATCATATGCAACGGTGGAGGACATAAGTAACGCCACCGAGAAATAAAAGTAGGTATACCAGTGCAAGACGAACCTACCGGTGCACACATAATCCCTACAGATATTTGCGACCATCGTATTATTTAGTTAAAGCGAAAAGTGTTAAAATTCCAATTAACTCCATTCAAGCGAAAACTTCATTTAAAAAAGATGAGGTTTATGTTAAAAAGTTTCACAATTGTCCCAATTGGAAATTATTACTCGTAATTTAATATTTGTTAATCATCTCCTTTTGTAATTAAATAACGCGTGTACATTTTTTATTCAATTACGATCCAACATAAAAGCTCAAATGTGAAAAAATGAACATTTTGAAGAAATATTTTGCAGTGTTTCTATTTCTAATGATAAGTGTATTTATTTTAATTGATTCCAATTCGAACTAACATTTTTTTTTATGAAAATCTAAGCTTTTTGAGAATATAGGTTTCACAGTCTCTTACAATTGAAAATTTAAATTTTTTAAATGTTTATTAAAGCATACCGGTAAACATTTTAATTCCGATCTGACATGAACGTTCTATTATGAAAATATGAGCTTTTAGGAAAAAATCTCTTCTTAATTTAATTTTTGATAATTTTAATTACAAGCTTCTTTTATTAAAGAGCAAATAAAAATATGTATGTATAGTTTGTTAGATAGATTCCAATCCGGCAAGTTAAGCTTTTTGAAAAAAAGTTTTACAATATTGTTCCTTTTTGATATTTGTAATCACTTATCTGGTTCTTTAATTAAAACACAAGTGACAATATTTTATTTGTCCCTGATTTCCTTTAAAAGCAATTTTATGAACACTAGAGCTTTTTCAAATTATATAGTTTAAAAAAACATATTTATGACAAACGGAGCTTTGTGAAAATATTTGCGTGTTTGTCCTTCCAATAGGAAATTTAAGTTTTGATATTTGTCATCATCGGCACTTTAATTAAAAATCAAGTGTGAGTGTTTGATTTGATTTCGATCTGACTTAAAAGTACTTTTATGAAAAGATGAGCTTTTTGAGCTGTTTTGACATTATACTTAGAACTGGATATTAAAGTTTTTATATTTGTAATCATTGGCTATTGTAATTCGACGTAAAATCTCATTTTTGAAAAGTTCTTTTTTCTGATACAAAAATCATGAGTTTTACCATGGAATATCACTAAAAATTTAAAATCAAAATTGTATTACCAAAAGTTTATTAATTGATGAAAGCTCTGCTATATGGACATTTCAAACAATTCCTCGTCCATATAGTGATAACGAAAATTTTATATAAATCAGCTTAAAAAATAGGCTTATGGTACGAGGAGGTATATATATTATGTACAATTGCATATTTATTTCACATCCAAAACACAGTTCTTACAAACATGCTAATTAATAAAAGGTATAATAAATAAACTGATATAAACATTATATAATTTAGTCAGTTACTTAACTTTAAATACATAGCTAATAAAATTCCATTAATTGTGCAAAGCAACTCATTTACAAAAAATAATAACTTTTGATGAAAAAAGTTATATTCATTCCGAAAAAAATCATTCCAAATATATCAAAAATAATTCGAATTCGAAAATAGTTTTATTCAATTTGTGAAAGGTTTCGGACAATTTGGAAATATGTAGTTTCACTTATTTATGAAAAATGTGCGTTAAACATAGGCAGAGAAGTACATAGTAACGTTTTCCCCATACATAATTTCAGTGAAATTAGAGCTATAGAATTTATACATTTTGTGAATGAACCAGGGCCTTATTATTAATTATTATTAGAGTTCTACTCTATACTGTCAATCTAGCACTATCTTGACATCAATCTGGCACCCACCAAAAATAATAGTTGAGAATATTACCATGCTGATTCACCACATCAATTCTGTAATTCACGAGAGGTGTGATATACTGACGTTCTACAGTAAGTGCTCAACATTAATCTAGATTCGGTCGGATTGAATTACACATTTTATATTTATTTTTTTTAAATAAATAAAATTATATAAATATTTTTATTTTCCAAAGTATATAAAATATATACATACTTATAAACATTACCATAACTGAACAAAATCTAAAGAAGAAATATAAATATATGTATATGTGAAGAAGAAAGAAGAAATATCAAGCAGAAGAAAATAAAAAATAAACTTAAAGGACTTTTCGATTACGCATAAACTACATTTAAAATACATAAATCAATGCTAGGTTTGCGGTTGCACACACCAATCAAAATATAAACTATGTATACAGAGAACTATACACAAGAAATAAAAATAAAAAATAAAAATCGAACGCAAAACTAAAAACGAAAACCGATAAAAAAAAATAAATTTTAAAATAAAAAAAACGATGCAAAAGAGTATAGAAACCTTTATAGTGACCGACTTGCTTATTTATCGGGCACGATATGCAATTTCCATACGTTGAAAACATTTTATTGGAAAAACTCGTATCTACTTAAGAAGAAGAGATAAATTTTGTATATATTTTTATTTTTTGTTGGTCTGTCGTCGATTTTATTTTACATTTCGATAAATTTCATTTTGATTTTCAATTTTATTACTGGAAAAATGTATTTTGACGGTTTATTTAAATTCGTATCGTTTCGCTGCAGGTTATCGCGATTTTCAAGTGTCAGCCCAAGATATTAAAAAAAAAAAAATATTTAATCGCAGCTTTAATTATTTGATTCATTTTATTTTGTTAAAAACGAGAACCGATAAGTTGTTTTAATAGTTTATACGATATATATAGTAGGAGAAATTTAGGTATGTGTATAATTATTTGCACCTTCCCCGTCCTTACCGTCGAACTGTTTAACGACCCTGTAAATAAAATAAAGTTTAAAAAACATAACATCATTGACATTGCACAATGTGACTACAAAATATATTCAAAATACCTTTATTCCATATAAAGCTAGTTTCGTTATTTTAATTTTTTTATTTTCGCGAACATCTTAGAATGGTTTGTGGCAGTATAACGCTTAAGCTTTGGTCTTTTACAATCTAAGGTTAAACAACAATAAATATTTGTTAATATAAATAAATAAATAAAAAATAAAACAACCGATAAGAAGGTAGAAAAAAAATGGTCAAAAATTTAAAATAGTTTTATACGTTCGATTTACACACACACATTTTAAATATGTATAAATACAGAACGTTAATTTTTAGCTTAGAAATCTAGTTTATTTTATTCTAATGCTACACGAGCATAAATAACATCTCATTATAGCAAAATAAAAATACATAAAAAAATTTGGGGGGAAAACCGGCAAAGGTTGTTTGATGTGTGCACATGCAAAAGCAATTCGCCAGAAGTATTTAGAAAATTTTACACGAATTATTTGATTTTAATCAAAACAACAATTGTATTGGTATAAATTGGTATACATATGTATATAATTGCATAGTAAATTCTGGCAAATTTGATTTAAAGTTTTGTTTAGAAAATGTGCAACAAGTGCAAAACTATATATATACAAAATTACTTGTTTTAGAATTCGTTTGGTTTATCTCATAAATTTACTTTCTTAATGCATATAATTTCATATATGTACATACATGCAATAAGAGAGCTTTATTCGAATGAGATAAGAGGTTCGAACATATCTCATCTCAGTTTATTTTATGAAAGTTTGGTTATGCAGGTGTTAACTTTCCAACAAACTTTTTTATATAGCCAGCATCCTTCGTCCGTTGTTCATCAGTCATATGTAATATTTTACTGAAATCTGAAACTAATGATGAAGATATTGGCTTACAGAACAAAAGACATTAAATCGAAAGCATTTAATAAATTAATACAATTTAAATCTATTATGAGGAGTAACTATGGCAGACATGTTTGATTAATTAATTTTGTCCAGAATTTGAATTAGTTTGAACTTTAAAGGGAGTTTGATGTGAAATTGAGCTAAATTGAAATAAAATATTGCGTTCAATTATATAAATTTTATCAGTATGTATATGATATTGACTTCTGTACAGTGAAAACCAGTTTCATGTTTCATAAAAATTGCACTACACAAGCCCTTAACTCTGCCCAGTCAACAAATTTTAGTTTCAAATAAGTTTTGGAATGATTTTGAAACTTTGGTTTCAAAACCACACCGTTTCAAAATTTGGCGCAATTCTTTCATAGAAACGACTTAGATACCTGCTAGTAGTAAAACGTTTCTAAAACATTTTATTGTGTGCCTATTTAAATTTAAAAAATGGTTTATTTGAAACGCTTTAATATAATATATAGTTTGAAACATTTTTTGAAATTATAGTTTATTATGAATTATAATTTGGTATTTTCATGCACTGAATAACTGTCAAATTTACTATGAACAGATTGTAGTATTATATTATTTAGTATCTCCTTAAAGGGAAGAAACGACTTTTTGTTGCTGGAACCGGTACCCATCCAGGAAAAGTCCTTTAAAAATATATCGTGAATAAGCATTTTCATTATATCTCGTGGGGTGCGGGCCACCAAAGGTCCTCATGTAGGCAATCTAAAAATTAATTAAAAAACATGTTCAGTTATTGGGCTATTTGTTCATTGTATAACACACATAATAAACATTAACTATACATTTAAAAAACTGTAAAAAGGGTTTTTGCTAAACTTGGAAATTCGAATAATTAGTTAATAATAGTTCGCTCTCAAATGACACAGAAATAGTAACTGAGAGTAATCAAAAAACTATAATCCTTGTTTGATTTGTTAGCGTCCTGTCCATGGTTTATTTTTTATTTGAACAATCATTTTTAGGTGAAAATCACCTTAATGGTTCCCCTTGAGAGAATTTAATCGATGACCGTGGCAAAATACCAACTGATGGCTAAAATTATATTTTTCTTCTGCACAGCTTGATGCAAGTTTGGATTACTGGCATGCAATATGGTTTATTTATCGCTTCACTGATCGTTATCAGATATTGTAAAACCCCATAACATCCTGTCTCTATTGAGATTGGACTCTGCTAACCACTAAGCTATTACATAACATACAAACTAGATTCAAACAAAAACGTTTGTTTTGATTCGGATATCAAATTTAACAGGGACATGATGAAAAAAAGATTTCCGTTATCTGATTACAATCGGTGCAGTGAATACATTAACGAAACCAATCAATACGTTCATATAGAAAATAGAACATTTGGTCTTTAAAACGGAACCTCTAAAAAAGCCGGATGAACTCTAAGCCACTAAACAGATTGTATAAACAAAGAACAAAAGCAAAGAATCTTTTGCTATAATACAATAAATGGGTATTATGAATTCAATGCATACCTAACAATTTAGCAGCTTGTCTAGTCACTTTTTCGTTTAATGACCATTTGTCTTCTAAATTCTGGGTTAGTTGTTATTTTGCTTTCGCAACAATCCAAAGATTCCACCGTTTCAATTGGAAATGGAAATTAATTTTTCTGCCTATGGTTTTTTAAAATTTGGTTAGTTTGAAGTGTAAAAAGGTTCATCGCGTTATCTTATCTTTGTAATATAAGATCTGATTGATCTGAAAAATTAGTATTATAGCAATCGTTATCTGAAATTACAGAAGCAGAAAGCTGATTATGGCATTCTGTCGAGATAGGAGCTGATGATGATGCTGCTTCAGAACACATGACGATGGACGTACTAGTGATGGTGACGATGACGAACCAAGTGTTGTAATATAGCTTTTCCAGATTAAATTGAACTTTTTCCAAATAGAACGCAACTTTTTCCAAATTAAATTAAACTATTTCCAAACAGATTACACTTTTTTCCAAATTCACCGGAGCTTTTTTCATTTGAAATTAAATTTTTTCCAAACAGAATTAAACCATTGATTAATTTAAATTATACTTTTTAGAATTAAAATTAAAAAACAATTGTCCATTTCAAATTAACGTTTTTCCAAATGAAACTAAACTTTCATGAAATTCCATTTTTTAAATCTGCCAAGATTTGTCGATTATGCGGTTTATTTTTAACGATTTTAATAGAATCCGTATGTTCATTGGTAAGATTGCGATAGAATTTTCTCGGTTTGCTCAATATAACCGAGATAACTTATTTCCGTCGATGAATGTGTGTATAACCTATACATTTACGATGGAGCCACGCGCGATGAAAGCGAGGAACAAAAGCTGTGATCGAAATACAACAATTATATATGCACCATTAACGACCACGGCACCGTACACTATAAAATAATTTCTAATAACACTTGCAATTCCAGTAAGTTTTGTATATTTTTCCAAGAATTGAATGAAAAATTAGTACTTGCGCCTACTAAATTAAATGCGGCTTCATTATGGATAATGCAGCTATCCAAAAAACAATGCAGGTCATAAGAAATAATATATAAAATGAAACTATCTATGCAAGGCAGGTGTTGGCGGATATGTCAGTTCAGCATAACCTAGTTGAGGTTATCGAACAATCAGCAAACCAAATTACAGATACCGACTGTTCTAATTATATTTTAGATATGCTAATGCAACTCCCTGATTTTCTCTCAAATGTAAGGAGCCATCTCTTGTACTCATCCGTCAGTGCCCAACATTCACATCCAAACATAACAAGGGGCCTGATCAACGCTTTGTACAAGTTCAGCTTCACGGCACTTGATAAGTGTTTATATTTTAGCAGTGGCCTTAGAGGATACAACGCACGACTGGCAGCTGCCAGCAGCACTTTAATATCCTCACCCATACTGTTATCGTGAGTGATAAGAGAACCCAAATATTTGAACCTCCTCACTCACTCAAACGTGTGGAGGCCACACAGGTCCCTATAACCAAAGATCATGTACTTTGTTTTGGACCCATTGATCTGAAGTCCAACTGAAGCTGAAAACTCTGCAAGCGGATTAAGTATTTCTTTCACTCCGTTGCTAATCAGTCCAATCACGCATATATCATCTGCATATAGATTTTCCAGATTAAATTAAACCTTTTCCATGTTAAACGCAACTTTTTCCAACATAAACGAAACTATTTCCAAATAGAATACAACCTTTTCCAAATTAATTGAAACTATTTCCAAATTAATGTCAACTTGTACCAAATTAAATTAAACTTTTTCCAAATTGAATGCAACTTTTGTCATACTAATTCAGCATGAAATAAAGTTGCATTCAACTTGGAAAATGTGTTCTTGGGCCAATCCTATATCTCCTATATACTAGAGATATACCAATTACAGAAGAAACAATGGCGACTTTTGCCGATGACACGGCAATACTTGCAACAGCAAAGAACATCAATGACTCCACTAGTAAATTACAGAGGGCTACTAACCTGATATGTAATTGGACAAAGCAATGGCGAATTAAATTAAATGAAGCAAAATCAATCCAAGTGAACTTTACAAATCAAAAAGTTAACCATATACCAATAATGATAAACTCAATATATAGTAGTACCCCATGCAAACACTGCCAAATATCTTGGTATGACTTTAGATGCCAAGCTTAGATGGAAGGCACACATAAAAAAGAAGAGAGAAGAACTAAACATAAAATTTAGAAAAATGCATTGGCTCCTAGGGAGACAATCTGAACTAGCGATCCATAACAAACTGCTGTTATACAAACAAATTCTGAAGCCTGTATGGACATATGGTAGCCAACTCTGGGGAGGTGCCAAGAAGACAAATATCAAAATCATACAAACAGTTCAAAATAAAATCCTACGATGTATTGTTAATGCACCGTGGTACATTCGAAACGACAACCTCCATCGAGATCTCAAGATTGAGCTTGTCGCGGATGAAATTAAGCATCATGAAACAAAACACCTACAACGTCTGCACCAGCATCAAAATCTGGACATACGCTGTATGCTGACTACATCTCTAACAAGAAGACTGCAAAGAACCAAACCACTGGACTTATCGCGA
Source organism: Tipula unca (assembly GCA_951394425.1). Lineage (NCBI taxonomy): Eukaryota > Metazoa > Arthropoda > Insecta > Diptera > Tipulidae > Tipula > Tipula unca. Next base: position 202,521,034 of record OX596380.1, read on the forward strand.
CCAGGAGGTCAGTAGACTTACTGTGGCGAAAAATCTGATTGAGGAGTTACACTAACTGGGAATAATCACTTGATTACGCCGACTATTCAAAATACTGTATTATGCAATGTAAATTACTAAATGGGTACAAGACTCAGTCGTAATATAAATAAAAAGAGAAACTTGGAAAACGTTTGATTTAATTTGGTACAAGTTGACATTAATTTGGAAATAGTTTCAATTAATTTGGAAAAGGTTGTATTCTACTTGGAAATAGTTTCGTTTATGTTGGAAAAAGTTGCGTTTAACTTGGAAGAAGTTCAATTTAATCTGGAAAAGCTATATGCAAGCTGATTGGACTGGCGATATAAGATGTTGCGCTGAGGTGTTTCAGTTTTACGAAAGATGTACTCCAACATGAAATTAAAGTGTATCGGGGACAGAGCATCTCCCTGCCGCACACCCGAGTTAACTGCAAAAATTGTCGTTAGCCTGTCCTCACCTTTAACACAGCATTGAGACTGCACAGTCGTACCAATTTTGTTAGCATTCCTAGGTAGACCAGGCCACACCACAAATTCTCTCGATTGATCGAGTCATAGGCCTGCCGGAAATCCATGCATAAATGTGGCTGAATTTCGTTGATGTAGTGTTTAATTTCTTCGTCGTAGTACCAGCGATAGATCTTTCAAATGTCTGCCCTATCAACGGTTGATGGTAGTATCTAGGACGACCATGGTTGCAACGGGTAATGAGGAATCAGGGTTCGATTCCGGAGAAGGAGCCTGAGAAACGGCTACCACATCTAAGAAAGGCAGCAGGCGCGTAAATTACCCAATCCCAGCACTGGGAGGTAGTCACGAAAATAACAATAGAGGACTCAATCCGAGGCCCTGTAATTAGAATGAGTACACTTTAAATCCTTTAACAAGGAGCAATTGGAGGGCAAGGCTGGTGCCAGCAGCTGCGGAAATTCCAGTTCCAATAGCGTATATATTAAAGTTGTTGCGGTTAAAACGTTCGTAGTTGAACTTGCGTCAAGCACGCAGGTGGTACACCGTAACTGGGTTCGTACATCATCTTGATGCTATGAAGTATTACTGTAGTGGTTTAAAGGTAAGTTTATCCCCGTAATAAATCTAAATTAGTGCTCTTTACCGAGTGCTGGTCTAGAACAGTACAATTACGCGAGAGGTGAAATTAATGGACCGTCGTAAGACTAACATAAGCGAAAGCATTTGCCAAAGTTGTTTTCATTAATCAAGAATGGAAGTATGAGGTTCGAAGGCGATCAGATACCGCCCTAGTTCTAACCATAAACGATGCCAGCTAGCAATAGGATGGAGCTACATATATATGGCTCTTTCAATCGCTTTCCGGGAAACCAAAGCTTTTGGGCTCTGGGGGAAGTATGGTTGCAAAGTTGAAACAAAAAGGAATTGACGGAAGGGCACCACCAGGAGTGGAGGCTGCCGCTTAATTTGACTCAACACGGGGAAACTTACCAGGTCCGAATATAAATGAGTAAGAAAGATTAAAAGCTCTTTCTTGCATCTATGGGTGGTGGTACATGGCCGTTCTTAGTTCGTGGAGTGATTTGTCTGGTTAATTCCGATAACGAACGAGACTCAAATTTCTTAACTAGATGCTGGCAGGGTTATGGTGTAGAAACTTTGCATACATTTTTGCCTCTGTTATCCATGCTTCTAACGGGGTGTGGTTTTAATACGTATGAATTGTCTGTCAGTGGAGTCATATCTGGTGGTTTGTCTGAATAGGACACTTGCTTCTTAAATACACAAATTGCGCCTAGCAATAATGAGATTGAGCAATAACAGGTCTGTGATGCCCTTAGATGTACTGGGCTGCACGCGCGCTACAATAATGGTATCAACGTGTCCTCATATAGTCTAAAAAGACTGGGTAAACCGCTGAGCCGCCTTCGTGGTTGGGATTGTGGACTGAAACTGTTCACATAAACCTGGGAAGTTGGCGACAACGACGACAGTCCACGATATTCATGTTGTCTATAACGTTTAAAAGATTTAGCTCGGGCTCGAAAGATCAATGGTGGTAGTTTGTTAACACAGATATCAGATTGAGTTAAATTAAAATTAAGAAATTTGAGTGAAATTTTTTTTTAACAAAATTAATTCAAATGGCCAGTTTGGGTAGAATTTGATGTAGTATCGGAAATTTAAGCGGCCAGTTAACGTATTGTGTGTATAGTGATTTGAGAACACTTAAAATTTTGAGTGGACTTTGAGAAGAAAAACGACTTTTTGGGAGTAAAATATTATATTTTGATAATTGTTTATTATTATTTACGAAATTTTGTTTGCCTCCTATCATCTAAGATCATTCAATTTTTATTCGCAACAATTCCCACTGACATTTAGCCATAACATAATTCTAATAGAATCAAAATTCAAAGTAATTTGAAAATTTCAGTTCGACGATGAACCCCGTCCAAAGAAATATAAAAACAACAAATTTAGAAAAATGTACAAATAATTGGTTTTCGGTTTTATTTAACTTTTTTTATATTTATATAAATTAATTACAATTAAAATAAAAATAAAAAATTATTAAAATTAAAAACAGTCTATCGAGAACATATAATAATATATAATATAATAACAATCTGTTGCCGCACAAAATACAGAAACCGGTGAATCATAGTTTCGTCTCATGTCGCACCATACCAGTTTTGCCGGCACCATAAACACGCATTCGCATCCGATTCATAACAGAACTGTCAACACCATTTATTAAATCTAAATTATTCACAGCTTTGGGTTGAGAAAAATCAGTATTTCCATCACTACTTCCACTACCTCCACCGCCATTACAAATTCCAACTCCGCTACCAACGACACCAATACCAACAACACCACCACCACCACCACCGCTAACCCGATTCAAATTATTTATTTCACCACCGTTCATGTTAATTATGTGCTGTTGCTGAATTTGATACTGAATCGATGGCGACATACCCTGCCGATAATTTGGTGGCATATGATAATTTGTTGTCGGCATGTGATTGTGATAATTATTTGAACTATTGCTACTCGAATTTAAATCGTTATTATGGCGTGATGTTTGGTGATTTTGTTGCGGCTGACAATGATGATCATAGTTATTGGTATTTGGATTTGATAGATTTGAATGGTGTTCTGATTCATTGTCATCACAGCTATCGACATCACCTGCAAAAAAATATATAATTTAATAATGCTGTACAATTAAGTGCGAGCATATCATTGGCTTACCGTCACTACTATTCGTGCTGGCGATAAAATGTTCATTCTTAATAGCTTTCCTACTTTTATTCCTTCTATAGTATTTGAATTCTCTAGGTAGTGTGTACGACCTAGGTAATGATACTTGACTATCGATATCTGAGGGCACGCGGTTACAATTCTGCCCGATTCCCGACACACTTTCATCAGCCGCCGAAACATCAAGATTTTCATCACCACTGCTGATACCGTGATTTCGATCACTATCCTGCCCACTTCGATTATAAATAGATGGATCTCGTGTCACCCAATCGTAGTAAATTCGTGAATTCTCCAGATAATGTGGAGCCAGTAATATTTCAGGTGTTTTAGATCGTTGTATCTGTCGCTTCTTCGATGAATTCAGATTATTTTGTTGATTTGTGAACGGAGTGGTTGGTGTCAATCGACTATCGATTTTACTTCGAGGTGGTGGAATTACGTTGTACGGGAATGGCAAATGCTCTGAATTTTCTACACTACTGCTATATGTTCCTGAAATTTGTCGCGGATGATTTACTTCAAGATATAGGCCGCCATGATATAAATTATTTCGATTGCCTGGACTACTTTTTCCGGTTGTATTGCGCGGACTGATCGATAGGCCGTGCGTTACATTTCCGTTTACACCATTACTGCCATCACCATATACGTTATTGAGATGGTTACAGTAATTATCACCAAATGAGTTACAAATCGTAGCGATATTATGAGGAATTTTTGACCGCAGATGATGATTTTGTTTGGTCAGCGAATTACTTTCACCGCCGGACATTTGTGATGAAATTGGTGACATATTACGAGCCGAATTATCTTTGCCACCTGATTGTAGTCCCGCTAGATTTAGTCCATTTACACCATAATTACAGTTATTATACTTATCATCTAAATTTGGTATTGATAAAATATTCAGATCACTAAAACTGGGGCTTCCATCACCCATGCCAATGCCACCGCCAGCGGTGGAACACCAATCTATTGGCTCCAAATCAATATGTTTTTTTACTCTTGGTATTGGTTGTCGTGGTAGTGATGCCTTTCCATCATCCCCAGAACTTAATGTGCCCATTGCTGGGCCACCTAATTTACCCTGCTTTATTTCTTCTTCGATAATTTTCAACTCTGCTAATTGTTTTTGCTTCTTTTCTTGCAATTTTTGGTGAATATTAACACGTGACTCAACACTTCCTTCATTTTCACTAGAACCGGCTTGAGATCGTGGCAATGGTCGCCGCCAAAATGGAATTGCTACAGGGCCCTCCGATAGTTGCGGATTTGTGTACGGAGTAAGCCCGGATAAAGTTGGTGGCGGAATGAATGACGTTGGTTTCTTCTTTTTTCTTTTAGTTGCACCACTGTAAATAAATGTAAGATATGCTTGAGCATCATTGAATTGACACAACTATGCGATGTTACTTACTTTCCAACAGGATTCGAAAATCGACAGTTGAAGACACCAGGGATATGACAATATTTTATCTCATCCATATTCCCTCCAATGCTTAAACCTCCAACTTTAGCAAAACACCGCTGCACGTCGTTCTGATCCATGCACTTACACGAATTACTGCATTGATAACATTTGGTACAGTCAGGCGATGGCATTCGACCACCCGCCTCATAATGTAGACGTCGAATATGAAAATATCGATAGTACAGTAGCATAAAAAACATGCCGACCATGAATGTTGCCAACACTGCAATCGGTACAAAGAACCATCGATCGGTCCTTATGCTCCATATACCAACCATCCATAGGCAAACTAACAGACAATTCTCCATAAACATAACGACATAAAATGTAATCATCTTCTGCCGGTGATTCACTTCCTGCAGATTAATGTATGCAAACACGTAAACGAATGCGATCATTCCGGCCAGTACTGATTTTCGTAGTCGGGATATTTTTTCTCCGTGGAACACATTTTTTGGTGAAATCAGCCATAGAAACATCGAAAACCAGTGCAAGATAATCACCAAGAAAACCCACTGATTATAAAACGATGCATACACGGTAAGTGATATTACACGCGATGTAACGGTTCCCAGCCGCCAAAAAAATTGGAATATAACTCCCAACCATGTGAGCACTAGGCGATGGACATTTTGTAATCGCACATTTTTGCTAAAACTTGCGAGTGCCCAGCACACACTAAATAATGATAGGACGGCTGATACAACATTTAAATCTTTAAACGTCCTCTCTTGATACTGTTGATTTACTGTTGATTGATGAATATAGGTTGGTGTTAGACCGATTCCAGCACCCAAATCAGTTGCTTGCCCCAACGATTTCAGTTTGGTTTCCGGTGAATTTAGTTCACTGCCATATTGTATTCCAACCAGTACGTGTAGTTGCAGTAATAACATTGGTGCTGCTTCACAAAATGCATGAACCAATCGTAGCATACATAAATCGCGTACTTCGTGTTTCACGTGGCGCAGATCTACAGGCACGAATAGTTTTGCGTATCGCCACAGTACACCCATTTGTGTGACGTGTAACGATATAATGGCCATTCGACCGATTTTTGATGTTGGCGATGTTGATGTTGGAAGTGTTTTGATCTTTTTGTCCAAATCATTCAGTGACAGTTTTTTACTTTTGTTGAGGTACCAACGCAGCGATATAAACTAAAATAGATAGAAGTAATAAAAATAAATTAGTATTACAGCGAACAAAGTTGTTTGTATAAAATGTATATGTAAGACTTGTGTGAAACCACAAAATCAATTAAGCCTTATAATCGGTGTTTCAAGCTCAAATAAAAAATTCGATTGACTGAGCCATCAACAAAATTAAAATACATAAAATCATTTCTCATGGGTGGAATACTCAATATGTTGAAATCTATCCTATATAATGGCCAAATATTGAAACTGCGATCATATATAGTGTTTCTGTGATTTTCATGTACATACAAGTAATCGGGACCTTGGTTTAAGTACCAGACGAGTTATTTAAATTTCACAATTCTATCCAGTCTTTGGTTATCATTTCATATAGCACCATTATTCCATATATTTATAGCTTTTAGTTTTTGGCGCATTATCAAAAACTTCGTCGACACACTCTCTTCATCTCAGTTTTGTTCAGTATCAACTATCAAATTTTTTTAGCTTCCGCACACAAATGTTATATCAGACATTCTTCTCATCCAATTACATATTTCAACGGACAGCTATTAAAACGCTACAATCATACTCCCCGACGTCGAAGGTAGCCCAGAACTGTCTGGCATCTTTAAATGAGATGGTTGATCAGTTCAACATCCGCTTGACTTGAGTGTCAGAGCACTTCAATATCGCAGGGAATAGAACCATACTCTGAAATGCCTGTTTTGGGTCGTAGCGCAATACATACTACATACATACGAGTATAATGTGTCGATGGAAACTATAGCAGAAACTTCCAGTTTTTTTTAACGACTTTGATCAGTCGAGAGATTTTCTAAATAAACGATTTGCTCCAGGTTGCATTGGAAGACAGAGTGACTAGCAAGATTGCCCGACTTGTCAGTGTCATCATTGGATTTATTTTCCTTCGAGGGCACTCGAAGTGCCGGGTGTATACAACTCCATTGAGTCTAAGTATCTAGAAAATCTAGAGCATTATAGAATTCAGAAGGAAGGATGAGATGCTCGATTGTTTCAATATATAACTGTAAACGAAGATCATTTTGAGCGTTAGTTGTAAATAGCTTTTTGGATATCTTTTATGGTTCATTTTCAAACGATGTATCACACTTATGGTACATAGGCTACCGTTAAAGTTTTTATAAAATGGTAATACTAGTGTTTTCCGATGCAAATCTCTATGCCAGTCAAAAAGTTTAACATTTTTGGAGGTTTTGTTTTTTAGAAGTCATCTGTCCGTTCGCATCGCAACATTGTTTTTAATTTACTTGAAAAATTGAATTCAGTGAAAAAATGGAATTATCGCGTGAAAATTTTCGTGTGATGATTTTTTACGATTTTCGAAAGGAGCTAACTCAACAACAGTGCTTCGAATCACTTGAAAGACGAGCCTCGCGAAGGTTGTCCAAAAACAGCTGTTGTGCCAAAATCGATGCTGTGAGAAAACTGATTGAAGAGGATCGTCATGTGACCTATCGTGAAATTGAGGCATGCCTAGGCATTATGTACCACCAGCGTGCATACGATCTTACATGAACATTTAAAGGCGCGGAAGCTATGTGTACGTTGGATTCCACATTTGTTACAGACGCACAAAAAAAGGGTCGAGTCGATTGGCCAAATGCTTGAAAAATTCGTTGGAGGTAGTTTCAAAAACGTATACAAGATCGTAACAGGTGGCGAGTCATGGCGGTATGTGCTTATGAACCGGAAAGAAAACGGCAATTGACTGTATAGGTCTACAAATTCGAAGAAAAGACATGCGGGATCGCAACGTTGGGAAGAAAATGGTGCGTGTTTCTTCACGAAACCCGGTCATGTAGCAACCATTTGTTTGCCCGAGGTTTTCAATAAATTGAGAGAAAACAACCCAAAACGGCGAATCATTTTGCATCACGATAAAGCGATTTATTGTCCTCCAAGACATAATTTAAATAAAGAGGCTTATAAATCCTTTGTTGAGTTATGTTATTGAACCATCTAGGATTTAATTTTATCATTGGAGGTGATTTTAATGCAAAAATTACTTTCTGGGAGTCAAGATAAACAACTCCAAAGGGTAGAGATTAGAGAACTATACGTCGCAGGTCGAGCTTACAATTGTGAATTTCTTTCAGGAGGAAAACCAACCAAGTGGCCTACTGACACAAGGAAAACTCCGGATCTAATTTATTTCTACATTACAAGAGGTATATCCGAAAACCACATTTTCTAGAAAATAGTGAAAGTCTCTCATCGGACCACTCGCCCGTCATTATGACTGTTAGTTCCACAATTGTTAACAAGCAAAATCCACCAAGACTAACAAATAACAAAACCAATTGAGAATTATTTAGGAAATTGGTTGAAGACAACACCGATCTACTTGTACCAATCAAGCATCCGGTTCAATTAGAAAATGAAGTGGAACTATTAATCAATAATATAACGGGTGGGCCATTTAAAAGTTTAAATTTAAAAATGCAATAAAACAAAAACGGTAAATTTTGCCAAATTTATTTTTTGTTGTGAAGTACAATTGTTCCGGTTAGAGATGGAATGCTATTTCATTCATATGGCTGCCGCGGCTGGCCTCACAGTACCCCATTCCATCGGACCAATTTTCGAGCACTTGATTGGTGCAACAAGCAGCATCCATATAGCACCCCTGTAATCCAAAACAAGGAGCGTAATAATTTCACTTATCCAGTCAAGATCAGAGAACTGGTTAATGAAAAACGGAAAGCAATGAAAATATGGCAGAGAAACCGAACACCACAAAGTAAACGAATTTTAAATTACCTCTGCAACAAGCTTAAGCAAAGAATTAGACTACTAAAAAATGAATCGGTCACCCGTTATCTTCGTAGTCTTTCAGACAATAAAAAAATTGCCAGTATTCTCTATGGAAAGCTACAAAAGCATTAAAATAAAAAATGATGAGGGAAATTGAGTAACAAGTGCCAAACAGAAAGAAGCACTGTTCGCATCTCATGAAGAAACGTCCCAACCAAATGCTAGACAATCAGCGGATGAAAATATAATACCAGTGCACAAGGAGGATTGTAGGGAAATACCACCTGTAACTCTACAAGAGTTGAAAGATGAAATTAACCATAACATAAATACGAAAAAATCTCCTGGCTCTGATTTGAGTAAGGGGTGCGAAAACTTCTTCATATAATCAACGCTTCATTTCGACTGAAATATGTACCTCTGCAATGGAAAGTAGCATAAATAATTATGATACCAAATCCGAACAAACCATCTAATCATAAAAAGTCATATAGGCCAATTTCTCTGCTTCCAGTACTTTCGAAAATTTTTGAGAAACTGTTATACAAAAGGATGGAACCTATAATACTTGAGAGAAAGCTAATACCACCACATCAGTTCGGATTTAGAGAAAACCACTCCACCATAAAGCAAATTCACAGGATTACAAGTATTATTAAAGATACACTTGAAAATAAGAAAATATGCTCAACAATATTTTTGGATGTACAAGCCTTACGATATAGTATGGCACCCTCGATTGAAATATAAACTGCATTGAGATTTGCCAAAAGAATACTTTCAGATCTTCAAATCTTATATTGCTAACAGATATTTTCGCGTTAGATGTGAAGCAAAATTTTCCGAGCTAACGAGGGTATTTGCAGGAGTTCCTCAAGGTAGCGTGCTGGGCCAGTCTTGTATTTACTTTACACAAGCGGGACAACAATATAGCAACATTATCGGACGATACTGCAATTTTAGCTACTGGTTATAAAGTAGACGAAGCAACCATAAAACTGCAACGGACTGCAAACCAACTAAGCAACTGGACCAAAAAATGGCGCATTAACTAAATGAAGAAAAATCAACGCACGTTAACTTTACCAATCAAATAGTTAACTGGATACCAATAGAACTAAATTCCAAACAAGTTCCTTATGCTAACACAGCCAAGTATCTTGGCATGACTTTCGATGCTAAGTTAAACTGGAAAGAGCACATTAAAAAGAAAAAGGAGGAACTACACATTAAATATAGAAATATGTATTGGCTAATTGGAAGTAATTCAGAGCTGTCAATACCTATAATAAGTTGCTACTATACCAACAAGTTTTAAAACTTATATGAACTTATGATGAACTTAAAAAACGGTAACCTACATAGGGACCTCCGGATGGAAAATGTCAGCGAAAAGATAACAGTGCATGCAAAGAAACACATACAACGGCTTGGTCAACATCAACATGTTGAGTTACATGGTATGCTGAGTAACACAAATGGAGTACGAAAGCTCCAAAGAGAGAAACCGCTGGAATAGGGAAGACCACAATATAGGCCGGTCAAATTTTTAGAAACTAACTAATGAGTTATATCTCTGCAAAATGAACATTAGAAAGATAGACAAATTACTAGATGATATATATGTAATGCGTTGTAATATTTGAAATAATAAACAAAAAAAAACAAGCGAGTATTTGAGCACTCAAACCTTGATCTATCTTGATCGAATTGAGGAGTCAGCCGCCTTACGGCCCCGACTTGGCACCCAACGACTTCTTCCTGTTCCCAACAATTAAAGAAAAGATGCGTGGACAACGCTTTTTATCGCCTGAAGAAGCGGTTGAAGCGTTCAAAACCCATGTTTTGGAGCTATCATCTTCGGACTGGCGAAAGTGTTTCGATAAATGGTTTGAGCGTATGCAAAAGTGTATATAGAGTTTAAAGGCGAATATCTTGAAAAGCAATAAAGCAGTTTATGATGTGATTTTTTAATTTTTTATTACTTTTTCTAAAAACTTTTACGGCAGCCCTATATGTTATAAGTTGATAGGCGAGGTTTGTAGGTAGGTCCCATTGAAAATCTATTCACATGTGTTATGTCGTTTCATTATGTCGGGTGCCAAGCGTCAAGCGAAATAAAGTTATATTTCAAATGTTTCTATATCTGCGAAATATTCATGAATCATAATAGTAGTGGCCGTTGGTACAATCATTTTTTAAATCGAGGTATATGTATATAGCTAATCTATACGAAGCATTACTATACATATATTCATTGTTTTACCAATTTTACCATATTTTGTTCAATTTTCACGAAAAATGTTATAAAAATGTAATTCCCAATAGATGCAGTGTCCCACATAAAACAGATCAGTTAACTAAAAATCTTCCGACGTTCAGTTCATTAAAACATTGTATATATTTGGCTCCTGATGATATTTACAAGATAAATAATGTACAGTACACATGTCAAACACAATTACAAAAAAGAAAATCTTAAGAAACATTGAAGAAAGTGATCGATACTAATGCATTTGAACAAAAAAAGATCAATTGTTAAGATATCGAATGGCTATATATAGAGAAATATTAATATATTATAGAAAAGTAGTACAGTACAAATAAGATATACATTAAATAAAAATAAAAATACAATCGATCATGCCCTAGTAAAGGTAAAAAATAAACAAATGAAATTTAAAAAATCGTTCACACACTATATAGTTACAACTATTCACAACCAGATGTCTGAATGTTGTTCAACATGTCAAATTTTATTTTCCCATGGATATTGCAGTGTATAACATAATTAAAATGCCACAAGATAATTGCATATCTCTATATAGAGATAGTTTATTATGTACTTACTTGTGATATTATTAATGAAAATCCGACTAGTCCAATGACTGTAGCAAAATATGAGTATTTTCCACTTTTAAATAGGGCATAGCCCAGCACTAAATCAAATACAACATCACAAAAATATCCAGCCAAGGAGATCACATTGAATAAAACATCACATAATGGTAAAAATTCTGCCATTTTATAATTATATTCATTTATAATTATTTATAATATTTTCCACCGTTTTCTTTTTTTTTTAATTATTAATAACTATATTTATAAATTGTTAATAAATTAATTATTTACATTTAATTATAAAAATAACACTTGAATATAATAATAATTAAAATTAAAATTCCAAAAAAGGGGTTTCTTTTCTAGTTGGTCATTGAACTCTTTTATATAGATGTACATTTTTTAAATAAATTCCATTGCATATATCCGTTTAAATAGTCTGCTAAAACTATATATATATATTACATTATTATAAAATCGCACATATTTTAAAATAATTTGGCTAAATTTAAAATAATAATCTTTGATTCACCAAAATATTTTTTACTTGTGTATATACAGTTTTTAATGTAACACACAGAACCAACGAAATATCACTACTTTTCACTATACATCAAAAAAATAAAATACTAAAAATTTGATCTCTGCATATGTGTATGTGTATTATAGTTTCTGTTGGTTTGTGTTTCTCCTCGAAGATATCCACACTAACGAATAAAATAAAATAACAATAAATGGAATAGTTTTGTACACTGTTAATTGTCTCGAAAACGTAATTCTGCGACAATGGAATGTGAAGTCATGCTGTCGTTGTGTTTGTGTTAAAAGAATTTTTAAAAACTATTGATCTTCAACACAACTATATATATAATTTAATTATGAATGCTTTTTTTTAAGATTCTTGTATTTATTATATTGTGTACTTGTGTGCACACATGGTATTTTGAAATTGTGATTGTCTCCATTCAAATAATATAATACTCGTATATGAGCAATGTACATGAACATGAAGAGATACATAATTGTTGCATATTTTTATCGGTTTACATATATTTTCGATTTTTTATTTTTACTTTTTCGAAGGGGAATATAATGAATGGAATGTCAATATTTTTTTTTTTTTTTTTTAAATCTTTCATCTATTAGTCAGAAAGGTATCTTATATACGTATACATATATAGTGGATGCAATAAGTAACGTTGAAACTATAACAATATAATATTTTAACCGGCACCGCAGCTGTTGGAAAACATATTAGTAGTAGCTCTCTCGTGGCTGTTTACAATGATTTGCAAGCTGTTAGGCTAATGGTTTTACAGAACTGCTACATCATAGATAACGTATGGATAAAAGTTAATCCAGAAAATGGATTAACATTAATCATATGTGATGATGTAATGATTTTGATTACAAACTATTTTTAGATCACTTGTCAAATACTGTACATAAATTCGTGTAACGAAATGAAATTCCAAATTTATTGTCGTGGGTGATCTGTACAAAAAAGCGAAAATCGCTTAAGTCTGAATATTCAAATATTCACAATTTGAGTTTGAAATTAGTAATTATTTTTTGAAAAAGTAGGACCTTAAATGAACTTTTGGTTACTTTATAAACATGATTTTAGAACAATATAATTATTTATCTAACAAAACCTAAAACAAAACTTTATTATATCCTTGAAAAATCCTTTTTTATAACTTAAGCGATTTTCGCTTTTCTTTGCCAGAAAGGAAATTTTAGCTTAAGTAATATAAGCGTTTCTTTCGAATTTTTCCTGCAAAATAATTAAAGCTTAAGAAGACATAAGTTAGTCTTTCTAAATTTAATTTATTTATTAATGGCTCCTAAAAAAAAAAAATTAAAATTGGGCGGATTACTCAATGTCAACAACTAAAAGGGCCCACTATACTTATACACATAAAAACACCCGGAATCGAACTCGAGACCCTCGAATAACAAAGCAAGCACACTACTTACTGTGCTAACGAGGGCGGTGTGTCTTAAGATTTGTATTCACTTTCAAAGTTTCAATATAAAATTATTTTATTTTTTTATTACAACAATACGGGTCAACATTTGGCATGATAGATTTCATTTATGATATGAAGCTGGTTAGAAGTTATGATAGATTTCATTTATGAGGTGAAGCTGGTCCATGTAAATCTTGTTTTTTTTCTGCTTATTAATTGAGGACTTTCGTAACAATTGTTAACATCTGAGATTTTAACAATATTGATCCCACGCCGATAAATATTTAATTCCTTAAACGGTTCTTCTCTCTTCAAAGATGTTTTGTTTTGAATTTTGCCAAATTTGTTTGCATACCGCAACCATTTAACATCACTCCATTTAAATTTGTTTCCATCCAGATCACTTACCCTCCACATAAATTTTGTTTTCGCTGCCTTTCCAAAATCAAGAAACATGTTTTGTTCGATCTCAATAACTTCAAATTGGTTTTTGGTACCAGCTGTTCGCACAAACTGATACCACTCACGTGGATGATGGATTTGAACACAATTTTTTTCTTTTTCCTCTCAATGATGGAGTGGTCCACGTCGCACTCCATGTGTGTATGTCCGGGAAACATGAATTTATGTCCAATTATTTTAATATTCTCAGCGGACTGCAAAAAAATATTGAACATTGAAGCAACTAAAGAATTTTTATTTTGGCCGCCGCAGCAGTCACTATATAAGACAACCTGTTCAGTTGTACTCGGTTCTGCTAGAAGATGTTGAAGCAAACACGACGTAATCTCATTGCCACCACGTTTTGCCAATCCTTCATGCCACATATAACAATATGGCTTATTGGACACAAAATCGTGGACTGTAAGATTGTAAGTTACTTTTCATTCTGTATAGATCAATGATATTTCAAATCTTATCAACACTTATTGTATGCAGATGATTTAAAAGTATTTAATGTTATCGATCCATGGGATGACATTCATGCTTTGCAAGCCGATCTTAGTTCGATTTATAATGTGCAAAAATGTTTCTCTGTGACATTTTACCAAAAAAATTCGTAAACTTGACCATATATAATATTAGTGCTATGGTACCTTCTATAAGACTGAAACAATTAAAGTCTTCCAAAATATTAGGGCTTATTTTAAGAAAGGGCAGATATAGTATGTATAATATTACAACTTATACAAGCAGTTGAGTTATACCAGTAGATAATAATTATTTGCTCTTCTCACAGGTTTATTTGGAATGAATGAATATTGCGAATAATAATCTAACATAAACCTTAACTGGAACGTAATTTCCCAACTTACCGCAAAGTAATACACAATTATACTTAATTGTTTCTATAAGAGGTAAAAACACGACCGACTAGAGATGACCATTGTTTTAGTTTCACTATACTAATAATAATAATACAGTTTTGAAAGGCTACTGTCTTAGATAATCTGAAGAAGTCAACTCGTTCTTTACACCGTGGAACCATGATCGCTGAGATCTTACTTCATGTACAATATCGGCGATCTTCATCCTTTCATTACTTTGCGTTTTGGCCCGTAAATCACACGCATGAGCCAACTTTCACACCCATACCTAACAACGGGCCTAATCAACGCTTTGTAAAGCTTAAGCTTCAAGGTTTTTTAGATAAGCAGTGCTCTTAGAAGAAACAAAGCATGCCTGCCAACTGCCAACGTACTTTAAAATTTTCACCCATACTGTTATCGTAAGTGATAAGAGAACCCAAATATTTGAACCTCTTCACTCCTTCAAACGTGTACTGGCCACTACTAAAATCTGATGTGCCATTATCCCGGTAACCAGAGATCAGGTGCATATTTTGTTTTGGACTCATTGATCTGGAGTCCAACAGAAGCTAACAACTCTACAACCGGATCATGTGCTTCTTTCACTCCGTTGCTATTCAGTCCAATCACGCATATGTCATCGACACATGCAAGCACCTGATTGGACTGGCGATATAAGATGATGCGCTGAGGTGTTTCAGTTTTACGAAGGATGTACTCCAATATAAGATTAAAGAGTATCGGGGACAGCGAAAATTCTCGATAGCCTGTTCTCAACTTTAACACATAATTGAGACTGCGTCACTGTCATTCTACAGAATCGTACCAATTTTGTTAGTATTCCTAGGTACTGCATGGCAGACCACAAACTATCTCGAATGATCGAGTCATACGCCTTCCGGAAATCCAGGAACATCTGATGTACGAGGAGGGGCGTCTCATTATAAGAGTATGGTTACCGTTAGTCACACAATTCTAACTTAACTCTCAGTTGTTTCGTAACATAAATTAAAATTTTGTAGCTTAAGTAAGTTTAAAGTAAATAATTATTAATTTTAGCTTAAAATTAAAAGTAAATACTCGTATGTCATAGGGTTCTAATTTTGATGTAGCAGTCCCTTACTGCATCGTATTTATATGCCAATGTATAATGTATATCAAAACCTGGCGCGATGTTAAATTAATAGAAATTACTAATTAGGTTTTAGATTTGATTACATTATAATTTGCCATCACCAAATTTTCTATCACCCAGATATGTAGATAGATAGATTAAAATATACCCCACAACCGCTAGAAAATAATACAACCACGTTTCAGTTTTTGAAATTTCAATATAATTTTGTTAAATAAATCCTTGTTCAAATAAAAAAAAAATGTTTAAAATTAATTCAACGATTTTGTTACTATAATTAATAATTACAAATTTTGAAAATTTTTAATTTCAATCAACTATTAATTTTTCATAAATTATATAACACAGATAAATAAATTTAGTTTTTTTTTTTAAATAAAAAGAAAATTTGAGCGGAAAATTCATGACCACATTTTCCTACTGACAAGAAAACCTATTTATAGACATTAAATTGATTGTCTAAAATTAAATAATTTATGTTTCAAATTGACATTACTGTGAGTACAGGGGATTTAAACCCTCCGTCTAATATTGCTCAGCCATCATGAGAACTACAAGTGCACTCCACCCGGTAAACGGTCGACATCCGGAACCATCGCCGGTCGAATCATTATACTGTTCCCATATATAACCCGATTTCTGATATTGTTTTATAATATTCGTCACGACATTATTTCGGAGTTCGACATAAAGTGATTTGGCATCATTTTGATACGGGCCCGGTTGAGACCCATAATGATGTAATGCCTTCAGTGCTAGATAATTAAGATTAATCCAAATTTGTCCGCGCCAATATGGTGGATCATGTTCTGTGTTACGTTTCATATATAGTGGAGAGACTTTAGAAAGTGATCGAAGTCCAAAATCGGTCCACAGCATATTTGGATCACGAATATTTTTAAATATTTTCGCGAGGTACGGCGAATCGGGCGTTAAAATTTCAAGTAAAAATGGAAACAGCGAATTGTAACCGAATGTTGAGTCGACGAAACGATACTCGGGTGATTTAAGTGCTACACGCACCTTTTCTAGATTTTCTGGTGGTGCGTGTAGATTAGGATTTTTCTTGTTTTGTGATTGCGGTTTTTTAAGAATTACGGAGTCCGTGTGTAAACCCCAATCGGAATAGGTTTCGGAATAAGGCGATAAATGCAGCTCGTTTAATAGCGAATTATCGGATAAATATAAATGCGTTTCTAGGAATTTTGAGTCGTCACGATCGAGAAATCGAGCTAGATCGGCCATGACTCCGGATGCAAAAGCAATCCAACAACGTAAATCGACGTGTCGTTCCTTGTCGTTTGGATGCGATGCACGAGGATAGTCGTCCAATCCGGATGTTAGTGTTTTTGGATTTAATTCACGGTTGGTCAGTTCGTCGCGTCCTCGCCATCGATAAGTACCTGGCACCTCTCCTTTCTGAGTAGAGTTAAACCATGTGAACCATGATTGTAGTCGAGTATATAGCCGATCCAAATTTGCTAATCGTCCTTTTACGATTAGAGAATCAGGATACCGATTCAATATCCGTTTTAACGTTAAGAAAAAAGTCGGCGGATTCGCATTGGAATTCCGCTGAGTTACGAATTCTTCGGGAACTTTGGCAAGTGCTTCCAAGCCAAGAATTTGTTCTCTAGGGATCCATCCTTCGATGTTCATCAGATCAAACCAATGGTTCATGATATCTAGCTCTATATCGACGTCCCACGATGAAATTAACAATCCATGAAAACCTTCGTCCCATAAAAACCCGCGCGGGAAAAATGAACGTGATGGCACAGCTGAATATAATGAAGCTTTCCAATAAGGCACCGGTTCCTTGGTGTAACTGCTTTGCACCTTAGAGACACCATAGAAGTAGCCTATACCTCCGACCATATTACTCAAGGCGGATTCTGCAAAGATGACGTCACTCCTTGAATATCCTTTTTCAGTTAGGTGAAATTTATTTTCGAAAGAGTTCGAAAATTCTTTTCGTCGTTCTTGTAAAAGTGTTGTGTAATCTTCACCGATTGGTGGACCATCGATATTGGTCAAATCGGATGATGAATGATAGGCGATATCTAATGTGAATGGTGCTTTGAAAGTTACTTGTGTCGCGACAAAATTTGGCTCCTGCCGATTGCCGTTACTGTCAGTTAAAAATTCCCCGCCTAAAACTATAAATTTTTTGGTATTGTGCTCATTAGAGGCCAGTCTTAAAAATGTGGTCACAGTCTCCCGCAGCATCTGTACATTTGGAGCGACCGTGCTGAGAAACGATTCTTGCATAACCGTCCCATTGATGGCTTGAAGTTTTAGTGTGAATTCTCCAAGTCCACGCGTTTCACCTCGCAGCCCCGTTAAATCGGTGTGGCTTACACGGGGCGCATGTTTAATCCAGCCGACTGTTTTCTCGTCCAGAGCTGTATACCAAATCAAGCTAAGTTCATCTTCCGTAGGAAACAAATTTTTGACTGCTACTCGAGCGGTCCAATCACCACCGAATTGGCCACCGGGAATTTTAACAAATGATGTTTCGATTAAAAACGCATCATCATATATTTCCTGCACGCCAAACGTTTTACCATCGTGCTGAGTCCATCCGTATTTCTTTAGGTTATCACCGCTATCGCACCAATGGCGTATACCGCCACCTCCATGTCTCAACTGCTGTGGATTGTACCACATTAATCCCATGACCAATGATTGGGTATCACGAGTTTTCATACCAAAATAATTTTGGGGCCGGTATGAACCCCAATATCGATCGGGATCATCAAGCCCCAATCGTTGCACCATTTTTTGATCATCAAATGGTGTATTGACCCGAGTCTCCAAATATCCTAAATACCCGAAATACGATGCAATCGCTAGGCAGCAACATCCGAACAGGATACGCCACTGCGTCAATCGAAATCTCTTCGTGATGGTGGTTGGTGATGTTGCTTGCGGCCGATTTGGTGTAGCACTGCCCTGGCTACTACTACTATTCTCATTGCCCTGCTGGTGATGAACCGATGACGAATCCAATTTCGAACTTAAAGTAACACTTTTCCTTTGACGTGCCTAAGTAATAGAAGTATGTATTGCAAAATTCAATCAAAAGTGCGGCATGCATCACCGGCATACAAAATTTACTTACCATAATAATAAATTAGATATCAGCATAAATAGATTACGATTAGCACAACATAGTTAAGTCTTTAGATTTCGTTTTTTTAATGTAATATAAACAATACACGCGGCAACTTCTAATTTGCTGTAGATCAAATCGTGTAAGCGTCCGCGTATTGGTAAATAGATAGCCGAATGTCAAATTTTTTGTGTTTTTTATGCAAGACAGTTGTCAAATGCGATTGAAAACAGACATGAAGTTATACGTGATTTTGGTGTAAATGGTGGATTTGAATTGGTAAGTAAGCTGAATAAAAGTAGTTATACTTTTTTTTTTAAATAAAATAGACCCCTAAAGTACCTATAAATGTATTATGACACTGAGTTTTTTTTTCGTCTTAAAAAATGCAGTAAAAAAATCTGTGTGAAACATTAAAAGTTGTTAAAAAAAATTAGTTATAACTTTGGTGAAATAGAAAATTTTTACGGTGAAATATACTTAACGTGGTGATTATGTTTGCTGTGTGAATCAGTTAAAATTTAGACAGTCAAAAATTAAAATAAATCGCGTCGTAAAACAATATTTTTATCTTTTTTTTATAATTTTAATAACGGAAATACCGCAGAAAACTTAGGGAAGTATGCAATTTATAAATGAAATTTATTTAATACTGTAAATAAAATATTTAATATCGTAATAAATATTCTTACATATAGCATATGGTTTATCTATAATTCTTTTTGTGTTTTTTGATTTCACCGATTCCATTTTTTTCGTCAAATTATTCATAACGTTTAATTTATCGCCTGCTCATTCAAACACGTTCGTATCTAAATTATTTATCCAATAAAAATATTAGGTTATGTTTTATTAACACATTTGTCAAAATTTGTATACGGTTCCGACCGTGATAAATTTTTTTGTTTTTTTGTGGTTTTTAACTTTTAATCGTTTCACGCAGAGCCTATAACAGAGAAAGAAACTAATTTATGGAAAGACAACAGTACTTCTTTTTAAATGTCATTTTGCAATAAATAAATAAAACATTGCTTCTCCACACATAAAAAACAAACAGGCAAACCAACCGAACGCCTTTCAAAAACAATTGCAAATCCTAAGTAGCACAGTATTCTTTATTTATTTCAACTAGATAATTCTCGCCCGATACTTTCGAAATATCCTGACTTTTCGATTTTGTGGGACATTTAACATAAATCGCATGTCAGCTGTATGAATATTAAAGTGCTTTTCATACCGAGCGTCTCTCGCCTCGAATTTGTTAAATTCCAAAAATATGAAGCTATGATTCATTTATACCGAGAGCGTCGCTTCACCGGTTTTTAGTATCTGTCAAAAATTTTCAAAATTATCGGACGCAGCTTGAAAATCACCATCGAGTTATTCTTCTTCTATTCATATATTTTACGCATTTTAACAAAAAAATAAATTTTCATACAGAATACAGAACAAACTTGTCAAATAATTGTAATTGGTATTTAGGTTTTGTTGACAAATTATTGACTTTATAGTACATCTAAATGTATAAGCGAATTTATTGCGTGTACTTTGCGGACAACTTCATTGTTGGGAAATTTTTGTTTTGCTAAATATCTCCTAAAAATAATTCATTTTAACAATTTATTGATTAATTTCAATAAAATTGAACATCTTCTGTCAAAAACTAGTTTATTACAACTCAAAGGTTAAATGAGTATTTTTATTTTAGAACCACAATGCCTAGGGCGCCCAGTAGAAAGCCACTTAATTTTCCTAAAGTTGGAATTTCTACTTAAATTAAACGCTCGTCTGACACGCTTGTTATGTTATAATTTTTACTGCATTCATTTTCAAATTAAGTATTCCAGCTATGTACATGATAAAAGAAACCATTTTCAAATGTAAAACTATCCAAATATAATAAACAATAAAAGTCTTTTAGTGTCTACATACATGCGTATGGCCGAAAAAACTATGATCATCATATCTTATTTACTGTCATCGTATTTTTGATATTTACTGTAATTTTTGTCCGATTTGTGTGAAGTTGAGCTGCATAATATTTTAACTCGATTGCAACTCAACTCATTGTAATTGAATTCGATTAGAGGCCGGTGCGCACCGCAAGATAATATTTAAAACATTATGCGTCGATAATAATTCGTACAATCTTCGCTCTAGTCACTAACAGTTATTTTCTCATAAAATGACATTTAAAGCATCAAAAATTTATATCTCAAAGCGTATTTTAACATAAACAAATTTAAAATTAATAATTAATTAGATAATATTAGATAAAATATTGTATTAATAATTGGACGTGAATAGTTAAATTAATAAAACAGTTTTAGTTTATAAGTTATAGTTTAGTGAGATATAAACAATGGTTACACCAACGAAAGCGTCGTCTCGAACGTCATTCATATTCAAGACACCGTTGCCCACAGTAAATGAGACTCAATTTCCGGAATTTAATGAATTTTCTAATTGATCTTTTGTTTTTTTATAGAATGATGATGAAGATGAACGAAGGCGAAGTAGATCGGTGACCAATAGTGCTAGTAGTGTAAATGTCTCGGTACTGGAGGAAAATGAAGAGCTGAAAGTTTGTTTGCAACAGTTTATGGATAATGTAAGTGTGAAGAATAGTGGTTTATTTGAGTGAGATTTAACTATGTAAATTGATTTATATTCCATTAGAAAATCAACAAAGATAATGCTTGGCAAACAAATTTAATTGATACGCTAGCGAACTTAGTTAGTGGCCATCGTAAATATGTGAAAAATTTCCAGGTAGTGGGTGCTTCATTGGAAGCGTCTAGTAAAATTTATGGTTATCGTGTTGATATGGTGCACACTGAAGTGATGCGAATGTCTGGTGGCCTAACACGTATGAATGTCGGCGGTAAAAACGATGGTGACGAAAATGGTGACAATTCAGCAGGGGGACAAAACGATGATTCGATTACCGAAAGTGGTAACGATTTACAGGATAAACAGGCAAAGGCGAAGGCTAAAGCGAAAAAACGGCGACAACAAAGTTCCACCGTTACCAAATGTAAAGCATCGATTAATGGAAAATTGGATACTGTACCTTTCCTAGACCCTGTGTTTGCCGATATAAAATCCAATTTAAGCGATATGAGTAGCTCGAATCGAGCTTTTCTAAATACACTGGAGTCAAATAATTCGGAAATTTTGTTCGATTACGATAGTCCCTACTGGGATAGTTCACCAAATGATTTCGTTCTGAAAGAGGATTATTCGCCTGTTGAAAATGAGAAATTTTATTTTATGAAGTACAAAAAGCTGGATGGTCCCGTAAAAATTCGTACAATATTCAGAGAATACAATATTAGTGATAAGCCGTGCGACATGAATAAGTAAGTACCAGCCCCAACTTTTATAAATTTCACTACAACATTATTCCATATTTCAGAATAATGCAATCAACCATAGGTGATAATGACATAAATATAAATGACAGCGATAGTGACAATGGGTTTCCACACGACGATCATCACGACCACCAGGATTTGGATGATTTGCATGATACACTACCGCGTATGACATTTGCATTCGATGCAAATGCCGAAATTGAACCAGTGCAAGAGTCTCGAGTGAATTGTCCAATTGAATTGGACCTTAATGAATTTTCAGTCGCTGAAATCGAAGCTTTGAATACGGTAAGGGGTGCAAAACGTAGCCAAATTGTAATCGATAGTCTACAACCTTGTGATGGATCACGACGAAAATTAGAATATTCCTACCGGCCATTAACCGAGATAACTAAATTTTGGGCTGGTCCATCATATTGGAAAATTAGACCATCGGTGCCGCTTCGAACTGACACGCTGCAACAGCAGAAACGATCAAGTGATGCGGCGAAAATAAATCGAAATGTTGCTGCTAAAAGAAAGCTGAAAAAAGTATTTGCAATTGAACTTGAAGAGCCGGATTTGTCGCTGTTCAAAGTATTCGATCCTAATCGAAAACCCATAAATATTATGAAAAATTGGGATCCAAAGAAATTAAAGCTGCCCATAAATCATCACATAGGCGAAGATTATTTTGATAAAATGTCATATGCCCAGGGAATGAAGCTAAGAACAAGTGTGGTAATAAGTAATTTGATCGACATCGAGAAGAAGGAACTTGAGGATGGTTTAGAACAAGACATTCCAAACGGAATGGATAATAATGATGATGTATGTGGCGGTGATACGGATTTTCAAAGCGATCATTTGGACGATGATGCAAACGAAAATGTAAATCTTAACTTAAGTAATTTAATATCACTAAATCACTTAGGACCGCAAAAGGTTTGTCTTCAAATATTCAATTTATTGTGAATTTATTTTAATTTTTATTTATTCTCGATTTTAGATCGAAAAAATCATCATACCGTACGCAACAAAAGCCAAAATCATTAATATGAAACAATTAAAAATCGCGTGCTCTAAAGTTGTCAATGAACCGGTGCAAGAACAATTAGGGCGTCAGCTTACCGAATTCGACAAAAAATATCTGAGAAAAGTATCACATCACTTGAAAAACAGTAACGAGATTTATGATAAAGGGTATGCGACATTTTACGAGTTGTATAAAACGCTACCAACACATTTGAGCGATGTATTAAAAGAAAATTTATCTGTGCCTATTGCGTTCTCGGCCATATTACATTTGGCCAATGAGCAAACGTTTCGATTTGTGCCTACCAATGATAAACAAAATGATTTTAAGATAATTAAAGTTTTAGAAAAATCTTGAACAGAATCCACCCACTGGAAAGAAAGGTGTATATGGAAATATGTTAATTGAAAGGTCTTATAAAATACTTATATATGTATATAATCTGTAAAATGTTAAGATCTTTTGTGTAAAAAATAAATTATTTAATTTTTTTTTCTTTTCTAATAAAACTGTTTTTAGTTCTATTATTTTGCCGCATTATAGTGTTTTTGTAATATATTAGTAATTTGTTCACCTAGCGAATTGTTGAATTATGGATTGCGCAGCGCTAATTGCATCATCCAATAAGATTGGAACCAAAATCACGGATGGTTTTATATATCAATAGCTCGTATTATCAATCTTCGGGGGAATAATTATACTGTTGAAATATTTGGAAATTACTATAAACTAAACCTTTTGAACTAATTAATTCCTAAAATCATAAAGTGTTTGTCTAATTTGTTAATTTATCAGATGTGAAATCCTAAATTAAGTTTTTAAGTTCTTATATTATCAAATTTTCTAATTTATAAAATAAATTCTCGCTGAATTCTTAACTTTTTTTAAATATATATAACTCCTAATCATCTATATCTTGGAATCGGGAGAATTCTAAAATTTCCTATTTTGCTAATTGCATAAATCAATAAAACCCTAATACCAAATTACTACTCCAATTCTAAAAATTATTTACCTAATTAATGGACATATACTAATTTATAATGCTCAAGATTCGTAATTTAACTAAATATAACTTAACTCCTATTACATTACTGCATTTTAGAATTCTGAATTCATACAATTTCTGATATCCCAGATTTCTTGATCAGCATTCCCAAATCTTTTTAAATTCCTAAATTTTAAAATAAATGTAGTCCTAAATTCTGACAGACCTATTTCGTTCCACCTTTAAAGGCAGAGACATTATATTTGGCTGAATTCTAGGAATGCAATTTCCTATGTGCATGTGATATTCCGTGCATTAATTTGTACAAAGGAAAGAGAAGCAATACAATCATCTTATCATTTATAGAGTCTAGAGAGCACGATCTTCTCGGATTGGAGAAATAGAATTGATACCAGAAAACCCGTATGTTACCTCAAATTTAGAAGAGTTGTTTTCCCAGTTGAACCGAGCACCGTGTCAGAAAATAATATATTGTGTCTTATGGTTTTAATTCTTATTTTATTTATTTGGAAAAAGAAAGGTAATTTGCGTCTTTATCAAATAGTTTACAGAATTAGATTTATCCTAGGCCATTCAACAATTGAAGATAACCGCATCTGGGGTGGTTTCATTTTAACCGACAAACATTTATAATTAAATACATACTTATAACGGGTATTACTATGGAGGAATGTACTGCAAATATCGAAAAGTTCTGATTATTCAGAAGTCTCTCGAATTATTCTATCAGCCTAGTGGAGTACTTGTTTGGTCTAACCGGGTTGTCACAGCTATATTGCTGTGGCATAAGGGCATTGCAGAACCAAATTTGTAGAATCTTGCTTAGGTTTGGCTAATACTGCAAAGCGGTATTGCGGTATGTTTGACCGAGCGTGTAAGACAGTTAAGCAAAATTTCAGAAATTTTTGGATGAATTTGAAACCAACGCTGATTTGAAGATTCAGAACTTTATTTATGTATCGTACTTCACGTATCCCGAGTCTTCGAAAAGCTCTGCGGAATTTAAAATATTAGAGTCCAAAGTTCCATTGTGGGTGATGCTTAACAAACAATTTTAGGAGTCGGCTAACTGTGAAACTTAAAATAAGGATAATTCGCGACAGTCAGGTGAAGAATCTTTTTCAATCCATCGATTATTATACAAAGCTTGAATATAAAAATGAAGAATTCCCAACTTCGCCAGTTCACCCAGTAACGGGCCGTCACCGCAACGAATTCAATTTTTGAAAAGATTTAAATATGTTCATGGTAAACCGTCGGTTTGGTTTACTGCTGTCATTTTATTAGGATGCTATAATTTTTAACAAATTAATATTAATGCACCTACATAAATATTAAAAATTAATAAATATGTAATTACAAGTTCGGGCAGCTGTTATTTAAAAAAAAAACATTTTGATCGTAAAATGCTATAAAATTTCAACGTATATTCGGTGATTAAGCATTTTTCATTTTGTTTGAAATAAATAAATAAACGGGATGAATATATTTTATGGTAACATTTTCATTTTTATAGTAACATTTGCTCAAGAAAAAGACAAAACCCTTTTTTGTTGGTTGTTCTTGTCTATCAAACGTAAATTGTAATAAACTAGTTTCTTCATAAACATTTCTCTACAATAGATCTAAACCTAACTTCAGCCGGATCGCGTATGTAATGTGCGAAATGATTATGTATTTGTAAAATTCAACAGTTATTTTTTTAATTCAATTCAACAGTTATTTTCTTATATAATGACGTTTGAATCATCATTTATGTTAATATACATTTATTTCTCAAAGGATAATTTAATACAAAAAAATTTAAAATCAATAATTAATTAGATAATATAATCTAAATTAATACTGGTATTAATAATTAAATTTGAATAGTACAATTAGTGATAAATAAGTTTTAGTTTATAATTTATAGATTGGTAGTATATAAAAATGGATACACCAACAAAAGAGATATCTCGAAAGTCAACAATATTTAAAACACCGTTGCCTCCAGTAAACGAAACTGAATTTCCAGAAATTAATGAATTTTCTAATTGATCTTTTGCTTTTTTATAGAATGATGATGAAAATGAACGAAGGCGAAGTAGATCGGTGAACAATAGTGCTAGTAGTGTAAATGCCTCGGTACTGGAGGAAAATGAAGAGCTGAAAGTTTGTTTGCAACAGTATATGGATAATGTAAGTGTGAAGAATAGTGATTTGTTTGAGTGAGATTTAACTACATATGTAAATTGATTTATATTCCATTAGAAAATCAACAAAGCTAATGCTTGGCAAACAAATTTAATTGATACACTGGCCAACTTGGTTAGTAACCATCGTAAATATGTGAAAAATTTCCAGACAGTGGGTACGTCCTTGGAAGCGTCTAGTAAAATTTACGGTTACCGTGTGGATATGGTGCATACTGAAGTGATGCGAATGTCTGGTGGTTTAACACGAATGAATATCGGAAATACGAACGATGGTGACAATTCAGCAGACGGACAAAACGATGATTCGATTACCGTAAGTAGTAACGATTTACAGGATAAACAAGCAAAGGCCAAGGCTAAAGCGAAAAAGCGGCGACAACAAAGTTCCACCATTACAAAATGTAAAGCATCGATTAATGGAAAATTGGATACTGTGCCTTTCCTAGACCCTGTGTTTGCCGATATAAAATCCAATTTAAGCGATATGAGTCGCTCTAATCGAGCTTTTCTAAATACACTGGAATCAAATAATTCGGAAATTTTGTTCGATTACGATAGTCCGTATTGGGATAGTTCACCAAATGATTTCGTTCTGAAAGAAGATTATTCGCCTGATGAAAATGAGAAATTTTATTTTATGAAGTACAAAAAGCTAGATGGTCCCGTCAAAATTCGTACAATATTCAGAGAATACAATATTAGTGATAAGCCGTGCGACATGAATAAGTAAGTACCAGCCCCAACAATTATAAATTGCACTACAACATTATTCCATATTTCAGAATAATCCAATCAACCATAGGGGATAATGACATAAATATAAATGACAGCGATAGTGATAATGGGTTTCCACCCGACGATCATCACGACCACCAGGATTTGGATGACTTCCATGATACACTACCGCGTATGACATTTGCATTCGATGCAAATGCCGAAATTGAACCAGTGCAAGAGTCTCGAGTGAATTGTCCAATTGAATTGGACCTTAATGAATTTTCAGTCGCTGAAATCGAGGCTTTGAATGCGGTAAGGGGTGCAAAACGTAGCCAAATTGTAATCGATAGTCTGCAACCGTGTGATGGATCACGACGAAAATTAGAATATTCCTACCGGCCATTAACCGAGATAACTAAATTTTGGGCTGGTCCATCATATTGGAAAATTAGACCATCGGTGCCGCTTCGAACTGGCACGCTACAACAGCAGAAACGACCGAAAGTAAGAAATACTGCTTCTAAGAAAAAGCAGACAAATGTACTTTCAATTGGAGAGCCGGATCTGTCGCTGTTCACAGTATTCGATCCGAATCAAAAGCCCAAAAATATCATGAAAAATTGGGATCCAAAGAAATTAATGCTGCCCATTAATCATCACATAGGCGAGGACTATTTTGATAAAATGTCATATGCTCGGGGAATGATGTTAAGAACAAGTGAGGTAATAATTAATTTAACCGACATCGAGAAGAGCTTCGATGAGGAGGGTTTGGAACAAGACACTCCAAACGGAATAGATAATAATAATAATGATGATGTTTGTGGCGGTGGTACAGATTTTCAAAGCGATCATTTGGACGATGATGCAAACGATATTCTAAATCTTAATTTAAGTAACTTAATGTCACAGAATCACTTAGGTCCGCAAAAGGTTTGTCTTCAACTATTCAATTTATCGTGAATCTATTTTAATTTTTATTTATTCTCGATTTTAGATCGAAAAAATCGTCATACCGTACGCAACAAAAGCCAAAATCATTAATATGAAACAATTAAAAATCGCGTGCTCTAAAGTTGTCAATGAACCGGTGCAAGAACAATTAGGACGTCAGCTTACCGAATTCGACAAAAAATATCTGAGAAAAGTATCGCTTCACTTGAAAAACAGTAACGAGACTTATGATAAAGGGTATGCAACATTTAATGAGTTGTATCAAACGCTACCAATACATTTGAACGATGCATTAAAAGAAAATTTATCTGTGCCTATTGCGTTCTCGGCCATATTACATTTGGCCAATGAGCAAACGTTTCGATTTGTGCCTACCAATGATCAACAAAATGATTTTAAAATAATTAAAGTATTGGAGAACTGAACAATACCCACTGCAGAGAAGGCTGTATGGAAACAATTTTAATTGAAGTCTTTTGTGTAAAAAATATATTATTTCATTTATTTGTTGCTTTCTAATAAAACCATTAAATCTGTTTAAAGAGTTCTATTATTTTGCCGCATTATACTGTTTTTGTTGTAATATACGACTATACTAGTAATTTGTTCACCATTGTGGTTTGCGAGGTAGATTACAGGTGGTGTCACTAGTTCGCGTTATCAACATTGTGTAGGAAGATCTCGAAATCCAATAAAACCCCAATACCAAATTACTACTCCACTTCTAAAATAGTAAACTCTATAATATCTACATCTATCTATATAAATTCATAATGTTCAAGATTCGTAATTTACCAAAATATAACTAACACCTATTAAATTACTGTATTGCCAAATTTTAGAATTCTGAATTCATAAAATTTCTGATATCCCAGATTTCTTGATCAGGATTCCCAAATCTTTTTAAATTTCTAAATTTTAACATAAATGTAGTCCTAAATTCTGACAGACATTACATTCAAACAACCTTTAAGCGCAGATATATGATAAAATTCATGTTGAAATATAGAAGAATTGTCGATGTTTGAAAAATGAACCAATATGTTACCAAAAAGTAACCAACACAGCCGTGTCCAAACAAAGTCGGGTATATCAAGATTTCTAGAAATTTGTACCAATCCAAGCATGTTACGTGTCGACACCGGTGTATCGCTTTACACAAAAAAACGTAGATTTTATTTAGAATGTCAGCTGGCATTCAATTCATCAAATGATGTTATGTATGACAAAAGCTATAAGTGTATTACAAAGGGGAAAGAATTGTTCCTGTTGAGCCAAGCTGCAAGCTTATTCGCTGCAGAAACGTTGCGAGTGGTGAGCGAATTTATTCACAGGTGGTAATATACCGTTGGGCTATTACTTTATCCGCTTATAACTACTCCACGAGAGATATCTAGCGTTTAGCCTTACCCTTCACACAAAACATCGACCTAACGATAACTCTGATCAATTTGATTGAGAACTGTGACAAGTTTTCGATGTTACCTGAAGATGATGGAAACAGTACTAAATTTGATCTATTTCTGTCGCAGTTATTAACAACGATGGCGGCTGAATGGTTTAACTCAATCTAGAACCCGTCAATTTTGAAAGCGTCAATTTGAGCATTAATTTGAATTTATAGTAGATAAAGAAACCATTTGTTTGGTGTAACCGAGTTATCTCAATTTCTCATACCAACTGCGCACTAATGCATCATGGCATATAAGGCCATTTCAGCAACCTATTAGTAGGAATTGAACTGCAACGCGGAATTAGCGAGAGGCTCAAACGAAAAGCTCTACTGAATTAAGAGGATTAAGTGATCTGCGTCTACACTTTGAAGATTTGCAAATCGTATCCGTTTCATGCAAATCGTAGTTAAGAAAGATAGATTTTCCACACCAAGAGGTATAATCATTTTTGATGCGTATTACCATGCATTTTTGAAAACACGAAAATTTGCCTTTATCTCAGCGTTTTTTACGAAATCAACAAACCGTAAAAACTGTTATAAACGTCGAACAGTTGAATAATTGTGCCGTCTCTCTAGTTTAGACACAAAAATTCGAATATTAGAAAATTAATTTTAGTGTCCATACTCGATTTTAGCTCATAAATAAATCGATTTTAGCTCATTTATAACACTTTATTTTTCGAAGATGACAGATTTAGGCAAATATTCAGCAAAATGTAATATATTTCAATATTTTGGTATGCATAAAAGTAAAATAATTATTCGAATAGCGTGAAACGTAACCATTTTGCTTAATCATTTTTCGAAATTAAATTAACGTGAGCTCTAGTACAAAAATGATTCGTCTAGCAGTGATTAGATGTCGTTATACAACTGTTCGAAAATCTACATTATCTTCAAATATGTTTCTTCGGTAATGTTTAAATCTCAACTAAAATGCATTTTAACGAAATTTCTCCACTTGGATGGGGAAAATTTGATGCCGTTACAAAAGGCCGAAGTAATTTTATTTTATAGGACGTTAACCCCTTAAAAAAAGATTGAACTTTATTTCGCTGTTTCACATCGACAATTTTATTTTATTTTCAGTTGAACACAATTTTTCATACAATACGCAAGTCGTGTCGTGCGCCTTCGATTAATAATTTTCGATTTATTTATTTATATATACGAGAATTTATTTTCGCGTGTATTTTTACTTTATGTGCAATCGAGTTTTTCGAGTGGACATCCCATAGCCACCTTGTGATGCATGTCCACGTGTCCTTTCAATAATTGTATTTTTTGTTGGGCTTCGGAAAAACGACGACCCAAATTCGATAGTTCCATTTGCAAATGATATCGCATCTCGTCACGCTCCTTGGTCACCGTGTTTAGTGTGGCCCGTAATTTAACCACATCATTCTCGTATTCAAGAATTTCATTTAGTTTTTCATGATATTGTGTGGCAGCCCGATCTTTGATACGGCTAATCTGAATTTGGGATAATAAAAAATTAATTAAATCCGCGTGATGTATACGGTAAAGGACTCATACATAGCGTTCGTTTTCCATTTTAAGTATTTCGATTTGTTCCGTGAGATTTTTAATTTCCCGTGTTTTTGCACTAAGCGATTCCTCCAGCTGTGGAACATTTACCATGGCTTTGTGTAGTTCTCGAATATCGTTCTCGTACATGATACATTTTTGGTCTAGTGCTGCATAGTTTTCTATTTTGAAATTAAGCTTTTGTTTAAAATCCTCACTCTCATTTTGTGCTTCTTGCAATGTTTTGGACAACACCTCGTATTTTACGATGCACGATTCCAGGTCAGACGACAGGGTGTGTGCAGTTTTTTCGGAAATTTTTAATTTCTTATCCAACTCATCGATTTCGGTTTGTTTGGTTTGGAGAATGCCAGGAAGCACTCGTAACTCTTCAAGCTCTGCATTAAATCGATCCTCGGCAAGTTGTAGCCCATGCGCAATTTTATCCTGCATATTTTGTGCGTCGCGATTATGATTTTCAACTTGCATATTTTTCTCTTCGACCAGAATTTGTGTGTCAAAGTATTTGGCACTGTGTGGAAATTAGAAAAAAAAATTAAGTGTAATAAAAACAGTTCCCTAGACACTTTTAATCGGGTTCTAAAACCTTATACAAAAAAAATATAAAAAAATGTTCCTGTGAAATAATAAAATTAATAACAGTTTTTAAAGGCCATTACTGGCTCCTTACTGTATCGACAATTTGGCTCCAATTGTTTCGTTCCTGAGCATGGTTTTCATACTGTATTAGACAATCTGAAGGGGCTAAGTCATTCTCTACAACGTGGATACATTATCGCCTGCAATGACCTCTGCCCCTCTGGCTCTCCTTTCAGAGATCGCTGCACAATTCGTTCCGGATCAGCACGCAGAACGTGACCGAGCCAGCGTACTCATTGAGATCTTACTTTCTGTATAATATCGGAGATCTTCATCAGATCTCTGATCTCGAAATTGTACAGAACTCGTATGATTCTTCTCTCAAATGAAAGGCGCCATCTCTCGTACTCATCCGTCGGCGCCCAACTTTCACATCCATACTTAAATACGGGCTTGATCAATGCTTTGTAAAACTTCAGCTTTACGGCACTTGATAGGGGTTTAGATTTTAGCAGTGCGGCCTTAGAGGATACAAAGCACGGCTACCAGCCTCTAACCGCGCTTTAATATCCTCACCCACACTGCTATCATGAGTGATAAGATAGCCCTAATATTTGAACTATATATATATATTAGGTGTATACCAACCGATAATCATCCTTTTCGTGTTCTAGCTCTTTGATGGTTTGTTTTAGTTCGGCATTTTTTTCACTCAATTCCTTGTGTTTCATTTGCGCTTCCCGAAGCTGATTAAGTAGTACTTCTAATTCGATTGTACTGATATTTGATGATATGCTATCGATATTTTTCGTTTTAATCAAATGTGAGGTGAGGAATACATTTTCATGCCTTCGCCGTGTTGACGTTACTGAAAGATTATAAAAGACAATTAATTGAACTGTACAGAAAACTTTCTCTGAGGAGAAACTCATTGGATTTTGATGTTTCACATCGAACAGGCAGAAAACTTCTGGAAGGAGCCTCGAAAAGTGTCTTAAAAGTGTCACTGTCAGCAGGAAATCAAAAGGAAGGTATCAACAAAATCTCCACCCGCAAACCCTATAGTAGTGCCAAAGGCCCACAGAGACCACTAAGACGGGATATAGGATCAGAATAGCTTAGAAAAATCTCATATAGTCTTCTAAATGGTACCCAATAATATGTTACTGTGGGACGTATTCACGGATAGAGGGGCGGAAGTAACAAAGATGTTCATCAACTACGTGCCACATACCAACGTGCGGTCAGTAATGACATCAAAATGACGATCGTATTGAAAGACGACTTTCCTATTTTTCAGAAGCCCTTAGGTCGGTATTAGTACTGGATAGTATGCAGTTTAGTTGTTTTGGTTTAAATTAACATTCACAAACTCAATTCGAAAATTATCAACGATCGGTACCCGATAGAAGAAGATTCACTTCATTTGGGTAATATGAGTTTCGCATAGAGTTCTTTTCGGAATATACAATGCTTCCAGTAATTTTCTATAGCAAAAAAATGATATCGTGTGCGGTATACACCACCTACAAGCTAGAAGTTTTGGCGATCGAATGCGTACATAAAAATATCAAATTGTAAACGACTGTAGTATAGAGACAGGAGTAGCCGAGTAGTCTTCGAGAATGGCGATTCACAGAATTCAACTATGTATTGAAACATTGTTCGCGGAATTGGCCAAAGTCGATGTGTGTAGACCGAGTAGGGTCGAACTAATTTTATATCATATGAGTCGTATTTCAATATAAAATTTGATCTTCCGCAAGATCGGAAACTTTTGCACTAATGTCTTGAAAACTTTTGCATTCATGACTTCCTCGCCTTCCCCGTGCCCGCTCAAATCAAGCCACTCATCGAATATAGCTTTAAGAATTCGGCGCTCGTTGTTACTAATTTGATCGTCGACCAATGTATATACTGGGTGGAAAAGAAAGGCGCATATAAAATTAAAAGTTTTTATTTATTATTACGCGATTTGAATCTTACTTATGTATATACAAGGTGCCGCAAAAGTCGTCACTCAATTTCCTAAGGTAGTAACTTTGTTTGTAATTAAAAAGAATTAGATGTTCTGTGTATTGAAAATGTTTATTTAAACGTTTAAAATTTTCCTATTAAGTCGCGAAAATAATATCAATGAAGTGGCCGCCACCAGTGTTGAGGCACATGCAGTTTAGTTTCACAGCATTTTCCATTATTCCTCTCAAAATTTCTGGCGATCCTCCATTTCTTGTCGGATGTTCTCCGTTAGGGCGGCAAAGATATGTGGCTTGTTTGAGACCTCAAAAAATCTTTAAGACAGAAGTCTGAAACGATCAAATCGAACGATCTTATATTTAGAAATCGCCAAAACAAGAGTTTATAAGGCTCAATGCTGCAGTGTTTGTTCAGTTGGTGCTCAATCACCGATAAGCGAGGTAAACGTATTTTAGTAATTTAGAACTAACATTATTTTCTGCAGTAAAGCTGTTAATGCCCTTTAGCTCTCGAAAGGCGAAACTAAATACTAACCAGCCCAATTTGACGATCAAAGGATAGCACCATGGGGATAGGATAGCATCATACTTACATATTTTGAAATTTAGTTTTTTTTTTTTTAAAAAGCTGCTGGTGCCAATTACAAAGTGCAATATATGTGAAAAAGAACATAAGACAAGTGATAGTACGACAAACCTCCTCGATCACATGCGTAGGATGCACAAATCAGAATGAGACAAATTTAATCAACATGAGCCGGATACTTCTGAATTACATCAAAGGCCCTTAAATCGTATTGGACGATTCGACATCCTCTGTTACTGAGGGGTATATAACAGTAACGTGTCACTTTATACATTATAAAAGGCTACTATCAGCTGTTATAACAACTGAAAAAATTAAAGGTATATAGCCACATGGCTGAACATTTAAAAGATGTTCTCTCAGCAGAGAATAGTGAATTAATGTTATTTGAAATTAATTTATTAGAGCCATTCGAAAACACTACCACAGAAAATTCTGTTGATCAGCATGTGACATTGTCATTGGTAATCCCACTAATTTATGGTATTACATTGAAACTGGACGTATTAATATCTAAAATTGTCACACCAATTGAGGAGCAAATGCTTCAAGGATTAAAACAATCTGTCTCGAAAACACGGGTGCCTTATGAATAAAGAACAACTGCCATGGTAGCATCTTTAGTTGAAACCTCGTTTTAAACAAAATGCATTTCGAGTCAAGACAATGCAAGCAACGCACAAAAGTTTCTGACAACTGAAGTTTGGTCATTTATTTCCATGTCATCGGAGGCAGTAGAAGCTTGTAATACAGAAGCACAATCAACATTTGACGTCGGGCAAAGGATTGTTACCTTTTGTATTAGAATGCCAAACACTTGTATTAAGAATATCTCAGTCGGATGCTATAATTTTTATAAGGTAATATCTTGGCGGTTCGCCGTAAGGTAAACAGGGCTTTTGACCATCGTCATGTAGTAAAGTTTGTACCTCATACAAAACGGCTTTGAACCTAAGGATGCAGAGAACTGTCTATGACAGTTAAAACTAAAAATAATTTTCGATTGAAGATCGCCCAACTAAATATACAAAATGCTAAAGCAGTTGGGCATGAGATCAGGCAATCTATTGAAAAAGAAGCGATTGACATACTCTGCATGCAGGAACCATACGTGGTTAAAGGGGTTATAGGTGGAATGATCACCTCCACAAGAATTATCGTTGGAAACAATGAAAATATTAAAGCAGCAATTGGCATCCTCAACAACGATCTTGAGGTTCTTAAAATTTCACAGTTTTGCGACACACACTGTGTGTGTATAGATGAGATCTAACTTAGGAAGTTTCTATCTGGTCAGTATTCACTTCCAATATTCAGACGATCCAGTGGAATATGTAAGTAAACCTATAAAATAATGGATGGTCTTAAAACATCCTATTATCATTACTAGCAACTTCAATGATAAGTCTAAACTTTGGCACAATAAGGACACAAACGAGAGAGGTGTCCTCGTTGAAGAGTTTATAGCAAGAAGTAACCTATTCGTCATCAACGAGGATGGGCAGCCAAGTACATACTCTCACAACGGGGAGTCGAATATTGATCTCATTCTCATGACGGGCGGTCTGTTAAGAAAAATTTTAAGTTGGTCCGTTCATGAAAATTGGACATCAAGTGACAGAGCTATTGTCTCGATCTTGGGTTCGAAGAACAAACATAATGATTCCCAAGCATTAAAGAAAATTCCACGGTATGCCTTAAGCATATCAATTAGAAGTGTTTCTACAGCCAACTAAGTAACATCTGGCAAAGCCTGGCTAAAGACCTGAAGGCATCGATCGATAGTGATATCGATCAAGTTGAACAAATTATAACAAGTTCAATTATCAAAGTCTGTAGCGCTACTATATCACGTAAACGTGCTCGAAAATCTAAATTATCTTGGTGGTCTCCGTACTTAACCGAATCAAGAAAATTGGTTCGTAAGTTGCACAAGTTATATCAAAGAGATAAAAATCCCGAAAACCGGGGAAAGTAAAAGGCTTAACTATGTGGTATACACCGCAAAGCGTATTTTAAAAGTATTAGAGACAAAAGCCAAATGAGGTTAAAAGAATTCATAACGGAGCATGGTAATGCTGAACCGTGGGGCTTTGTCTACAATTTCAGCACAGGTAAATTGAAAACGAATGAGGTACTTAGTATCCTGGTGAGCAGTGGTGGACAAACAACAATTTGTTGTGAGGACAGTACAAAATGCTTGCTCAATACCTTGCTACCCGATGACTCTGAGGAAAATTCATCTTCAGTGATGAAGAGGCCATTTTGGCTATCATGTCTATGAAAGCTGGTAAAGCGGCAGGCCTAGACAACAACGAGGTTGAAGTGCTACGAAGTGGAGATAGGTGTCAAACCGATTCCATATCTTATTGACCTATCAGGCTGATGCCTGTTCTTGGTAAACTATTCGAAAAGCTAATTGCGTGCAGGTTAATAGACATGTTCCAGAAAAGTGGCACCTATAGTGATAAATAGTTTGGCTTTAGAGAAAATTGGTCCACAGAGGACGCAATGATCAAAATGATCAATATAGTCAAAGAGTCGGACCAAAAGTACAATACTGGAGTTTTCCTAGACGTATCTGGCACGTGGCGCAGCATAATGCTGGAGCTAAAGAGATTCAATTGCTCATGCAATCTCTATAATATCATTAACAAACCACTGTTATTTCAAGGCATGGCACACTTGAAAAAATTATCAGTAAAGGATGTCCGCAAGGCTCCATCCTTGGCCCACACTTTTGGAATATTGTCTTCAACGGAAGCATGAACCAAAAAGTCCAAGAAGTGGAATTCGTGGACGATAAGATAATGCTCTTTGCTATGGGAATTCAAGACAAATTATTCAAGAAAAAGCGAAATTAGCCATAGACAGGATGGTAGACTGGTGCAGAAGTTACAAAATGGAGCTATCCTCTACAAAGACAGTTATAATTCAACTGAAAGGTTCACTGGACATTAGGAGACCACTATGAAAACTGTTTAATGGCTGGTGGAAGGTTTTGGAAGGTTTTCGCTGTGCTGAAACGAATTGTTCAAGCAACGTACTTTGTCAATAAAATACGAGAGCCTTGTGGTCTCTTCATTGAGATACGCGTACGGGGCATGGGTAGACAGAATGAACTATCACCATCAGCGTAAACTACTTAGTGCCCAAAGAAGCATCTTGCTCGGAATTACCAAGGTATACAGAACAGTGTCAACTGACGCCGTTCCTGTCTTGCTCGGCATGATTCCTATTGATATACTCTTGATGAGAAAATTGCCAACTACATGATAAGGAAAAGACAAGACGTGAGCTACGGAAACGTGTTAGTAGAACGCCATCAAATTCGGCTAAACCTCATGAGCCCGCGTCCTTATCAATATGGCAAGATATAGATGGTCGCATTCAATGGATGGCAGAATAACATATAGGTTTCTGCCAAGCATTGAAGCTAGATTAGAGACAAAGATTTCTCCAAGTGGACTCAAGTACCTGTGAATGTGGATAGGACGAGGATACCATAGAGTACATCCTCTATGACTGTGATCTAGCTCAAGAATCTAGAGATGAACTTATAACAGACTCAAGAGTTGAGTGGCCAGCAAGTAAACTTACTTTAATGCTGCCAAACAACCTCAACTCTTTCAAGAAATTTTGTGATGCCGTCTTGAGCGGTAGGTAGATATAAGTATTAGTACACAAGATTTTTTATCTTAAGTAAAATTGTTAAAGCTAGCAAATAGTAGACGATGCGCCTCCTCGTTGGCAGGGACGGTAACAGGGTAACCTGGCTAAGCATACCGACATAGTATAGTAATATTTTTAAAAATTGAAAGTCCGCGTTGGATATGTTAAAGGCACGACCATCTGGGAACATCTTCTTATCAAAGCGAATGAAATGAAAATATCTTGGCAGACCTATAATCCAATAATCATGTGTCCCAATTTCATTCTGGGTTGAGAACAAAAACTCTCAATTTAACCCGATAGTATCGATTGTTTCAATTTCAACAATCGATAATTATCGATTGGAGTCACTATCGATAGTATCACATCACTAAATTGGGACTAAATGCTGTAAGAATGGTTCGGAGGATATGGGTGATTGCTTAACACAAGTTTTGTTTCAGCAAAATCCCAACCGTACTCTTCTGGATCTTTCAACATAGAACAGTTATCATTGATTCCTTGGTTCTCTTAACTACTACAGTTTGCTAAGCTACATCGTTAAAACTCAGATGCAAATGTAACAATGTGTGTGGGAATATTTGACTTTTTTGATTTTGTAAAGATTTCTTAAACAAGTCTATCGCCGATTTCTATTTTGGAATGGATGATATCATTTGCACAGCACTATATATGTACATATGTATATACGACGCATATTTAAATCAATTGTGAAAGATTATTTTGGCACGATACATTTGAAATCTGTCTAAGTTAAATTTATTTTTGAACAAACGAGCAACTCCTGAAAATAAAATGAAAATAGCGGATGGATACGAAGGGATAATCAATTCATTATTATTATACACGCCGAAAACTTTCACAATCGTATACGTTTTTCAGTCTGTTGAATTTTTAAAACTATTCAAAAAAAATTAAATAAATTTGGTTTTGTATATACGAGTCTTGTACATACGAGTATATGTATGTGGAAAATATGCTCCATTTCAAAATATTTGGCCCAAAATATATTCACATAAAATACAAAAAAAATGCTTTCGCTCTATCAACCGGAAGATCAATTCTTCCTCCATAATTTTTTATATATGTGTGTGTGTACAGTATTATATTCGTATATAGTAAACGTCAGAGCTAAGTATACACAATGGATGGGTTTCACCAGAGTCCGTATATATTATCTCGTAATATTGGTTTTAGAATTTGTTTAGCATTTTCGTCTATCGAGCTATGAATATTGTATACACAATCATATACTTACCAGCATCCAAATCATAATATAAATTATCGATTTTCGTTTCCATCTTATTAAGGGATTCTTGAAATTTTTCCAAACATAGATTACACGTATGCAATTTGTCACTCATATTAGATATTTATTATTGCTAATTAATTTATTTATTTATCTAACACGTAGAATTGTAATTTAATATTTATTATATATTTAAGTATATTTGTTGTGGTATGTTTCAACAACAAAATATATTCTAAGAAATTTAACCACTTTAATTTGGAACTGTACCTAAATAACAATGAAAATATATGCTACCACTCAAACATGTATTCAAAAACAAATAAAATTTTTAAACGATGAACTTTTTAATACAAAACAAAAGAAAATTGAAACTGACATGAAAGACGACGACGACGACGATACAGTACAATACAGTAATTTATTGGGAAAATTGATTGATTTTTGTTATATTTTTGGCTTGTGCATGGTGTTGGGTTACTTTGATGTCGAAATATGAAATTAGAAAATTGGGATGTGGAGCTTAATGTTTTAAGTGGAAATTGGGGTAAAATTGTAACAATCAAAATGTGTACACTCTTACTATCTCAAGATTGTACACATGTTCCTTAATTTAAAGGGTTTTTCAATAAGGGTTCTGAAATTCAGAATGAAATCAATGAATTTTTATTTCATTGTAAAGAGGAAGGTATGCCAATAACATTTGAAAACGATATCAGTCAAATGGCCGCCACGGCTACGCTTGCAGCACCATATCGTTTTCATGAAATTTTCCATGACCAATTCGCACATTTGCCGCTGTATGTCCTCGATATAACTTCACGAATTCCATCTTTAAGGTCGATTGTGGAGGATTGGCATAAACCCACGTGCCCCCAAAGAAAAAAGTCTAAAGGTGTTAAATCACAAGATCCCGGTGGCCAATTATGATGACCTCTTCGAGAAATAACACGGTTGCTTGTGTGGCACGTAGCGCCGTCTTGCTGAAAATAAACGTCGTCCACATCAATATCTTCCAATTCCGGCCATAGAAAATTATTAATTATAGCTCGGTAGCGCAAT
Organism: Tipula unca; assembly: GCA_951394425.1. Lineage (NCBI taxonomy): Eukaryota > Metazoa > Arthropoda > Insecta > Diptera > Tipulidae > Tipula > Tipula unca. The sequence continues at coordinate 202,561,478 of OX596380.1, forward strand.
CCATTCACTGTAATAGTTGCACCAGCCTCATTTTCGAAAAAGTAAGTTTTCTGAAACCAAAATGCGACAATTCTGCTTATTAACGTATAGTCTACGAGGTGAAAATGGGCCTCATCACTCAAGATGATTTTTCGATGAAAATCCGGATCATTTTGATGCATTTGAAGGACTCAATCAGCGAAGATACGACGTTAATGGTGATCGACCGGCTTGAGTTCTTGTGTTAACTGAACTTTAAAAGCCTTAAGACCTAAGTCTTTATGCAAAATACGGTGTAATATCGTTTGTGGAATGTCTAATTCCAAAGATCGACAAACCTGGGTTTTCTTCAACACTATACGGGCTACAGCAGCAATATTCTCAGTTGTTCTTGAGCGACTTACTTGTCCCAACAGCTCAAAATTTTCCACCAGTTTCACTATTGCGAGCCTAGAAGGTGCTTCACGACGACCAAAAAGTGCTTTAACCCTATACTATATGTGGAAATGTCCCCATCGTTGAAAGAATTTTAAATGAAATTTAATCGAACCTTTCAGCTTCTCGAATATATAGCTTGATAATTATTCAATGAGATAAGAAAGCAAATAGTCAATCCAGGTAAGGATTGGCGTGACACTAATTTAAGAGCCGTGTGAAAAATAAATTATGATTGGGGTATTGCTCAATTATATTACAGTTTGACAAATAATCCGAGCTTATAATGGCAACTGGATAATTTTGAAGAAGAAGTAGTGGACTTATTACTGTGAAATATATTTATATTAGGAGGCTACTAAACGGTTGGACGACCCGCATCCGTAGGTTAGGTTAGGTTAGGTTAGGATGAGTGCCTGCTACGGTACACTTAGACCGGAGACCGTCCATTGTGATACCACAGGATCTTACTTCCCTATTACCCTTAATATGAACCAGTTAGAGCTACTTAGGTAGCGTGATATATCTCGCACATTACCTAGTTTTCGAGATCAGAGAGGCTGTCCATTAAGAATCTACCCATCTATTTATGTCTCTTCCTCCTCCTCGTTCATACAACTTCTGCAAAAATCATTAGCTTCTAGACCTAGCCTCCTCGCATGTTCTCCAAGTAGGTAGTGTCCTGTGAGTATCAAAACGATCGTTTTTAAATCAGGTCTACGTAAGGAGATCAGTGTCTTTGAGCGTTTGTAGACCAGCTTTGGCCAGAATTGTTTTGCTACACTACATGTAAGGGTGTTAGTCCATTTTTCGTTCGCTGAGGCTACTGCCTCATTTTTAAGTGCTGTCTTGAGTGACTTAATCTTCCTCCCCAAATTTGCCCTTTTCGGTAGCAGTTGGAGAATTGTACCATGCCTAGCTTGTTCGTCCGCCCTGTAATTCCCCATGACGTTCGGCCACAGTATGTCTCAACCAAGTCAATACCTCCTCAATCGTATAATCACCTCTGCTTGGTATACGCTGCAATGATCAGGGCGACGAACTGATATACCTACTTTCAATTTATCACAGAAGACTCCAGCTTCTACTTTACCGTGTAGCTTGGAGCCATCCGTAAAGAACTGTAATGCTTCTGTTTCCGATAAAGACCCGCTTTTCTAAGATTCTCTTAAAGGGCAAGTAGTTCGGAACCGGAGAAGGTGAAACATAAGGTGAAACATAACCTCCAAGAAGGTGAAATATAACCTCCTAGGCGTGTGTTGGTGTTGTTAAGAGCTGGCCACCACACGCTCACCTCATACATAAGTCATAAGTATAGATCTTACTGCAATGAATAGCGTTTCTGCCAGAGTACACGCCTATATTAGCCTTGTTTACTCTTTACAAGATGTTATAGGCTTCCAACTAAGCTTACTGTCCAAGATTACGCTCCGAAATCTTCCCTTATCAGTAAAAGCTAGTCCTCTGCTGTTTAAGATAGATGGATCTACTACGGGGAGTTTATATTTCCTGCGGTAAAGAGTCCCAGTTCAGTTTTGGACGAGCTGATTGCCAGTCCACATCTGATGGCCCACCTCGTAATGATTAGAAGGGCATTTTGGATTACCTCTTTCACCGTGCTTAAATATTTACCAGAGACAGCTACGTCATCTGCATAAGCAATCACTCCGATCACTTCTCTCTCCAGCTCTAATAGCTGATTGATATATTCCAGCTACAAGTTAACCATCCTGCTCCCCAGCATATGATTGATTAACCCACTTACAGGGTATTCCACCCCATCTCCGTTTTTACATTGATAAGTTACCCTCAATATCAAAGAACGCCGCGCCATACAAAACTCTTGCAAGAATATTGATTTCTCAATGTAAGGACTCTTGAGAAATCAATATTGTTGAGGGCATGCAGAACTATGTCCACAGATTTCCCTTTACAGTAGGCATGTTGAGACTGTGCCCTGTCACTAGGCTATATTTTTGGTCGTTTATAAATATCTATCAGCCTTTCCAAAGTTTTCAACAGAAAGGATGATAGTGTTATGGGTCTTAACTACGCTCTTACACGCTTTCGGAATAAAGATCACCCTGACGTCGGTCCACCTCCGCGGAATACAGACCAATTTTAAACACCCTTTGAAGATTACTTTCAGCCAGTGGAGAGTTGTTTTGAATTTCCGCTGGTATAATTCGGTTAAGACCAGCCGATCTATAAGGTTTGAAACCTTCAAGTGCCCATAGGATCCGTTTTTTAGTTACGATATCTTATATGCGCAATGAATGTGTTTTTCGATGAGTACTAGTCTAAGTCGAGTCATCGAAGCTTCCTGGAAAGTGGATTTCGATGAGTAGCTTCAAAGATTCCTCACTACGAGCAGTCCAAGATCCATCTGGTTTAATTAAATAAATTGGTTTAGTAAATAGACTCCTTCCATTTTATCACAGAAGACTCTCCACGATCTCCTTTGTGCCTTCCTTAATTCTTTTTTGCATATACTTTTAAGTCCTCCTTATAGGAGTCCCAACCTTCAGCATTTCTCGTAGATTTGGCTCTATTAAAGGTTTTCCTACATGTATTTCGGTAGGTCCCTATTGGACTTACCATTGGGCAAATAGCATTGACCGACAAGTTGCAGGCACTAGTGATAGTGTCCACTATGCAATTCAGTTCCTCCACTGTCGCTTTCGGCTCAGGGGCCTCCGGCATTATTAGCTCTTTTAGCGTTTTCCTATACTTGCTCCAGTTTGTCCTTCTGGGATTTCTAAAAGCTTTTCGTGTAGCAGGTGAAACGTTAAGACTGAATGTTACATATCGATGGTCAGATAAGAAATGTTCCCCCGCCACTCTTCTTTCCTTGACCATAGGATTATTTAATATTAAGGATGATTAATTATCTGAGGCAAAAGTTAAGTCCAGAACCTCTTGCCGATTTTTAGTAATAAATGTAGGCTCTTGCCCAATATTACACACCCAAAGGTTAGTATTTAAAAGTATTCAAAAAATAACTCACCCCTTTCTGCCTCTTGTGTGGACAGACTGCTGTCCTCACCAGGTTCCCCTGAGTGCGTTTCGGCCTCGTCTTGTTTATTGACTCTGAGAGTAATTGACCCGAAACCGAAGTCAATTGCTCGCTTAGTCACGGCAAGAGGAGCCAGGGACTCCTTGTTGATTACCATAATGGATAATCTAGAGCTCCCCTTGGCGTCCTCTCGACTTACTATCTTCCAATTATCCGTCATAAGATTTAGGAAACCCGCATCCGTAAAAAAATCAACTTGTCCCTATAATCAGAGATCATGTATTTTGTTTTGAAAACTCTACAAGCGGGCCAAGTATTGCCTTCTTTCTGTTGCTATGCAGTCATATGCAATTGAGATGTACTCCAACATGAGATTGACGAGTATCGGGGACAGAGCATCTCCTTGCGAAACACCCGAGTTGGCTGCAAAAATTCTCGATATATCCTGTTCTCAACTTTGACACAGCATTGCGACTGACAGCATCTGTGTTTATACTGCGACCAAATGATTATCGCTGGCTATACGTACTCGGTTGTTGACCGATAAGTTCTCACATCCTGCACAACCCGAGCTCGCCCTTTAGAAATTAACACGTGGTCAATTTGGCTGCGGGAAGATCTGCGAGAATGGGGCCGATACTCTTTCACGTATGTTATCAGGTCATCAAACGCTCTTTGTTTCTAACGTGACTGCACGTTCCACGTGCATATCCTAAATCACATGTCCGGGAACTTGAATGGGGTCTGTTGTTGGTTTGGCTGTATCCAGTTGACATTACAAACAGTTCATTTTTTACGAATGCGAGTCGCCAGCCCAGCGATCGAAACGTTCAGTACGATAAGTAAAGTATACTGTGGTGGTATTCTTGGAAAATACATTCGCGCAATTTAGATTTACGAGACATGTGAGTGCAATTCTCACATCAGCCAGTCGCTATCTGTATACCATCCAGAATAGGGCCTTTTGTTAATTCGTTTTTTTCTGAATTAATAATTTAATTTTTAGGTTTTAAGTCAGAAAACAGCAGTTTTTCTTATTTCAGTTTTTATTTAATTCGGTACCCCACATCGATGTACCATGCTCAACCTGTATTTGAAAAAATCACATTCAATTTTTTTATAGCACACCAGTGAATTAGCGTAGCATTCCGGGAGCCATTGGCCACTAGGAGAATTATTCTAAATTTCAAACAATTTGAATTCAATTAGGGCTCGTAAATACCCAAAAAAATGAGTACAATTTATTTAATTATAAACATAATTTTTACAACAGAGTTGTGTTCCTTGCTTAAATCTGTAGATCGGATGAATTCGGATTTAAGTTTATAGAAGATTCTGCGAATTGGAATCTATTAACAATCTCATCATTGAATATTATTGCTATTCCTGTCGAAGCTACCATCCTCAAATGAACAACATCATTAACCACAAAATCCACAAGGTGTTGTATGTAACAAACCATTTAGTTCAACTAACCCCATGATATAAATTGCACATCAAGTTTTCATTTTCTATTTTCTTTTTATTTCCCAAAAGACTTGAATGTGTTTGTTTCGGCGATCGATATTTCTAATCGCTAGTATATAATCGTCCTTAAAAGGTCAGAAGGAAATGTCTGTTATCTGTTAAAAACCTTAATTTGTTACACCATTTCCAGTCCCTCCTAATTAAGGCACATACGTACATAGGTACAGATAGATAAATTTGCGCCAATTTATTTTTATTTTTTCTAATTTTCTAGCGCTATAGATTACCATTAAATTAATAGTCTTAATTATTATAATTTTAATAATTTTACTATATGTATGTATATGTACAGTGGAAAAATGAAAATTAATGGAAACGAAGGTACGTACATACCTACAGAGTATAAGATGATTATGAAATAAATGAATGGGGAAAAAGGTTTGCATGGTTTAAGTTTTTAATATTCGTGTTGTAAAAAACAAAAATAAATGTTGTTGTTGTTTCCTCCCGCATATAGTTTTTGTTGTTGTTGTTTTGCTTGTACTTATATATCCGCACCAGAAAGAATATAATTTAATTATAATCCGGCACAAATTAATTAGTTTGTGTAAAAGTGTATTAATTTTGGGGATTATACACATTTTTGTTTTAACTTGCCAGATTATAACTCTCGATGGTGTGTAATTTTTATTTATGTACATATTTTATATATGGTGATGTTATATAGCTGTTGGAGCGGAAACGGAACTATAATGATGTTTTAACGATTTTATTTTTACCCAGACAGAACCGAAAATTACACGTGGGAATTCTTTTTTGCCACACGGATTAGTTCAACCATATATTCTCGTATAATAATAATAACAGTTTATAAAGGCTATTACCGGCCCTTTGTTGAGTCAACAATCCGGCTCTAACGGTTTTGATCCTGGGCTTGGTTCTCGAAAGGTCTTGGAAAGACCTCTGTGCCTACCATATTGTGGCTCTTCTTTCAGAGATCACGGCACAATTCGTTCCTCGCTGAGATCTACCTCATCTAGAATATCGGGGAGCTTCATCAGATCTCTGATCTCAATATTCTACAGAGCTCGGTATATACCATCTCCTTCTCTTTTTGGACCGTAAATCTAGCGCCCACTTTCACATCCAAACATAACAACGGGCCTGATCAACGCTTTGTAAAGCTTTAGCCGCACGATACTTGTAAGGTGTTTAGATTTTAGCAGTGGCCTTGAAAGATAGAAAGCACGGCTGCCAGGCGTACTTTTATATTCGCACCCACACTGTTATCGTGACTAATAGCCCAACCTCCCGTTATTTCAACCTCCTCACTCCCTCAAACGTGTAGTGGCCGCTACTAAAATCTGGTGTGCCATTGTCTTTACATCCAGAGATCATGTATTTTGTTTTGTCTCATTGATCGGGAGTCCAACAGAAGCTGAAAACTCTACAAGCGGATCAAGTAAGTATTTCCTTCACTCCATTGCTATTCAGTATGCAATCACCTGATTGGACTGGCGATATAAGTTGTTGCGCTGAGGGGTTTGTGGAAACTGCAATGGAAACACAAAGCATACACCAAACAACAATAATATGGAAATAATAAGCAGCCCGTTCCAAAGGCGAGGAAGAGTTAATAGATCTCCTGGGTAAACTTTTAATTTCTCTAATTCAACAAAGAGCGAATGTTATACAAACAATGGTAAATAATTATTCTTAATTTACAGCAACAAATTAACCAAGTTAAGCCATCAATGAAGCAGAACCAGCTGAATACCAAATTTAATGTCATCACCAAAATACCGATTCTAATATTAATAAAAACGATGACAGAGGAGAAGAGCTTCAATTAAAATATAGAAAAATGTACTGGTTAATTGGTAGAAACTCTCAGTTATCCATTCATAATAAACTTATGCTTTATAAACAAGTGCTAAATCTGGTCTGGACATATGGTATTCGACTATGGGGATGCACCAAAACTAGCAATCAACAAATAGTTCAACGATTTCAAAATAAAGTTCTCAGAGTAATAGTGACCTTCATAGAGACCCGGAATAGACACAGTCGTAAGTGAAACAAAGAAGTGTGCTAAAAAATACCAGGAGAGGCTCTATACATCGAATGTGTAAGACTACTTCATCAAGAAGGTATCATAGGAAGACTCAAAAGACTAAAACCTTTTGAGTTACCTGAATAGTCCGCATAATGCAAAATCAACCAAAACAAAACTTTATGGAAATAATATATAGGAGTGCTTTGCTATTATATTGTCAGAGTCAAACGCTCTTAGTCAAAAATGACTAATTACTTTGTAAAAAAGGTTCAATAAATAAGCGTCTGGGAAAAAGGTTCGTAATAGGTGGTGACTTCAATGCGAACAATACTCATTGGGATTCTAGATTAACTACATCTAAAGGAAAAGGATTACGGATTGCCATTAAAGAAAATGGATGTGAATCCATTTCAACAGGAAAACCAACATATTGGCCAACTGACCAACTGACCTGATCGATTTTTTATAATCAAAAATATTTCTAATAATTTTATAAAAATCGAAGAAAGCCAAGATATGAGCTCAGATCATTGTCCCATAGTCCTAATTCTAAACGAGTATATCACCCAAAAAGGGAATAATCCAGTATTAACCAACAAATATACGAACTGGAAAAGTCTGAAAGTACACCTTGAATAAGGAATTCTGTTGAAAGTTCCATTAAAAACTATGGATACTGGAAATAGAAGTAGAAAAGTTTATTACGGATATTTAACACTCAGCATGGGAAAATCAAATAAAGACTAAATGTAAATAACTATATCCAATAGAAATTAGAAATCTCCTTAGAGAAAAGTAAATCCAGAAAAAAGTGGCACTGAACTAGAGCTCCACAAGACAAAAAAAGACTAAACAATCTTACTCAACAATTAAATTGAATGATTTAATTTTTACTTAAGTTTACTTTGGAAAGAAACTAAAACTCTGAAAAGGCCAATAATGCCGATTCATCCTATCAGGAAAATGGATGGAACATGGACAAGGAAAAACAAAGATAAAGCTGAAGTCGCCTATGCCACATTAGCTTTTGTGTTGACGGAATTCTTAAAAATTCCGGCTTTGGAAGTTATGATGGTATCCGAAAACAATTTGTTCTTCAATCTCGAAATATTATAGGTTTTGTGGAGTTATACAATTTTCCGGATACCAACTTTTGAATCATGGCAGTTCCTTTGGCTTTCACCATGGTTGTTTCCAAGTTAAAGTGCTGTTGTGTGTCGTTTTGGGTAAATTTCAAAATTGTGTTTAGAATTTTGCCTGCCCTCTCAATACCACAATAGAGATAACACAAGCTATCTCTGATGTAATTCATTAATTGCAGCCTCATTTTATTTTATTTTAAAATAGAGTGCCTGTGTTATACAAATAAAGTGTAACATCTCGAGTTGTAAAATGTGCAGATGCAAAAAATTTAATGAAAGTCGAGTAAAGTGTTCAAGCTCTATATATTTATATGCACCAAATCTAAAGTCCATTTTGACTAGCTAACAGAAGGCACCCATTATTAAATACAAACAAAATAATAGCTATGCTATATAAAGAAAAGTGGAAATTTTATCATTCCTAATTAACCTAATTTCATTATCTTTATATCCAAGTATAGATATGTGTATGTGTATCTCGCCCCATATAGTATGTACGTCATAAAAAAAATACTTTATCCATCATAATATTAGCAGACAAAAAAAACACCCATATAATTATAGAACACTGAACTGAATAGAACCAAGATAATATAACAAAAAAATTCTGAGTTTGGATATTGTTACAATACTTATGGCTCAGTTGTTTTTTTCCCGCAGTAAATTTTTATGACGGTAATGAACAAAATTATAAAATCTGGAACAAGTTGGGACAAAACAGTCAAAACCGTATAACGTATCTATTTTTATGTACGTATAACGTATCTATTTTTATATTCTAGAAAAGCATACATATACGACTGCCATTAAACTTACATTAAATTCTACAAAACGGGCCACAACGAAAAATTTTGCTCGTTATAAAAATTTAAAACGAAAAAATTTAAATGCTCAAGGATTTAGGCGACCAGCGTGAATTTTAGAAATATCCGGGACTGTAACATTATGTAGGTAGATAATATCCCAAGTAGTTATAAATAATATTTGCTTGTCTAATAAAAACTAATAAAAAATAATTTTATTTTATTTTTGTAATGTATAAATTACACAATAGACAATAATTGTACATACATATTTTTATTTGTTGTTATTTAATATTTATTATTGTTTGCTATTTCATAAATCTATTTATTTTTTTTTCCCGGAATTTATTATAGTTAGTTACAGAAACAGTAGGGTTGTTGTGTGTAATAAATTACAATTCTGTTGTGATATAATAAATTTCGATCGCTTAATTTTGGTCACGTTTCAAAATGTGCTTGAACTAAAATATTTAATTGGTTACAATTACAATTATTGACATATTATGTATAAATATATACAGTGAAACCTCACTAGTTTATATCAACTGTACTTGGCAGCCGCGATTTCCAATCGTCTACAGTTATTTGGTTGACGCTTGTACCTTCTCCCGATATGTCTTTATAGACGATATTGTGACACTCTTTAAATATTTGAAGCCAACCATTTGAAGCGCTATAATTCTGCTACTTCCTTAGCTTTTTCCGCAATAAGCGGTCGAGTTATTGGTATGTTAGTTGTTCGCAAGTGACAAGACCAGATGGAAATGAATTAACTTTTCTCGCGTTTTTTCTGGAATTTAATCCCCTCCTTATCGGTCATATCAACTGATCGGCCATCTCATTTAAAGATGACTGTTCTGGACTACCTGTAACATCAGGAAGTGTGATTGTAGCGTTTTAATACCAGCCTGGCTGTCCGTAAAAATTCGAATATCCCTCGTAGATGTTACATTATACTTCAACCAGCCCATGACTTCCATTATCGCGATAAGTTCAACTTCAACAACACTGCAAAAGTTGGGAAGACGAAAAAAGAGGTTGACCCCTAGTGCCTCATAGAATACCTCATAGCTAATACTCTATCCCTTTTTGAGCCATCCGTGAAGAAGCTTATCGTCTCATTGTCCATAACCATCTCATTCAGCCAGTCCTCTCTGATGGGAAACTCAGTTTGGAAGCTCACCCCAACAAATGGTGAAGGAATCGGTGTAGTCGGTAGTTTCAGGCATACCCCTGTTGCACAGGATAGATGAGTGTCCTATGTTGTTACAGGTCCATATAGATATGGATTTGAGATGCAAGCTGCTTGGCCGTAGATCCAAGGGAGTGAGATGAAAGAGAATCTCCAGAGCTTGGTAGGTGTGCTCCTTTCGGAACGAATCGTGAAAACCTCGCAAATTTTCAATTTAATGTTTGGAATTTTGACTTCCACATGTCGAGGGATTCGTTCAGGAGGAATGCTTTATTTAAGTTTATATGTAGTAGAAATTAAGTCGTCGTCAATTTTATGTTTTATATTTTTTTAGTTGATTTTTTCCGTGTTCCGATTGTGACCCTGTAGGTATCAATAAACAGATAAATAAATAATGTGTGCCAAGTATTGATGAGAGTAGTTGATGAAAAGTGTGTACAAAAAATTCGAAGGTCTATAGCAATAGAAATTAAATTAGATATCTAGATATCGATATAAATTGTCAAATCTTTAGGCCTCACCACTTCAACCGTGTGTACGATTAAAGATAAAATATTGGTCCGTACAAAACGCGTAACACCGTTAACGGTAAAACGTGTTTCACGGCAAAGAAGTCAGGTAATGGAAGAAATGTAACTTTTGCTGAGTGTTTGGATAGACCACCAATCCCAGATAAATAAGCCGATTTCCACATTAATTATCCAGGAAAAAGCAAAGAGCCTTCATGACGTTTTAGTAGTCAAACACGGTGAATCTTCACAGTCTGAATCATTTTTAACTAGAAAAGGCTGGTCTGATCGGTTCAAAAAACGACATTCTCTTCACATTTTAAAAACAACGGGGGCAGCCAGTGCAGCTACTCAAGCGGCTAAATTGTTTCCCGAGGATTTAAAAAAAATTGTCGATGATGGTGGTTATACCCCACAGCAGGTATATATAATGTTAACTTCTTCCGGATTTAAAGCTGCTAAGGATCATAAGCAGTGTTGTGCCACGTAATCTACATGGCGTAATTACACGATTGTCTACACGTGTAGACAATGTATGTAAACAATCAAAATAATTATGTCGACAATGTAGACAATGTAGACAATCGTCCAATCTAGCTGTATAGAGAGCTGTATGAACCATATGATATAACAAACATTTCTTATATGAAGTTATATGGAAATAGTGTCTATTTGATTTTAATTGTTATTAGATAAAATTGAAATGATTCTAAAATCTACTTAATCTTATGTGTAGTTTAAAGTGTAATTTTTGTTTATTTGATTCATTTGGTAAATTTTTATAATCTTAAATGTTAGATAAAATATGTGTTTTAAAATTGCTGAAAATTAACTTTAAATTTACTCTAAATAAATATTTAGGTCACTAAACAAATTTGAAACTATATAAGACCATATTTACAATGTTTTAATTGATAAATACAACATAAAATTTAATAGTTTTAAAACATTTATATTTTTTGTAACAATACATAGATTAATATCAATTTTCTGCCATTTGTAAACACAAATTTTTGGCATTTCAAGTCATAAAGTTGTTCCAAATGAAGCAAATATACAAAAATATCACTTTAAACACACATAAGATTAAGTAGATTTTAGAATCATTACAAATTTAACTAATAATAATTAAAATTAAATAAACACTATTTTCGTATACCTTCATATAAGAAATTTTTGATATCTGGGTGATATAGTTCTCTATTGTCCGCTAGAGCACACGGTCCAATCGTCAATTGTATGAACTTAATTCATACTTCGAGACATTGAACAATAGATGGCATTAAAAACCCATTGCAATGAGTTTTGGTAATCAGCATACAGAAACTTGCAGTATGTTTGCGCTGATTGAACTAGATTGAACAATGAACACTAATTTCACAAAAACAGAATTCGAATGAAGCCTAATGAAAAAAATTTTGAATCAATTTTACAGCTGCGTAATTTCCCATTTCGTTCATGTTATTTACGTCAGCACTCAGCAGTATTAGCTGCGCTGACAAAAACTTTTTCGCTGTTAGCAATTTTAGTCAACACTGGTTTGTTTAAAACCATTGCAATGAGTTTTGGTAATCAGCATACAGAAACTTGCAGTATGTTTGCGCTGACTAAAACTGCTTGAATAAAGAAACCGATCTAGAATTGTAGTTAATTTTTTAATTAATTAATAATTTCCAATAAATCATGTCAAGTAGTGGTCGACCAAAAAATAAAAATTTCCAGGAACTCGGTTTTCAATTAACCAAAATAAATGGAAAATTTGTGGCTTACTGCGATGTGTGCAATAAAAATTTACAAAATACAGCCGCAACTCGCCTAAAAGGACATAGGTATATTCTTGTTATAAAATTTGCTTAGTTTTGCATATAATTTTTACATTTTTATATAATTAGAAACATCTGTAAACTGCCGGAAAATCAACAAGAGCCAATAACAACAGATGAATCAACTATCACCTCCCAAAGCAGTATGATAATCATTTTGGATGATGTCGAGAATCGACAAAATTTGGAATCTTTCCGTGTGATGGTAAACTATAATCTATTTTAGTAAACTAAGCTTCTATCATAAATTATTTTTATTTCTTAGGCAGATCAATCAATGTCTGCAACTGTAGCACCACAAAATTCACAGGATCTAGTTGTGTTAGATGATCAATTTATGGATGTTGTGACCAGTGACAATTTTTTAATATCTGACGAATCTACGGTTTCTTCACAAACCTCCTCCATTGGTAGTTCATTTTCTTTACCATCCAGACCAAAATCTTCGATTAGAGGCTATGATATCAGACCATCGACGTCCTCTAGCTGTCATAGTGCTTCTAGTTTTTTAACCTCTATATCTCCATCGTCGGCTACAATAGCAAAAATTAACCAAAAACGAACGACTACCAAGAAACCCAATTCTGTTTCAAGCTATATAGATAAAATTTCAAATAAAGAAGAAATAGAATTGAACGAGGCTTTAGCAAATTTGGTATTTGGCTGTAATTTACCTTTAAGAGTCATCGAATCCAAATATTTTAAAAATTTTATACATAAAATTAGACCAGCATATGTACCAAAATTACCTGGACGAAAAGCATTATCAACAACACTACTGGACAAGGCATACGACAAATGTATTTCGTACGCTAATTGCTTTATTGGAAAAGAGTCCGTTTTATTAATTGATGGCTGGAAAAACAGTTCGAGTAACAGTAAGCTCGTAGTTGCAATGATCCACAACGCTAACAAAGAGCAGGCATTTCTTCAAGCTTGGGATTTAACCGGTATTAGTGAAACTGGTGAAAAGTTAGCTGAAATTGTTTTTGAATCTATGGACATTGCAAACACACTTTATAACACAAAAATATACGCCACAGTATCCGACAATGCTAGTGCGATGATGAAAATGGGAAAACTGACCAGCCACGTAATTTGGCATAGCACATGTAGCAGTCATACGGCCAACTTATTAGCTAAGGATGTGTTAAATGATCATTTAACAGAAAACATTTCCATAGTGTTAAGAGAGTTCAAGCAGCCAGATTTCGAAAGGCGCATAATTGAAAATGGTGGTGTAAAAATAAAATTACCCTGCGAAACGCGGTGGTGCTCATATAGAGATTCATATTCTTGCTATGTAAAAAACCTAGAGCAAATGAAACAAATAACCGCTGATCCTAAATTAAAAAGGGTGAAACAAAACGTAGCTAAATTAATTTTTGATGACGAAATATTAGAGCTAGTCAAGAAAAATATAAAAATGTTAGATCCAATTTGCCAACTTATTAATATTGCACAGTCAACATCCTGCTCGATTGCAGATGCAGCCGACTTATGGCTTGATTTGAATGTACCAGACGAATTCAAAACGTCTCTAGAAATGCGAAGAAACATGGCGTTAAATGTCTACGCTTTGACGGCTTTTTATTTACATCCTCATAAGGATCATGCTAAGCTAGGTCAGAACCACCAAGACCAAATTAACAATTTCCTGATTAAAAACCTTTCTGGTGAAGGATTAGAGGATTGGGACAGTTATAGATCTCAGACATTTTTTTTTAAAACACTTTTTGAGAAAAAAATTAAAAATCCACTTGTGTTTTGGAACATGGCAGAAATGAAGCATGAAAATTTGTCTAAACTAGCCATCAGGCTTCTGAAGATGCCAGCATCATCTGCTCAAATTGAAAGATTGTTTTCAAGTTGGGCTCATGTTCATTCCCCAATAAGGAATCGACTTACTTTTGAACGATCCAAAAAGCTTTTACATGTTTATTATTCATTAAGAATAAATGACGAACTAACTTTATTTGAGGACGACTATGAATATTGATTATTGAATGCATAATTATATAATTATAATTAAAATAAAATAATTTCAAAATTATCAAATAGCAATTTTAATTTAAATTGGGAATCATTCGGTTCATCTGGAACTGGTAAGTAATATGGATCAATAAGGTAACCAGCTATAGTTTTATACACATTTCAGCGTTTGTGTAACCCTTGAACCATCCCAAGTTTTATATTTTTCCTCCAAAATATGGTTAATCGTGGACAAACTTTCATTTGGTCGATGATTTTGCATTGTGTTTTGTTTTTAAGAATCGTATCTTGAATGATAGCACATATTATAATGGTGAAAAAATTTAAATGGTAAGGTAAGTAAATAATTGTGTTTGAATTCCGAACACAAAATTAACTTTGTTGCTAGTTATTACTTAATCTTTTCTGATTTTGGTTCTGTGTCGTGTCTGTAGGTACAGTCTTATCAGATATAGTCATTCCAATAAATTGGCTTTGCAAAATCAGTTACCTATACGGTTGTATCGGAAAACCTAAAAATGATTAAACTTTATCCAAAAATTGAACGAAACCTCGAAGTGCTTTGCTGCGTCTACGACTGCCCGAACATTAATCTAGAAGAGTAATCCACTTCGGTATTTACAATTTACTTACTTAGTATGTATAATGTATGTAGAATATTTGATTGCTTAAAGATTGTACAGCAATTATTTCAAAGCTCAAGATGGTATACCAATACAATGTGTTTACAGTCATAAATATATTATGTCAAATGTGTTTTATAGCATAATTTGATGTGATTTGATTTGAATTATAAAAATATCGATTCCAATGATAAAAAAATCACTTCAAGTATTTTCTTTAGAACTTTTAAATTTTTTTGTGAAAAATAATTATTTTTGATCCGTTGAGTTGAAAATTGGTACACATACGTAATACGGCCCCACAATGCTCTAAGCAAAGTTTCAGATCGATATGAGTCCTAGTAAAAATTATCTGTATACCAATGATGTAAAAAAATCGGCTTCAAGTGTTTTCTTTAGAAATTTAAAATTTTCTTGTGAAAAATAATTATTTTTGGTCCGTTGAGTTGAAAATTGGTACACATGCGTAATACGGCCCCACAATGCTCTTAACGAATTACCATACCATTGATGTAAAAAATTGGCTTACAGTATTTTCTTTAGAAATTGTTCAGACAAAAAAACTTATTTTTGAGCCATTGAGCTGAAATAAACACGGTTTACAGACGTAGAGTGATCCAACAATACTCTTAATCGGAGGTTTCACATTATTGCCATCGATATTTTTATAATTGCTTATGTTGAATATCCACATCAAATTAGGTATATGCTATAAAACACATTGTATTGGTATACCATCTTGAGCCTTGAAATAATTGCTGTACAATCTTTAAGCAATCAAATATTCTACATACATACTAAGTAAGTAAATTGTAAATACCGAAGTGGGTTACTCTTCTTGATTAATGTTCGGGCAGTCGTAGACGCAGCAAAGCACTTCAAAGTTTCGTTCAATTTTTGGATAAAGTTTAATCATTTTTAGGTTTTCCGATACAACCGTATAGGTAACTGATTTTGCAAAGCCAATTTATTGGAATGACTATATCTGATTAGACTGTACCTACAGACACGACACAGAAACAAAAAATCAGAAAAGATTAAGTAATAACTACATAGCAACCAAGTTATTTTGTGTTCCGAATTCAAACACAATTATTTACTTACCTTACCATTTAAATTTTTTCACCATTATAATATGTGCTATCATTCAAGATACGATTCTTAAAAACAAGACACAATGCAAAATCATCGACCATATGAAAGTTTGTCCACGATTAACCATATTTTGGAGGAAAAATATAAAACTTGGGATGGTTCAAGGGTCAACACAAACGCTGAAATGTGTATAAAACTGTAGCTGGTCACCTTATTGATCCATATTACTTACCAATTCCAGATGAACCGAATGATTCCCAACTTAAATTAAAATTGCTATTTGATAATTTTGAAATTATTTTATTTTAATTATAATTATATAATTATTCATTCAATAATCAATATTCATAGTCGTCCTCCAATAAAGTTAGTTCGTCCTATTTATTCTTAACGAATAATACATGTTAAAAGGGTGAAACAAAACGTAGCTAAATTAATTTTTGATGACGAAATATTAGTGCTAGTCAAGAAAAATATAAAAATGTAAGATCCATTTTTGCCAACTTATTAATATTATCATTTTTGCCAACTTATTAATATTGAGAAAAAAATTAAAAATCCACTTGTGTTTTGGAACATGGCAGAAATGAAGCATGAAAATTTGTCTAAACTGGCCATCAGGCTTCTGAAGATGCCAGCATCATCTGCTCAAATTGAAAGATTGTTTTCAAGTTGGGCTCATGTTCATTCCCCAATAAGGAATCGACTTACTTTTGAACGATCCAAAGCAGCGGTTATTTGTTTCATTTGCTCTAGGTTTTTTTACATAGCAAGAATATGAATCTCTATATGATCACCACCGCGTTTCGCAGGGTAATTTTATTTTTAAACCACCATTTTCAATTATGCGCCTTTCGAAATCTGGCTGCTTGAACTCTCTTAACACTATGGAAATGTTTTCTGTTAAATGATCATTTAACACATCCTTAGCTAATAAGTTGGCCGTATGACTGCTACATGTGCTATGCCAAATTACGTGGCTGGTCAGTTTTCCCATTTTCATCATCGCACTAGCATTGTCGGATACTGTGGCGTATATTTTTGTGTTATAAAGTGTGTTTGCAATGTCCATAGATTCAAAAACAATTTCAGCTAACTTTTCACCAGTTTCACTAATACCGGTTAAATCCCAAGCTTGAAGAAATGCCTGCTCTTTATTAGCGTTGTGGATCATTGCAACTACGAGCTTACTGTTACTCGAACTGTTTTTCCAGCCATCAATTAATAAAACGGACTCTTTTCCAATAAAGCAATTAGCGTACGAAATACATTTGTCGTATGCCTTGTCCAGTAGTGTTGTTGATAATGCTTTTCGTCCAGGTAATTTTGGTGCATATGCTGGTCTAATTTTATGTATAAAATTTTTAAAATATTTGGATTCGATGACTCTTAAAGGTAAATTAC
The DNA here is from genome assembly GCA_951394425.1 of Tipula unca. Lineage (NCBI taxonomy): Eukaryota > Metazoa > Arthropoda > Insecta > Diptera > Tipulidae > Tipula > Tipula unca. The sequence continues at coordinate 202,579,014 of OX596380.1, forward strand.
AGCCAAATACCAAATTTGCTAAAGCCTCGTTCAATTCTATTTCTTCTTTATTTGAAATTTTATCTATATAGCTTGAAACAGAATTGGGTTTCTTGGTAGTCGTTCGTTTTTGGTTAATTTTTGCTATTGTAGCCAACGATGGAGATATAGAGGTTAAAAAACTAGAAGCACTATGACAGCTAGAGGACGTCGATGGTCTGATATCATAGCCTCTAATCGAAGATTTTGGCCTGGATGGTAAAAAATATGAACTACCAATGGAGGAGGTTTGTGAAGAAACCGTAGATTCGTCAGATATTAAAAATTGGTCACTGGTCAAAACATCCATAAATTTATCATCTAACACAACTAGGTCTTGTGAATTTTGTTGTGCTACAGTTTGCAGACATTGATTGATCTGCCTAAGAAAAAAAAAAAATTTATGTTAGAAGCTTAGTTTACTAAAATAGATTATAGTATAGTTTACCATCACATACGGAAAGATTCCAAATTTTGTCGATTCTCGGTATCATTCAAAATGATTATCATACTGCTTTGGGAGGTGATAGTTGATTCATCTGTTGTTATTGGCTCTTGTTGATTTTCCAGCAATTTACAGATGTTTCTAAATGTATAAAAATGTAAAAATTATATCGAAAATTAAACAAATTTTATAAGAAGAATATACCTATGTCGATGTCCTTTTAGGCGAGTTGCGGCTGTATTTTGTAAATTTTTGTTGTGCACAACGCAGTAAGCCACATATTTTCCATTTATTTTGGTTAATTGAAAACCGAATTCCTGGAAATTTTTATTTTTTGGTCGACCACTACTTGACATGATTTATTGGAAATTATGTATTAATTAATTACAAAATTAACTACAATATTCTAGATTGAACAATGAACACTAATTTCACAAAAACAAATACTAAAGAATTCGAATGAAGCTAATGAAAAAAAATTTGAATCAATTTGACAGCTGCGTAATTTCCCATTTCGTTCATGTTATTTACGTCAGCACTCAGCAGTACTAGCTGCGCTGACAAAAACCTTTTTGCTGTTAGCACTTTTAGTCAGCACTGTGGTTTGTTTAATAAGAAACAACAACAATAAAAAATAATTTTGATTTGATTGCTGTTTCGGTTTTATCGGTTTCTTTATTCAAGCAGTTTTAGTCAGCGCAAACATACTGCAAGTTTCTGTATGCTGATTACCAAAACTCATTGCAATGGGTTTTTAATGCCATCTATTGTTCAATGTCTCGAAGTATGAATTAAGTTCATACAATTGACGATTGGAAATGTGTAAAAAGTGCCTTAAGCGGACAATAGCGAACTTTATGAAAAATGTAATAAAATTTCTTTTATGAAATTATATGGAAATAGTGTCTATTTAATTTTAGTTTATATTAGTTAAAATTGTAATGATTCTAAAATCTACTTAATCTTATGTGTAGTTTAAAGTGCGATTTTTGTATTATTGTCTCATTTGGGACATTTTTACTATTTTAAATACCAGAAAACTGTGTTTTAAAATGGCTGAATTTTAAAATTAAATTTTAAACTTTAAACCATTTTTGAAACTTTTATTAGACCATATAACGTTTTAATTGATAAATACAAGTTAAAATTTTTGTTTTTTTTTAAACATTTGTATTTTTTGTAACACTAGATTAACATCATTTTCGTGCCATTTTTAAGCAAAAATTTCTGGCATTTAAAGTGATAAAATTGTTCCAAATGTACCAAATATACAAAAATAACCATTTAAACATATAAAGTTAACTAGATTTTAGAATAATTTCAATTTTAAGTAATAAAAAATCATATTAAATATAGGCACTGTTTTCGTATAAGAAATTTCTGTTATATTGTCGATTTGTCTCTACATTATCTATACTTTTCACCAGAAGTTCAGTCCATTCGTAAGTTGGTTTCATTGTTAACTTAAAGCAAATCATAATTAAAATAAAATATGAAATATATAGTCTACACAGTTTTACACCATTGTCGACATTGTCTACGCCAATTTTAATTGTCTACGCCAATTTTGATTGTCTACGTAATTGTCTACACTTAAGTGTAGACAATCAATTTTTACGCGTAGAGGAACAACACTGATCATAAGTTAAAACCGTTACTTATTTATCACGCTGAGAACCCACGAGCATTCAAAAACATTAACAAATCAACACTTGATATTATTTGGTGCTCAAACAAACAAGGATGGATGACAACAAGTGTTTTTGAGGACTGGTTAAATAACATTTTTTCAACTTCTGTGACAAAATTTTCACGCTGAGCAAAATATTGCCAACAAAGCATTGCTTATTATTGACAATGTGCCCAAGCATAAATTCGGCATCGTACCTGAACACATTAAAATTATATTCCTATACCGACGTCTTTATTGCAATCTATGGACCAGGGTGTTATTGCTAA